>JANKKI010000326.1:1200000-1717360 GCA_025175665.1 Cinchona pubescens
ATTCTCTCAGTTCTCTCTTCTCTTATTGTGAGTGTGAAGAAAGGCTGACTTAGGTAACAATACCTAAGTGCTACACGGGTTAGGAACACTAGAAAGAATGAGCCCTAAGAGTGACAAGTGGTATCAAAGCGAGTTTTGTAGCAAGCGTTTGGCAAGAAGACACTATGGTTGAAATTTTATTCGACGTGACCCATATGAGATCCCTCAGACCAAGAAGGACAAAAAGGGACGAGAGCTATCAAGAGATGTGCTGGCAGCTACCATTGCTCGTGTGGAGAAACTCGAGTTGGCCATGACAGAAACCCGTGACACTGTCGAGGACGCGGTCGTACGCATTGACTGGGTCGAGTTCAGGGAAGATGACCTTAGGGGAGAAATGCAGGGTGCCCTGAATGCTGCAGTAGATGGTTTAGTCCAGAGGTCCGAAAATCTAGAGGTAGAATTGGTGTCCATCAAAGAGGAGATTGCGACCATGCGTGCAGAGAGAGACAAAGTTGCTACTATGCAAGATGAGTTTGAGGCACTCAAAGCAGAATTGATTGCATTGAGAGGAGCTGTTGTTGGCAGGACGGTGATGCTGCAGCCTACACCCCGATCAGATGCTCTAAAATCCAAGGAGGCTGCATCGTTAGTTCAATGGATATAGGGAGGCCAAGGTTATGGACAACTTCCTGTGGTCCATGGAGCAGTATTTCCGGAATGCAGGAATCCGGATCGACGAGCAAAAGGTAAATCTTGCTTCTTCGTACTTGATCGATTACTCTTTATTGTGGTGGCGACATAGGAGTGACAACTGCAGTGGCACTGCCATCACTACTTGGGACCAGTTTATGGACGAGTTTTGAAACTACTTCTATCCTCAGTATGCGGAGAGAGATGCTTGTGCTAAATTTCGCCATCTAGAGATGAAGGGTGAAGTAAGGAAATACGTAAGAGAGTTCTCCCAATTGATGCTACAAATTCAAAGCATGAACGAGGAGGATGCCTTCTTCTAGTTCGTGGATGGATTTAAGTCATGGGCACGATTGGAGCTAGAAAGAAGGAATGCTGACAACCTCTCCAAAGCGATGTCGGTGGCTGAGTCCCTCTTGGAGTTCAAGCCAAGAGAAAAGCCAACCCCATCGAAGGAAAAGCCATCCAATTCCTCCAAACCAAAAGGCAAGGAGATTGTGAAGGAGAGCAGCAAAGATTCCTTCCAAGAATGAGGGGAAGTCGTTCACAACAAAAGACAAGGGCAAATGACCATTGAAGTGTTATTTCTGCGATGGTCCACACATACACGGGAATGTCCTGCTAAAGCAAAGTTAGCAGCCATGGCCATGGAGGATGAGAAAGCAGAGGAAAAGTAATTGGGTTCATTGCGGATCCTAAACACTATCAAGGTAAAGAAATTGCAAAAGAAGCGGGCCTTGATGTTCGCCGATGTGGAGATAGTGGGCCATAAATTAAGTGCTCTAGTTGACACTGGAGCTACCGACTTCTTCATCTCGATCGAAGCTGCCAAGAAATTCAACCTTCAAACAGGGAAAGACGTTGGCACCTTGAAAACAGTCAACACCAAGGAAATTCCTATCCATGGATTGGCGAGCAACGTAGACGTAGCTATTGGGCAATGGAAGTGGCAAGACTTCATTTGAGGTAATTCCTTTTGATGATTTTGATGTTGTGATAGAACTTGACTTTCTTGATCGTATTAGTGGCATGTTGCTTCCCTTTGCCAACTGCATATGCATTTTGGATCCTCAATGCCAATGTATGGTACCTTTGAGGATAGAGTCCAAAAGGGATCACAAGACCCTATCTGCCATCCAACTATGCAACGGGTAGAAACGATGAGAGCCAACCTTTCTTGCGACCCTAAAGGTGGATGAGGGAGACAACCAAGGAGAGGTGCCTGAGGTGATTGCGGTAGTACTAGAGGAGTTCAAGAGTGTGATGCCTGCAGAACTGCTGAAGGAATTGCCTCATAAGAGAGAAGTATATCACAAGATCGAGCTGATCCCTTGTACCAAGCCTCCTGCGATGGCCCCCTATCTCATGTCCCCTCCAGAGCTCGCAGAGTTAAGAAAGCAGTTGAAAGATTTACTGGATGCTGGTTACATCAGACCCTCAAAGTCTTCCTTTGGTGCTGCCCCAATGCTTTTCCAGAAGAAACACGACATGTCCCTAAGGATGGGCGTGGACTATAAAGTCTTGAACCAACTTACGGTGAAGAACAAGTACCCTATATCATAGATTGCCGACTTGGTTGACCAGCTTGGAGGTGCACGATGGTTTTTCGAGTTGGACCTAAGGTCGGGGTACTGGCAGGTACGCATTGTGGAAGGTGACGAACACAAGACGGTGTGCGTGGCTCGATACGGCACATATGAGTTCCTCATCATGTCTTTCGGCTTGACCAATGCCTTAGCAACCTTCGTACGTTGATGAACAAGATACTTCAAGAGTTTTCTCGATAAATTTGTTGTAGTATACCTTGACGATAGTGTGATCTATAGTCGCATCTTCAAGGAGCACATCCAACACTTGAGCAATATGTTTAGGGTGCTTAAGGAGAACCAACTCGTAAAGAAGGAGAAATGTGTGTTCGCGCTGCAAGAGGTGTCGTTCCTTGGTCACATTGTGGGTAAGGCTATAGATTAGGTTGATGAGTCGAAGATCCAAACTATTATGGAGAGGAAACCCTCTACCAAGGTGGTGAAACTACGATCGTTCCTCGAGTTGGAAAATTATTACCGAAAGTTCATGCGAGGCTACTCCAAATCACCACGCCTCTCATGTAGTTTTTAAATAAAGGGAGGGCATGAGAATGGGATAAGGAATGCCAAGAAGCTTTCAGAAAACTGAAGGAAGCTATGACCCAAGAGCCGGTACTCGCCTTGCCAGACTACTCAAAGACCTTTGAGGTAGAGACAGATACATCAGACTTTGCCATTGAAAGGTTATTGATGCAAGAAGGACATTCAGTGGCCTACGAGTCGAGGAAGCTTAGCGAGATGGAAAGGCGATATACGGTGCAAAAAAAAGAGATGACAGTGGTGGTCCATTGCCTAAGGACATGGAGGCACTACTTATTGGGGTACCATTTTATGGTGCGGACAGATAATGTCGCCACAAGCTACTTTCAGTCCCAAAAGAAGCTACCTCTTTTCCAAGCAGGCGAGGTGGCAAGACTTTTGGTTGAGTTTGACTATGTACGGGAGTACAAGCCTGGAAGAGTCAACTCTCCTACCAACACTTTGAGCAGGAAGGCGATACTTGCTACCATTAGCCAACTTGAGAATCCATTGCTCGATAGGATCAAGGAGGGATTGAAACACGATGCAGCTAGTAGGAGCCTTCTTGAATATGCTAGGGAGGGGACGACTCGAAGGTTTTGGGTTGAGGAAGAGTTGCACTACACAAAAGGGCGACGCCTCTACGTGCCGCATCATGGGAACTTAATGCAAGAATTAATGAATGAGTGCCACGACTCGAAGTGGGCTAGTCACCCAAGAATGCACCGTACTTTGGCGCTGATGCAGTAAAGATACTATTGGCCTCGGATGAGAGACGACGTGGAGAGTTATGTTCAAACTTGCTTAGTGTGCCAACAAGACAAGGTTGAACAGTCCAAAACGACGGGTTTACTGGACCCTTTGCCTATTCCAAAATTAAAGACCATGGAAAAGCGTTTTAATGGACTTTATAGTTGGCCTATCAAAATTCGAGGGATGCCGAACAATCATGGTGGTGGTAGATAGGTTCTCGAAGTATGGAACCATCATAGCCGCTTCCAAGGACTGTCCACCTGAGAAAGCTGCTCGGCTATTCATGAAGCATATCTTGAAGTATTGGGAAGTGCCATGAACAATTGTGAGAGATCGAGATTCCCGATTCACTGGGAAGTTCTAGACAGAGTTGTTTGAGTTGTTGGGTTCGGAGCTCAACATGTCGACAAGTTCACATCCTTAAATCGATGGGCAAACGGAGCGGGCGAATGCACTACTGGAGCTATACTTGAGGCATTATATGAGTTCATCCCAACAAAATTGGGCAAAGTTGCTTGACGTTGCCCAATTCTCGTTTCATTTGCAGGTGAACAAGTCCATAGAGAAGAGTCCTTTTGAGATAGTGATGGGACAATAATCACTCACTCCTAGCACCATCGTGGGGAGAAATTAATAAAGACGGTAACCCTGCAACATATGAACTTGCCAAGACATGTCAAGAGAAGGCGGATTTAGTAAGGGCGTCCTTACAAAAGACTGCTAGGAAGATAAAGAAGTGAGCTGATAAGAAAGGCGATTCCTTGAGTTTTAGGAAGCCGACATTGTGCTAGTCAAGATGCACTCCATACTTAGATACCGGAAGGTGCACAAGGGACTATTTTGAAGGTTAGAGGGACCGTTCAAGGTTCTAAGACGGGTAGGAAATGTGGCATATAAGGTGGAACTCCCTCCGAAACTAAAATTTCATTCGATGTTCCATGTGAGTTTGTTGAAACCCTACCACGGGGACGAGAAAGACCTTAATCATGGACTGTCATAGTGAGCACCTATGGGAGCAAAGACCTCGCATGATCGTGAGGTGGACTGCATACTAAAGGTACGAAAGGTACACAAACGGTATTGCAAGCCCAAGATCGAGTACAAAGTACGATGGAAAGATTTGTCCAAGAGCAAGGAGCGGACATGCCAGTTGGGAGCCGGCCGAGGCACTTTAGCAGTTCAAGAAGCAGATTGACGTATTCCATACCACCAAAGCCAACGAGGACGTTTCCAGAATAGATGGGGGAGAATGACACAGTTCGCCCATTCAAAAGAAGAGGTTTGGCCAAAATGAGCGCTTAGACTCTTCTCCAGAAGAATATGGAACATTATAGAGCCTCTGAAATTTTCTAAAGTTCCCTTAGATTCCCTAGAATATTCTAGGAGGAATATTCTCCGTATAGAATTCTCTAGAATCATGTAGATTTGTAATTAATGTAGTAGGTTTTAGAATTCTCTCTTGTAAGTATAAAAAGGGGCCAACTCCCTCATTTGTAACATACCTCAGAAGTTGGAGAAATTTAATACATAGAGTTTTCATTCTCTCAATTCTCTCTTTGCTTATTGTGAGTGTGAAGAAATTCTGACTTAGGGGAAAAAACCTAAGTGCCGCACGGGTTGGAAACACTAGAAAGAGTGAACCCGTGACACTAGTCTGTTAGGTTGTAAGAAACCTACTTCCTTTTTTTTTTTTGACATACCTATCTTAGGGTTTTATCACGATTTTGTGTCTATGGATTCAAAATAAGTCAATTTGTAATCTCTCCTATTTGATTCCTCCGATTATCGAATGTATTGGTAGGAGTACGATTTTTTTGAATTTCTGCCTTTTATTTTTTGTATTGCAATTGATCCAAGCTTTAAATGTGTTTTTGCTAGATGATTTAAGTGTGACGGTTATAATAGAGCTAATGCCTGTACTTGATGAGAGCATAAAAAGGATAATTCCTTTTCTAAAGGTTCAATTTTAATCACGGTCTTATCCTTTTTCTTCATATAGAAAGGCAGAATTTTTAACTTGTGAGAAGGTTTGTTATGTGATTTCTTATGTTTATGTTTTCTTTCTAGGATGATGAACAGAAATTTGCAGCCATTTTTATTTTCTTCTAAGAAGTGTTTCAAGCCTCTACACCCCCTGTCAACAAAAATAAGAATTGCACTTGTTACCTGTCGATTTGTCATTTCAGATTAATTTTCTATTTTTACAGTGAAGCTTTTTCATACTTGTTTTTCTCTACGATTAATTACACTTTACTCCCTCGAACCTATACCTCAATTGCACTTTGTCCCCTAAACCCTAAAAATGTATATTTTATCCCCTCTAAAAGATTCTATCATATATATAATTACAAAAAGATAATGTGGACATTTATTTTGATATTTTTACCCTTCAAACATTTGTAGACAAATTATATTCCTTTTTATTTCATTTTTAATAATTCTATATAATATATTTTTATTTCACAAGAATTATATAATCTTTTATCACATTTTTCTTAATATAATTATATATTATTTTCTTCATTTCTAAAACTAAATACTAATAGAGTGAATTTTTACAATATTTTATCTTCAATTTTTTTTTTTTTGTAGGATCTAAACATATTGAAAATAAAAATAAGTAGATTTCTTTTATTTGTATAAATGATTTTATTTTCACAAATTTTATACTTAACAAATAAAAATTTGTAAAAAATATTAAATATAAAAAAATAAAAAAAATTTCTTGTGTTTTGATATCGTACAAAAAAAAAAAAGAAAAAAAAAGGAAAATGTACTTATTTAGCTAAAAGATATTTTTCTTACACCTTATTATTAATTGTGAAATGAAAATTATATTCTTATACAAGATATCTTTTAATTTTAAAAAATAATTTAGTAATTTATACTTAACATGTTTAGTTCTTGTAAAATGAAAATGAACAAAAAATTGTTGTAAAAATTTCCTTTTGTATTTAGTTTTATAAATGAACAAAATAATGTATAAGTTGATTAAAGAAACTTGACAATTCATAAAATTCTCTTATAGTCCCGAAATAAAAATAAATAAATAAATAAAAAGAACATGTGCAATCATTAAAAATTAATTAAAAGTAGAATAACTTTGAACACAAATTGTTGGAAGACATTTTTGTCAAAATAAATATCCACACATCCTTTTGTAGTTATTTATATGATCCACACATAGCCTTTTTATAATTATTTATATGATGAAATCTTTTAAGAGGGGACTAAGTGTACATTATTTGAGTTCAGGGGTAAAGTGTAACTATAGTGCAGGTTCAAGGGAATAAAGTGTAATTAACAATTTTCTTTATTATAATGGTTTCTTAATTATTGACCAAATGAGTTATAAATTTGCTTCTGATTAATTTTATATATTTAATATACACTGAGTTCTTGAGATCTTGATTTAGAGTTTGAAGTATTACCTTGCAAAGGTATTGCTTGCTGCTTTAGGTATTTAAGTATAACTATTTAGTAATGACAAAAAGATTATGTAATATTTAAGAATATTTCACTTGTATATTTTTGTCATTTTTTGTATCCCTTTCTATCTCAAGTTACTATCATTTATATGAATTTGAATTTATCGGGCAATTATACATAACTACTATTTCACCGCGCGAAGCGTGGTCATATCAACTAGTAATGTATAAGGGGAATTGTTGTACTATAAGCAGCTTACCATCAAGAATGATGGAAGTAAAATAACACCAAGATTAGGGGTGTTCATCTTGATTCGTCGACCCTAAAAATTCGCTGAATCGATCCGATCCGAACCAGAAAAGGGTACCCGAACTACATTCTGAAAGTGAGTTGGGTCACTCACCCGACCCGGTCCATTTCAAGGGTAATTTTATAAATTTGATTAATAGGGTTTCATTAGAGATTAATACTTGTTAAGGTTATTGACAGCCTCTCACCTCTTGTTTTTTAGTTCCTTGTCTTCCCTTCCTCTTCCTCTTCCTCCTCAATCATCTCTTCCTTTCCTCTTCCTCGCATCTTCATTCCTCACATTCACGTCTGTTGCGATGTATTTTGTGATGTAATTGTTGTTGTTATTGGCCTGTTGCTACTTGTTAGTTTGTTGCTATTGTGATGTATTTTGTTGTTGACTTAATTGTGAAATTAACTTGCCTAACTCATATTATAAAAATTATTATGTTTTGTTACTAGTGAGGGTTGGGTACTCGATCAATCCGGCCCCTCTCTTTTGCAGGTACCCGACTTACTGGGCACCCACTTTGTATGCACCGAGTAGAGGGTCAAAATTTTCTTGATTCGATCAGTGAGGATTTGGTACTTTTTTTAACTTATGGATTGGGTACCCGATCTATGAACACCCCTAACAAATATTTGTACTCTTTCCTCCAACTATATCACTATCTATATAAAAAGTCATAATTCCTATTGCTTCAAGAAGTTTCTATTTTATCCCTATTTTGACTGTCTTACCAAGTTTGCCCCTTGCTATACCTTGGCGGTTATTTCTTATTCCCTCTGTGTCCCATTTTTAGCCCCACAACACTTTTGTTTCTTATCCCTGTCGTCGTGTCTCATTTTTTGCCGCAAAAGTTTCTTGCCTTCTTAATTCTTTTGATTTTTTGGTTGATATGATAACTGTGATTGAGATAGAATGACTGTACATTTGTTTGGTTATATTCTTTTTTTGTAGTTGTTTTTAAGCCCAAAAAAAAAAAATGAAGGAAAAGTTAAGTATTGAAAAGAACTAGTTACGTACATCAAGTCCAAAATTTCCATATTTAATATACACAAAATTATTTAAAAAAATGTAAATATCAACTACATTTTTTCCAAAAAAATAGATAAATGAATCAATACTAATTTTTCAGATTTCTTACACACAAAATGAAAGGTCGTAGGAAGGATTGATATTAAGATTCTGGGAGATGACAGGTGGAACGTCAAAAGCGTTGGATCGTGTAACTAGGGGTGTGAACGAGAATTGAGTACGAATAGTGTTATATTCGAAGATGTGATACTCAAAATTTTTGTGTAGTTGATAAATCTTCGAATAGTGCCCTATTCGAACTCGAACTCAAAATTTTTTACAATACTCGAACTCGAGCTCGAGCTTGAAAATTTTGAGGTAGTTCGAGCTCGATCCGAGTTCGCTCAAAATAAGTAAAACGAGCTCGAGCTCGAGTAGTTCGTCTTTTTCTTAGGTAAAATATATAATTTTTCTAAAAAGTACGGACATTTTAGTAATTTTATATAATTAAAAAAATTATATGGGGATCGAAAAACTCGACAAGCATTCGAGCATAATATCCCTGTGCACTGGAGATCGACTCGTCAAGAGTTTCGAACTCGAGCTCGAGTCGAGTTTTTGACCAAGTTGCTCGCAAGCAACTCGATCAAATGCCAGCCCTACACGTAACTATGTCTATCTCTTTAAAATAAAATGGAAATTTTGACTTCAGTCTTGGTGGTAACTGTTCTTATTGGGAACCATTTTTTTTTTCAAAAATTTGTTTTCGAAAAAAATTCCCCAAGTAATACACTTTTAAAGAAAATTCATTTTTATGATAGATTAATGCAACGTAAGATTTAACTTTGTTTTTTGTATAAAAATTCGTACTAAGTTTTATTACTAAGTTACTGCTATTTCAGTATTAAATGTCTCATTAAGCATTTAAACTCTGGAGTTTAGCAGTACTAATAAATAATTACTGATATAAATAAAAGCGCTAGGATTTTCTTGAAGAAATTTACTTTGGTTTTGTTTTCCTGCAAGTTATTTTACACTTGTGGATTAAAATATTTGCTTAGGGAAAAGTTTTTCCTTTGAAATTCTAATGCAACCAAACAAGGAAAAATTTAGAAACATTTTCAGGAAAATATTTTCCTCCAAAACAAACAGATCAAAAAATTAGAATTCTTTTGCTTGATATCTTATCATATATGAGGTGGAAATTTTGTATGTTCAAGGTAAAATAACACAAATATTTTGTACCCGTTCCTCCAACTATATAGAATAGGAAGAAATATGCCCAAGTTACGACTATGTCTAAAAAGTATGTTACTTATACTTTTGTCCATAAATATTAACTTTCATTGATATTTTTAGCTTGAAGTTTGTAGAAATAGTTTCCAACATAAAACTTTATGATCTGACTACCTACCTCAAGATTTACAAAAAAATTGTTGTGGAAAAATCCTATCCTAAACTGATCTCCCAATTTCCTTTTGTCTTTGTCACATTTCCTCCACAAAGCCACTAGCCCTTCAACCCCTTATGAATCTGTCCAAGTATTACATCAGCAGCAATAGTTTTTGAGTAAATATTCTAGTATTGTCCTGTTCTGTTCATAGGTTATGAACTACAACCCCCAAAGCAAGCTTAATGACTGAATTACAGAAAAAAGTTACCCTCAAGTGTTAACCAGCCATGGAATTCCCTTTATACACCAAACACCAACTCTAAACTCTACTCCATACATAGACTGAAAAAGAAAAGAAAGATGATGTATTGATTCCTCGTAAAAACTACACAACACATCATTTATCAACTACACAATTCCCTACTTTGCCAATCTAACTTTTGTCCTCAATATCTGCCTACAAAGAAGCCAAAGGATAAAGGCATGTTTAGGAATAGTTTTTGAATGCCAAACTAAATGATGCCAGTCTACCGTATTGGATACATTTTTCAGAAGTTTAACAGCAGACTTGATTGTAAACTGGCCTAATTTATCAGGTAACCAGCTCACAAAATCTTCAGATAAGAGTTGTATGAGGTCTTCAACCTCGGCATATTCCTTTTTTCCACTGGCTACACCCACTGTTCTTGCTCTAGAATATTCTGATACTTTAGCTTGGAGATTGCTAGCAAACTGTTTAACAATGTTCATACCATAATGCAGTAGTGAAGCCCTCTGGGATGCCAGTAGTCAAACCACAAGAATGTACTCCTCCCATCTTCTATTGTTACTTTAATTTGATCTCTAACTGCACTCCTTAAAGAACAGGTATACTTTGACAATATTATTTCAAAACAAAATTATTCTCGGAGAAAATCCTTTTCTGTTCATTTCGAAATTTTCTCAAAATAAGACTTGGGAGTAGTTCTTGGGTCTTGGCTATTCACTCCACAATGCGTAGTGCGTATAACAGTTGTTGTGGTAACTGAAAAATAAGAAATCCCACTATTTTTTAATCATTTTTGCAATACTCACTTCGTGGTAAAAAATTTTCTAATAAGATGTATGTGTATAGTATATGTGTATTTGAACAAAAATAGGTGGGTTTCGGTCATATGGTAAATAAAATTATTTATTAATACAATATTTCGATTCTCTCACATTTTCAGTTTTTCTTTCATTCAATTCTATCTCAATCTAGTTTTTATTATTATTATTATTATTTAGTTGTATCTCAATCTAGTTTTCTCTATTGTTAGTCCAATTGTATCTCAATCACCAAATAATAATAAAATAATTCTAGTATACCATTGTATTAAAGTAACTTATTTACAAGTTATGCAAGATGTGATAGTCTAAAAATTGCATGATCTGTGTTTTTTTTTTTTTCAAATTTCTTCCTTATCGGTTCTTATAATCAATCCCTTAATCATACTGATGTTGTGTTGATCCGTAAACGTCAATATCCCAATTCTGCATCTTAGTTCCGAACCATCCATTTATATAATTTAGTTTACAAAATCGCTTCCAAGGTTATAGTTAATAGATTGAGTCGTATTTTTACTGAAAATATTCCCGAGACTTGGTCAACCTTCGTTTCAAAACGTCTAATAACAGAATAAATTATCAACGGTTTTGATATAGACATAGAAAATAGAAGCTATGACAGGGATCAAATTATAAATATGGAATTTTCCATAAGCATTGAGAAACTGGTTACTGTTATTCTTAGTTAGTGTGTTTGTTATTAATATATATATATATATATATATATATATATATATATATATGTATGTATGTATGTATTAACAAAATTTAGTTGTTCTACGTGAAAAACAAAAAATATATGTAGAACTGTTAATTGAGCCTTGTAAATCAGGCTTTGTAAAGCCCAAATTCAGCTTACAAATTTATTTGGATTTCAAATTTTAATCGTGCTGGTCTAATCCCATAAATATGAAACTAATACTCGACTTATAAAATTATTCAAATTTCGAGCCTTAATTGGACTGGTCTAAACTCACATTATACAATAAAATTTTTTATAGTTTATTTGTTAAAATTTTATTTTTTAACATTCGATCAACATAATATAAATAGTATTTACTACATATGTCAATAAACAACTATTAAATATATCATTTAGAGAAAATATTTTAACTATAAATTAACTAGGATAATAATGTTGGATTATTATTTTTAGTTACCGGAATTTAGTTAAATTAATAGAATATTAGAATTATTAACCACTATCCACATAAATTTAAGTTGTACTATTTAATTTATGATAAAATCAGTATTTTATATATATTTATATATATATATGTATACGGGTCAGATTTTAATCGGGCCGAACACAATAAAGCTAAAACTCGACTCACAATTTAATCGGATATAATATTTAGATTTAAAGAGAGCCTAATTCACTTCAATGTAAGATTTGGCCTTTTATTTAACGGAATGGGTGAGCTGAGCTTGGGCCGACCCAACCCGATCCCATTGACAGTTCTAAATATATGTATATATAGTTCTTCTTACGCTAAAGCTGGACTGCCACAAGCTGCCGCAATGAATTCGCATGAATTTTGGCCCAATGAAGCTTGAAAGTGTTCATGAAAAGCCCAAATCTTGTTTCAGATGAGTTAATGGGCTTAGAGTTTGCGGAAGGCCTTATTTTATATATGTACATACTATTCCCTTGGACTCAACCTCTGAAGGCTTTCTAAGCCCATAATTACCACATAATAATGCTGATATTGGGTTAAAATATTGTGTGATCATTACAGTCACAAGACATAAAAAAGTTTTACGATTTTGTTAAAAAAATTATTAGTTATTTTTGATAGTGTAACCTTTTAATATATATGATATTATATTATACAAATTTTTCTTACAAACAATACAGTAGAATTTTTCAAGAGAATTACTGCCAGCAATTGACAGACAAAATATCTTTTAATGCCGACACCATCATGGGGTGCATCCATTTGTTTGCCTCAACAGTCAAATTCAATGTCATTCTACAATCAATTAATGTCGTTCAGTTCAGTTACATAATAGGGAAAATGAAGGGGGGATGAAGTCATTAATGAGTACTTAATTAGGTAACGAATTAACTTGTTTTTTGGACCATTAATTTCATCTGAAGATGATTACGTACGTAGGACCTTGAGCCACAAATTCTTAGAATTTATAATTAAAAGATTCGTGGTGGGTAGGAATATATATAAGATTGGATCATTCATGCAAGAAGAGAAACTATGTCGCAGGGCTCGTGGAGGGACTTTCAATCCCAAGATCTTCTCACATGAAGGGTCGACTATGCAAGAAGGATTCGGATTAATATAATCCCACAGGTCTAAAGCGTGCGAATATTCGACAATTGGGTCCAAATTATAGTATTTGATAGATTTCAAACATAAGAATCCTCATTAATCATTTAACTAATCAATCCTTTTGGGTTTTTTTAATTCATTGCATGTGACATTAGCTTTGAATAGCTAATGCATGTTGGACCAAACAATTAAAAGAATGTGTTAAATACGTACCGTATAAGAATTGGTTTAATATTTCACTTTTAATAAAATCCTACTTACAAGGAAGTTCATGAGCAAGCCGTGAAATGACTTTATTATCATCTATGTTTAGGGGTGTAAATGAGACTAAACAAGTCGAATAGCTTTAATCTTTAAGTTATATAATTATTTTAATAAATTTGTAAATATATTCAAACTTGAGTTGTTAATCTTTTTAGCTGAAATGAAATAGAATATTTATCGAATCAAGTTTGAATCAAACTAAAAAATTTAAAGAATGCTAACTCTGGTTCTAGTTTAGTCTGATCACAGAACCAATCTCAAATGAATCCTTACTATACCAAGTTGAATTTTGAATATCAAGTAATTTGATTCATTTATAATCCTATCTACATGGGCTTTCAACCAATTGATGCAAGGTCATAATTGGGTTGGAAAATCATTTACAAAACTTCAAATTTATAATCACTTGACAAAACTATTCTATGTGGTAAGATTTTATCAAAACATGACCTCCACTGATTTTATATTCTCGATTAAATTTCTTTTCTTCTTTTTCGAATTTAGTAGCACGTCAGTAATTTTTATTTATCAGTATAAATTAATTACATTATATAGATGAACTCAATTGAGTTTTACTTGCCAAAGGTCAGTGGCCATACTATCAAAAACGAAAGTGCAAAAGTGACCTTGGAGACCTTGGGATATAGTCATATAGGTAGGATGTGAGAAGAATCTCAAGGTGATTAGATTAATTAGAAAGACGAAAGAGCAATTAATTAACCCTTATGGGGTTTCTCAAATCTTACTTTGCATGACCAAACTTTTGTCATCTTTAGGTCGCCAAACTTTGGTATAGAAAATACCCCAAAGGTGTCTTTTACGCCAAAACAGCTCACGATTTCTACTATTAATCTTGTTTTTCTCCAATCTCCAACATGCAATTTTTTATTGGATCTCGCTTTCCGGGTCGCAAAAATGCGAAGGATTTGCATCTTGTAAGATAATTGATGCCAATTAATTAATGTATAACTAACTCTGCATTTGTTGCTCGGGGCGTTGGAATTTGATCAAAAGCTGGTCAGACTCATCCTCCGGGCTTGATTTAATCCAGGTTAATTCTTGAAAAGCATAACCAGCTGCATTCCAATCACTCGTGCCATGTGGCTTGCCAAATCAGGGTTTTCCATGATATATACAATAACTCCATGTTTGGTATACAGAAATGGGTTAGAATGAAAAGATCATTCCAAACAAAATTGGTTTATATCCGAAATAGACAGAAATGATTATTCTTATTTCAATGTTTGATAGTTTATATCAAAATGGAATATGTGTTTTATTTCATATTTAATATAATTTTTTTAGATGTTAAAAAATAATGGATTTTAAATAAAAAAAACTTTTCTTGTTTTTGTTTTTATTCATGAAGTATTTCTATAATTAACAAAATTTTTAAGTATTTTGTGTTAAAATTAAAAAATTATATTAATTTTTTTTTTTTTTTTTTACATTTGAATAATTAAATTGTACAACTTAATTATTTGAATGTAAAAAATTTAATTATTTGAATTCAAATAAAAATTTAATATAATTTTGTAACTTTTTAACATTATATTGTATAATTTAACTACTTTGTCTTAATGATAAAAAATTATAAATAACTATATTAGAATTATGCATTCAAATAATTATATTGTACAATTTAACAATTTAGTTTAATTATAAAAAAAATTAAAAAATGCATATTAAATTTATTTTCGATTCAAATAATTAAATTATATAATGTCTCATTTATTTATAAAGCAATAAAATTACAACTATGTAACTAAAAATTGAATAAAATTTGAAAAAAAATTAGATAAATTTGACATCCTATAAATTTCTCTTGAAATTGGAAAGGACTTTCCTCAAATTGAGGAGTGGCTATATATAATAGAAATAGTGAAAGAAATAATAAATGGAAAAGACACCAAACGTAGGATAACACATTAGCATTTTCTTACATGAGGGACCCCTTGTGAGCTATCTTTTCATAAAATGAATATATTATAAAAAATAAAAAATATTCATGAATTATCTTTTCGTAAAATTAATATAACTTAATAATTTTTTAATTCTTAATCATCAATTCAAAATAACAGTTAAAATAGAATTCTGAGAGTACCTCTCGCTTTTCTTTGCTTTTAATCTTTGTGTATGGTATATTGGTATGAATTAATAATGACCTGTTTTCTTCTCAACTCTTGCCAATTGCTGTCCTAAAAGAAGAATCTTAATTGAAAAGTTTCAAAAGTATATGCATGCAAGCATGACAAATAAGAGAACCATTCCAATGGGGACAAGAGAGAAGAAACAGCAAATACCAATGTGACTGGGGCAACTATGAAATAGTGAAAGACAGCCAGAGCACGGAGACCCCTTTGGACTTTGGTTTTAGCAAGGAGACACCAAACTTGATGCACCCATAGACCAGCAGGACAAAGGAAGGACAAGCATGGTGACTCCTTGAAGATTTTTATTCTTCTTTATTTCGACCAAGAATAAAAGTGAAAAAAGACATGCCTTCTGGGAACTTTACAACCCCTAGAAAAGAGGGAAAAAAAAAATAGGTCTAGTTTTTATGCTCCAAGCATCGATAACCGTAGGTTTTTATTGTATTGGTATTAATCACCTTAAAAACATGGATTGGTATTAATCATTTTAATAAAAGAAAAATATACTTATGTCATCAAATTATTAAATATAATATTATTAAGAATTATTTATTTTATAAATTTGATTATTAAACTAGTTTAAGTATATATTTGAAATCACTCTTCTATTTCTATAATAATTGTAGAAATACATGTAAAATAGTGACTAAATTTACAAATAAAACGACTCTAAACGAACACTTAAAATAATTTAATGACTAAATTTATAAAATAAATAATTTAATGGCCTTAATGCATTTTTCTCTTTTAATAATAGGGCTTGAAATTACGACTTTGTTTGCAACCCAATGTAACCTACGCCTAAGCAAATTAAGAGGACATATGTGACCCACTAAAGTTTGGTAGATAAATTACGTATTGATTATCTTAATAACAAAATCATTAAAAAATAACCTCCGGAATGTAATTCCCAAGGCATTGTTTTCCTCCGTGTCTTGGAAACTCGTGGAAGTACTAAATTTCTTTCTCAAACTCTCATATAGCAAGAAGGAAAGGGAAATGCAATGATGTCCTCATCCAAACAAGTCCACTAGCTGGTGCAAGGCTGCGAAGGGACCATATGTCCCTTGCAAAAGTCAGCAACTGGGAGTACAATTGTTGAAAAAAAAATATCATCTAATATTAAGTTATATTACTCAATTAAGTGATGTGTTTCTTTCTAAATTAAGATTAACGACATGACTCAATTAAGTGATGTTTTTTTTTTCTAAATTAAGGGGTTTGTGACATCTATGTAAGAATTTTTTGAGTACGAAATTTTTTTACATAGATTCAGTTCACGTAAGTGAAATGGACGCCTTCATATATATTTATTCACATCACTCTAACTTATTAAAAATAATTTTTTTCTGGATAATATGGATGAATATGAATCAAGAAATTTATCTTACCTATCGTGAATCGAGTTTATATAAAAAAAAAATTCTTTTGAAACTTAATGAATTAAATTTCAAATTGACATTAAGCAATAAATAATTAATTTATATGTGTAATTTGCTGTCTTCTACTTTTGGCCAAAAGGATGAGCAGTTAAGTTTAAGGCCTTTCCAAGCCAAAGAAAAATTTGGTTGGAATATTTGCCATCATCTCTGTCGGTACAACTCCTGCCAAATCAAATGTGGCCTATTTTTAAATAGATTCAACCCAACACTATATCGTGAATTCTAAATTTAATTGTATCATTCAAATGAGTAATATAGTTAAATCTAAGTCAAGAGTTTCCGCAAAATAACACGGGGTATATTGTTCATTGTGAAAATCATACAGGTAGTTCCTCACAAATGTAGTTTTTATTTTTTTAGTCTCATACATTTAAAATGATAAATTTTAGTTTTTCATAATATGAAAATGTATAATTTTGGTTTCTAACCAAACATCCGTTAGGATTTTAGACGGAAAACTACTTGTGCGCGTCACATGTTTATTTTTTTAGAGGCAAATTTGAAATTAAATACGGTTGGGACCAAAAGTATACATTTTTAAATTATTAGGGGTTAAAATTATATGCTTTCAATTTGTTAGGGACTAAAATTTATCATTTCAAATGTGTAAAGTTTGATCAATATTGTTTCCCCATTCTTCTCCAAGAAGAGATTCCACTGCATAATAAAAAGGCCGAAGACAAAAATAAATGAGAAGAACAAAAAGAAGAAAAGTTGGGAGAAAACAAGATTAAAAGAAAATTCCAAAAATTTGTAGTTCAAGCATTGCCATGCTCCGTGCCGTTATGACTATCTTGAAATTTTTTTATTTTTTGATCCGTTTTGATTCAACATGTTTTGTGTTGCTTTAAATATATTAAGTTAATATTTTACATTTTTAAGAGTTTAATGGTTATTTTACGAAATTTAATAAAGTTTTTGATGTTGACACTGTGATGAACTACATATTTAAAACTGTGAATTTTCTAATTTGGATTTGTATTTATGTAGTTAATTTTGTGTCAAATTCATGCCACCATCATATTTTATTTGTTGAGAAGATCATTTTTATAAAAATTGGTGAATTTTATTTGTAATTGGATGAAAAAAATGAGGAAGAGGACCCGATTGTCTAAATCTGTAATTGGACATTTTCAAACTATTTTTGGCTAGATATGGGTCTGAAATTGTGATCAACCCGAAAAAATGGGTCTGGAGGTATATTTGATGGTTTTAAAAGTCACCGGAAATTTTTTTTCATTGGTGTGCCGCCGCCGCCTCCATCTGCCATGAAAATTCTTCTTAAAAGAGAATGAGAAAATAAGATTATTTCAACTTACATATTTCAAAAAATGAATTTTATTTCCTGATAATTTGAAAACATTTAATTTTGGTCCCCTTATCACTTTTCTATCCAAAATACTAATGGACGTTTGGTAGTGGACCAAATTATATGTTTTCAAATTGTGAAGGATTGAAATTCGTCATTTCAAATACGTGGGACTGCAAAAATAAAACTCACATTTATGGGGGACTAATTATATGATTTTCCCCCTAAACAATGGACATGTGACACGCACAAGTTGTTTTCTATCCAAAATACTAAGTGTGGTGAAGGACTAAAATTATATATTTTTATATTGTAAGAGACTAAATTAATTATTTTAAAAATAAAAGACAAATAAAATAAAAATCACATTTATAAGGTAATAATTGTAAGATTTTTCCTTGTTCATTTTGGAAATTTTCATCAAACGTGGATGTACGTTGTACAGTATGTTTTACCGTCTCCATCATTTGCCAGCTTGCTAGACATCCTCTTCTAGAGACTGAATTTGGTCAAAACATGTATAACACGACAAGGAACCTAGGTTTTATATATTATTGAAACTTGAAAGGACATGATTTTTGAGCTTAGAGTGGCCAGTAAACTAATAATTCCATATCAAATCCAGTAACACCCTTGTGGATCATTTCATTTCAGTTCATTTCATTTTTACTGATCTATCGTCATCAATACAATACAACCATTGTCGATAAAGAGATTATTGAGGGATAATTTTTAACCTTATCGCGACTCTATAGTCTATACAACAAAGTGCCTTGCCTTTGCGGGAGCGTCTCTCACCAGTCTCGTTCATATCCATGATCAGAGAATGGGATCCCATTGAAAAAATTTCGGGACGTCTTGTAATTTAGTTGTTCTTCTTACATATTTTGTTCTTGAATGAGTTGTTTTATTCGCTCTGAAATGTTTGGAAAAAAGGCAGTACGTATTTCTAGCTTTCACATTACACGGATTCTTGTTTATGGATGCAATGAATTTGAGCGACTAGCAAGTTGCAACTTGCAAGTAAACAAAATATAACTTGCAAGTAGACAAAATATTTATTTGGCTACACTTTTGTGGAATTTAAGCTTGACATATGAATTGTCTCTACTAAATTGAATTCAATTTGTTTGACAGTTGGCTATTGACTATTTTGCCGCTCAACTTGACATTCAATTTTACATCTACTTATCCAAATTACAGTTATGTTAATTGTATAATTTAATAGATTCTTGGTTATCATTTTAGGGTCCGTTTGATTCATGGATGATATAGGATTGGATAACTAATTTCATGCTTATGTTTGATTAGTTTTTTTGATATGGCGATTATGATTTTAATTAATTTAATCTCTTGTGAAGGAGAAAAAATAATACTATGGGGAGGTGGTATTAGTTATCTTAGAATGACTCATAGATGGGATAATAAAAATTTTGACTAATTTTCCCCGAATAAGCTTTATGACCCTACTTTATATGAAGTCATATTAGATTAGAAGAGTATTCATAGATCGGCATTAGGTCCATATGCCCAATGGCCGACCTAACCCAATTTTAACCGGTCAAAAAAAACTATTTGGTATTTGGTTCTTTTACACAGGTACACAACCTAATACATTTATGACAATTTTGTGCTCTAAAATTTAAAAAATAAAAAATTTTACTACGTAATTACATAAATACCCCTATAATTGAGTAGAATAAGAAAAAAGTCATTTAATATTAGGCTTTAATATTTAAAATTAAAAAATTGGTTTTAAAAATAAATAAACCCCTTATTACACATATACATCTATAAATAAGTATAGATAGAATAAAGTCATTTATTATTAAGTTTAGTCCTCATAATACATTATTGATTCAACACTAGAGTTATACTGGATCGCAAATTTTTAATTCTTTAATCTTAATACCCCAACTAGTAACATTAACCGGCTCGGATACTCAACTTTTATTGTTCGAAATACATCAAGTTAATAGGTTTTTCAGATTAGTACGTCGAAATGAATACCACTAATTATTCTATGCAATAATAATTTATTTAATTCTCACATTTATTTCTAACATGTTATAATTATATTAATATTATTTATTGGATTACCAAAAATAAAATATAAAATTAAGGGTATCTTGATCAGTAAAATAGCAATTCGATTTCATCCGATCCCCAACCAAATACATGATGGTTATTATTTTTAAAATATCTAATGCAACTCAATATTAACTAAATATTAAATAACTGGACTAATGATCTAGGAATAACTTATCTCAGAATTAATTGTTCGAGAATGAGACACAGTTTGTGAACCAAACGCACCTTAAAGGCAGAGATGCCACATTCTAAATCCCGTCTAACTGTAATTAAAAATAACTCTTGTTTAAGATTGATATTTTGAAAATCTAACTGTAATCATCAAAAAATTATATGATCCAATTACGGGAACTATAAGCACAACGAAGGCACTAGAGGGCAATTTTCAAGAAGCGAGAAGAGCACTATCTAATATCTATGCGGAATGAAGTAGTCATGTTTTCGTTTAGAAGAAAAATAAGTTTTCACTTCTATCCTCATGAAAATTTGTTTTTTGCCTTAAAAAATACTCGACAAAAGATCATAGAAACCCCCCCCCCCCTACACTTTAAGCATCTTAATAACGAGATATACTTGGTTAGAGACTCTGCAATGAGGAGTCTTATTTCTAATCACTAGATTGATTATAAAATAAAGAGTCTTTTATTTTGTTATCAATTCAACGGTTAGAAAATAGGACTCTATAATACAGAATCCCTAACAAAATACTTTGCCTTAATTACCCCTCCAGGGTCTCCACCTCTCAAATTTTGGCACTGTCCTCATATTACTATAGTCTATAAAGGCGTGAAATGGTAATTAACGTGTGATGATGGTAATCAAAACATTTAAATCGATGTTTAAATGTTTGACACAATTTCTGCCGTATGGAAGATGTACCTTAAATGGAGTAAGTATGTACTATTCATTCTATAATATAATTAAGATGAATTTATTCACTGATAAAGAATATGATATTTCAATTCAAAATTAATTCGTAATGTATGGAGTGATTCGTAAATCTTATTAATCTGTTTATAATCTATTCACTAATTAATGTAAGATATTTATACTTTTAACATTAACAACCATTGATATGACTGAAATAAAAAAATTTCATTATTTTTTAATTTTTTAACTTTTTAAAATATCCATTCTAAATTATGAGAGGAGTAACAAATTTTTTCAATCGTTTCACCCATAATTTAAGTACTATAGATGGTTGGGTTACTAATTATTAGTAAAAGTTTTGGTCCCGACACTCAACTTGCTTCTCTTTGCACGTATCAACCGCAAAATTGCTTCATTTCAAAGAGGGATTTGCATCTTCCACCCACGTAGGGGCTACGTTAGTTCCTAAAATTCATGTCCTTGCACTTCGCTTTAGTGAAACCATCACAACGGTATCCTCTTTTGGTTCTATCCGATCGATCCCACTTTGTACTATATAAATTTTTGCAAGTGATTTATACTTGTGCAAGCACTACTTTAGCTAGAATACAACTTTAGGAGAAGTCTTGACGTAATACTTACCACAACACAGAACAAAAAGAAATGAAGAAAAAATTTTGTTATGACTTGGGTTTTAGGAAAAAAGTCATTATTATTAATTTCACAATATGGAGTCTGTAAATTAAATCGTTGAATGATTAAAAGTAATAAAATTTTAACTTTTTATTCATTTTAACAGTAATACTATACATCTCGTGTTTTGCAATGAATAAAATAAACTTATTCCGAGTTTCAATCCTTGTGATCTAGAACTAAGTTGTCTATCTGTTTTTTGTTTATATTGGCATATTATTATTAAACCAATTTTTTTACAAATTAAGAATTTTGTTATTGTTGGATTTTAGTAATTTAGTTATTAAAGGAATTTGGTTTCCTATTAAGATTATGTTTAAAAGAAAAATATTAACATTGATCCGGTTTTGCACCCCACTTGTAGATTCATAATTAAATCTTATATAATTTTATTTACATCAGCTAATATCATACATTATATAATATTTTATCCACACTGCATGGTCTATAAGTAGGTCCAAAGATTAAGTCTACCTAAATATTTCTCATGTTTGAAATTGTTATTCCTAATGTAATTGAATTTCTTAGGAGGCAAGGTTTGTGAGAAGAGTTGAGTTGAGAGATTATAATATAAAAATTCTAGAATAAAGATAAAAGATATTTTGTTATGGATTTATGCGAGTTTTAATATGAAAGTCCGGTGCGTTATTTTTTAAATTTTTACTTTTTCTCACCTATTTTTTTTATATACTAAATAAATTTATCTGCATGTTTTTTGTGCTGACACGTTGTTAAAACGTCAAAATTATGCTGCCGAGTTTTACGTGTTTGACTGAAATCGTTCTTAAACACAATGACAACTTCGTACAATAATTGTGATGTTTCACCCCATGCTGTTATTGCATCATATAAATGTTACTTCTAATTTCTGGTGGGTTTTTAATGTATTCATTCATGGAACTATCCTGCAGTAAATACTATACTAGTACCTTCTTTCTTAATTGTTTCCAAATTGAAATATTGTACTTCAACAAATATCTAACATTGGTGGCGAGTTGTGTTTTACATTAATTCTTCTTTTATACTATTCGGTTTTCTGCTGCTGCATGTGAAAAAGAGTAAACAACTAAAATGAAAATTTCAAGCGAAACGAGTGAACAAATGCTCGTGGGGAGTAACCAACAACAGTCACACATGCACTGAGAAAAATCGCTTTGAATCTTCTGTTATATTTTTTGATATTATATTCATATTATATTATATAATAATGATACGTGTATTTTTAATATAAGACGCAAATATTAAATAAATAAAAAATATAATATGAATATAATATTAAAAAATATAACAAAAGACCCGAAAAATCCTTTTGTTTCGAAAACATAGCATAGTCGCAAATCTCTTTACCTTTTTTTTTTTTTTACAGGGTTAAAGGGTACGGTAACTAGAGCCTTGATCTTTTATTAATAATTCCTCAAATTGGGATCTTAGCAGTTGTTGAATCATAGATGTTGTATGGATGACGTAAAAATATAATATATTTGTGTACAATGTGCAATGTTTTATATAAGCTGGCACAAAATTTAAACATTTGTGTATAATTTATTAATCAGTTTAATGTTCGTCCGACTCATTCAAACTAAGTCTTCATTTGATTGAATATCGTTAGATATGTCTCACGTATCATTAACTTAATTTAGATTTGATTTTTATGAATACTCCTTATTTTACCTAAGAAAAATATGAAATTATAATTTATTCAAGACAAAGAATTATAAATTTTTTTAGGATAGTTATAGATATGAGGTTTTGGTCTTTCAAATTATTGGGGGTGAGGTTAAAATAGTGTATTCGACAAGTTTTAATTAGCCATCTAAACAAATCCTTTGTCAGGTTTAGGGGTGGAAACGAGTTGAACAAAACCCGAATAGTAGTCTACTTGAGCTTGAATTAAAAAAAAATAAAATTTGGAGTTCCAATTCAAGTTTGACCTCAATCAAATATAGGTTATAAAACTCAAGTTCTACTTGTTAAATTTTTTTAAAAAAATTGAGTTCTTTGAGCTCACTTGAATTAAAGATGTAAATTCATAATTTTATCAAATATTATTCATATTTTAAAAATTATACATATAAAATAATAAATAAACTAATTATATATATCAGTTCGAAAAGCTCAATAAACTCACGAGTAGAGTAGTTAAGAGTTCAAATTCGAACTCGAACTTAAAATTCAATTCAAGTAGCTTGAATTTGACTCGAGTTCGATAAAAATGAACTCGACCTTAGTATTTGATTAAGCTCCTCGTAATCCTCCTCAAAAACAACTCAACTCTTTTTCATCCCTAGTCAAGCTCATGTTGATCTACTTTAAATTGTTTATTAGTCCAATGATGTATTGAGGGACATCAATCGTTTTCTATTATAATGGTTGAATTCCTAGCCTCGTTTTTCTACTTACTAATTTTTAAACCTTTTGGTTTATATAAACATTGCCCTTTAGATGTGCTATAGTTTAGCCGAGTTTAGAAATCCCCACCAAGTAGATACATGGGATTTTGTTTTCATCATTTTAGTGGAACTCGTGATTGGTGCTTATTTCCTTTCGAAGGGGCACTAAGTAAATTTATTGGTATAAGACTATGACTCAGTACTATACAAAGCAAAATCCTATGGCGAAGAAAAACTTTTGTCCATCGATCCATGCCATATTCACCCATCCATCCATAGTCCCTCTCACAAGAATCTTTTCTACGATAATATTGTAGAAATTTTTTTATATCATTGAATTTAAATTTGTGTCATATATTTTTGATTTTTAAAATTTTTAAATAATATTTTTATATATATAACATGTATTTAACGTAAATAAATTTTTATGTTGATGTACTTGTAAAAAGGGATTAATTCAAAATAAAAAATAAAAAAATGAATGTGCATATTAAATAATTAGGCTTCGGGATGTTAGGGAGGCAAGCATGCATATACAAATACAGGCAAGATATGATATGGAATTATGGATACAGGATCCAATTGCTTTGGAAAATATCACAACGTGGGGTGGGGTGGGGACTTCAAAGGAATGGTTCGACGTTAATTAGAAGTGGGCAAAGCTTAGCCAAAAAGGATGCATGGAAGGGTCCTACACCACCCTGTCGGACAAGGGGAAGCGAACTCCGCCTCCTCTGAATTTTGATCGTATCCCAACTCAACCGGCCAATTGGTAATTAGTTCTGTGAATTTGTTTCCGAATAAACTAATTTTCGGATAGGATAATTTATTCGATGAGATAAAATTAATAGTATATTTTAATTTCTAAAAATTTTAAAAACGTTAATTATTTCAACATAAATAAATGGATAATGAATGAAGAGAAATTAAATGGAAAGGATTCAAATTCCAAAATATAAATGAGCACAGAGCACATACATAAGCATTTTTTTTAAAAATTTTTTACCTAGAAACACTCAGTTAATATCACATTTACACATTTACTGTAGAATTGTGATTGTAGTAAGGTAAATTTCTGGTTTGGATTTTTAATGGTTATAAACAATTTTAATGATAGTAGTTTTTCTCAAGTAAAATTGTTTGAATGCACATCGTGGGAATGAAAATTAGACACACTTTGCATAATCACCAAGGTGTGTTAATCTTATTATTTATGCAATTAATATTAATATTGGAAAGTTAAAATTTCTACAAGTAAACACTCCTAAACATTCTCAATGAACTTATACTTACTTCGTTGGTATACTCTCCATCGTTTCTTAAAAAAAAAAAAATCAGAAAAATATTCAGGCATATAAATTCGATCTTGAGTCTCACGTGAAATTTTTAAATCTTGTAAAATAGATTAAATCTCAAAATATCTTACTTTTGTGAGATTTAATTTACACAAAATTTATAAATGGAGTTAAAAATTAGATCTAGATAAATGTTTGTCATTCATTTAACTTTTTATTTAGTTTTTATTTTATTTTTTTGCAAAGAAGAATGTATGACCGGCCCACTTAGTTATGTTGTGTGTGAAAACTAAATAAACTTCCCTTCATTTTTGTCATTTATGATCCATTGGACAAATTTTAAAGTTTAATTTTGTACATATTTTAGTCAATTTAAAATTTAAATTTTTTCATATTATAATTATTGCTAACAAATTTAATAACTATTATATTTAAAAAAGTTTATCTAAAAATTAAAAAATATTCAATACAAAATTTTAATTAAATAAAAAGTTCTAAAAATAAGAACATAAACGTAAACATATGAATGGAGTACTTGTACTACTTCCATCACTCTCTTTTTTTTTTTGGGTCAAAGTTTAATGTTTAAGATGAGGTGCAAACAAATTAATTTTGTAAAGAAAAATCATATAAATTTATTTGACTTTAATGAGTTTTTTTTTTATTAACAAAAGTGAATTATATATAAGTATGAAATATTAACATATATAAATTTAAAATTTTGAAAAAAAAATTTAAAACTTTTTATAAAATTGAATTTTACAAACTTAATGTGTTGAGTAAAAATTTAGAAAAAAAAATATATAAATAGAATGGAGATAGTTTTAAATTTTTAAGAGAAACTCCCTTACATTTAACATTTGCACTTTTTTATTCTTTCAATTTAAAATGATGCATTGTAGTCCCTCACAAATTCAAAATGTACCATTTTAGTTTGAAATTTTTACATGTGTATCGAATATTACATTTTTTTATAGCAAAATTGACAACACATAAATTTTAAATATTAAATGATATTACTTAAAACCTTCATCGCTGCCACTTCAAAATTCTCACCTACCATGACCACCACTATTCCCTTCCCTAGCGACTTTTCCTCTGTCAACACTATACAAAACAACAGTTCTAATCATTTTTTGGGACAATTTATTATTTAAAGTTATGTGTTGTCAACTTTGTGCTTAAATATGCTATATTTTATACGCTTGTGAGTATTTCAAACAAAAAAATATTAGTAATTGAGTCCAGAGATTAACATAATACGTTTTTCATTTGTGAGACGTTGAAATATATTATTTTAAATTTAAAAGATTAAAAAAAATACAAATGCCAAATATAAGAAA
Organism: Cinchona pubescens; assembly: GCA_025175665.1. Classification (NCBI taxonomy): domain Eukaryota; kingdom Viridiplantae; phylum Streptophyta; class Magnoliopsida; order Gentianales; family Rubiaceae; genus Cinchona; species Cinchona pubescens. Next base: position 1,226,883 of record JANKKI010000326.1, read on the forward strand.
ATTATTTTTCCAATCTTTTATTATTGTCGTCTAGCAAAGACAATCTTTAATATTTTGTCTTTAGCCAGGACCATGTCGTGGTGGGGCACGCGTAGCAACGAATACCACCACACCACCACCCTTGACAAGTCTACATCACTACAGAACAATTCCTCCTCACTCTGTCCCTCCTATACACAGCGCTCTCTCTCTCTCTCTAAAATTCTTCCCCCCTGGCCCCTAGGCTGTAGAGCCGTAGCTTAGCACATAATTTTGGGATTTCAAGACGATATGATAGAGACCTATATACAGAGTTGCATGTATATAATTGTACGTATTTATATACATGCCTGCGTGGGGGTATGAATCATGCAGGGCAGCGTGACGGATTTTGGTGGGATTTATATTTTGTTTGCCGTTTTTAGACATGAAGATAGGAATCGGACTGTCAAAAATCGGCGAATCTGGAATCATCGTTTATTGTTCTTGGAACTAAATTTGGAATTGTAAACAAGGTTTCGATTTTGATTTTTTATTTTTTGAAATCGAAACTAGGTAAAAAAAAGTATATATATATATATGTTAGTGTAATCGATGCATTGAATTTTTTTTTAGATTATCTTTTAGTATAGATTATCTAAAATGTATTTTTCTAATTTTTAATGGTTCAATAAATGATGCAATAGTGTACTTTTTTTCAAAAATAAAATCTATAATTAAAATTAAATAAAATGTAATTTTTTGTTCCTCATCCTAACTTTTAATAATTTTTTTTAGTATGATCCAAAATGTATATTTACTTTTAAAAAAATTTAAAATTTATCGAAACCATGACCAGAATCGGATGGAACTGAGGAACCGGTTAGAATCTTCAGCTCTAGAATCAGAACCGGAACCGGCTCCCAAGGTTTCGGTCCGATTCTAGCTCTTCATGGAACACAGTTTCGGAACCGTGGTCATGCCTACTTGAAGATATCAATTCGATGTTATTATTATTTTGTTGCTAAATGGCCCTTAATTTGAGTAATTTGAATAAATATGTGTTACTCAGTACATAATACAGAATAAGTATTGTAATCGTTGAAATATCTAAAGGATAAAAATATTTCATTAATTTTTAATCGTCTAATATCGTAGAATACTCATTTCGTATTATGGAATGAATAGCAAAATTTTTTTTCTTAATTTGATGTTTTATGCTTTTATGTTTGGTGTTTACATATTCTATTATTCACCAAATCTAAATAAAATAAGGGAAATTCCCCATAAGTAAAAATAGTTGAGGACCCATAATATCCTAAATAATGTGGAAAAATTTTATAGTTCCATCTAGATAATCTCATTTACTTTAAAAACTAATATAATATAACATCATGTAATTTAAAAATTATATCATATAAATTTTTAAAACCAACAGAATAATTTTTTTAACGAAACTGCAAAATTTTTCAATAATATAAGATTACAATATATAATCTCACGAACAATCTTTACAACCCTCTCATTCTTATATTTAAGACAACCCTAAGAATTTGTAATGCTGCTACTACTAGCGTCACGGTAATTATTCACAGTCATATTTCATAAATAAATTGCCAGAAAAAATTGTAAAAAAGTGTTTAACATGAGATAGAAAATTTACGTATTTATGTAAAAAAAACTTGTATTTTTGTTAATAAATAAATACAAAATACACCTAATAATGTACTCCTATAAGAAAAAGAACAAGAAAAGGATAAACTGTTTTACATAACAATCCTTGAGTTGTCACTTCTACAGGCATAGCGTAGCAATGCCACTGCCTAAAAGTCGCACCTCTTCCACACGCGTCCGTACCAAGTACTAATCATCTTCCTTTGCCACTTGCTTTTCCTCTAACGCGCCGGAGTGGTGGTTTCAAATGGAAACGCCAATGCCATCACGAGAGGCACGTGACCAAGGAACCAGCACTCCACTTCCCTTGTTGGCAGGGATTTTTCTATTTATGTTGTCTCCCCTAGGGTTGCTATTTTATTTTATTTTATTTTTTTTGCCCTATTGAAATGCCCCCAAGGCAAGGTTTGTGTACACAAAAAATATTAGGTCCTTTACTTACATGACTTTTTGAGGCCAAATTTATTTTTGGGGTCTTCTTCAACAAATTTGTATTTTCAAATTGTCATTCCTCTGTATTTATTTTACAAAATCATCATCGACAAAATATTTGTCTTTTGAGGCTATTTTTTATTAAATTTGTAGTTGACTCGTATTTATCTTACAAGTCCTCCTCTAACAATATGTACCGCGATTCAAGGTATATACCGTGGTTCCATTTTAATCGCTGCTATTTGCATAATATACTTCACTTTTAAGAGAATATTACCTTTAATGTACTCTATGTGTATGTGTGCTTGCGCGCAAGTGTGTGTAAAAATTTTTCTAAATTTTTTTCATTTCTAATCCCTCTTTTAGATTTTCGGTTGATAAAAATTTCAGCATAAAATTACTTGGATTCTAGATTGAACTCCTTCCCTTTTTAGTCCTCATTTTCCCCCATGTACATGTACAAGGATTATTGAGAAAGTGAATAAAAGTGGAACATAAAATTTTAGCTACACAAAATTTTAGCTAAAAGAACATACGATAATTAGCACTAGTTCAAATCTTATTCTCATTCTTTTTTGAAAATTGCTATATAGTACTACTTGTTTATCCCCTCTTGAAATTTTAATAGTGCCACTTGACTAATAACCGAGTCGTTAAATGCTTGTTTCCATAATTACAAACAAATAAAATAAAAAACTCATCGTCCGTAATTTTACATATACTTTTTTATATTTATTCAATAATTTTTATCAATCAAACTCTGCTAACAAGTCGTTATAAGAGATTTGACCTCTACTCCCTAAACTTTAAGAATATATAAGAAATTATTGCTAATAATAAAAAAAAAGGTAAAAAGTATTAGTTGCGAGAAATAAATTGGGTTAAATATATTAAACCCTTTAAATTTTGGACTGTTTTATACTAAATGCTTTTGCATTATTTTTTTCTCATTTTGCCCCTTTGACTAACGGTCAAATGTAACTACGCCATTAGTTTTTTCAAAAAGACAAATTTACCCCTAAAGATCAATTGCAATAAACCCCCTTAAGATTTAAACGAAGTTTCACTTTACCCCTCAGGTAAGTTTTGTTGCATTTAATACATTGGGATAAAAAGAAAATTCAATAATATTATCAATATTGTTAAAAATATAAATATGCTCCAAGTTAATTACGAATATTTTAATTCTCGAATTATACTTTCTTTAATATTTATAATTTAAAAATACAATGAAATAATTAATTTTAATTTTTTTGATAAATTACTAAAGGTATTTCATCTAAATTATTTTAATCCTTTTAATTTTAATTTATATGATAAAGTTCCTTCATATAATTTATGTATTAGTTAAATTATATTAACAAAGGAAAAAAGTAAAAAGAAAATCATTTTAAATAAATATAAAGAAAAGCAAAAGGAAAGTAGACTGATATAACTTTAATAGATGGTTATAAGTTTTATATATTTAAAATTTATTTTTACATGAAAATAAAATATAATAAAAGACTAAAAAATACCGAAAGTGTTAGGAAATTTTTATAGTTAAATTTTTTTTCACAATTATTTTTAGAAAATCACTTGTGTTGGTAGACATCATTATATATTTAGTTATTTTAACAATATTTTTATATTGATTAATGACGAAAGTATGTTAATTGATATAAAATTTGAATTAGGGACTAAAATAACAAATATAATAAACTTTAAGAGTTAGTTTTATATATTCTTGTAGTGTTTAGGGGTAAAAATATTTTCTTTGACTTTTAATATTCAAATTGTTGACTAAAAGGGCAAAGTGAAAAACCCTTTAAAAATAACGTTAGAGATTTAGTGTAAAACAGCCTAAATCTTAAGGGAGTTTAATGTATCTAACCCAAATAAAATTAGCTATCTTGTAGTATTACTTTGTGTTTCATCTTACAATAAGCTGTTGGCTTTCTATTGTTCCACCTAAATCACTAGAGGTGTTCATCCTGACCCGTTAATCCGAAAAATTCGCTGAATCGATTCGATCCGAACCGAAAAAAGAGGGTACCTGAACTGCATTCTAAAAGCGGGTTGGGTCACTTAAGTTGAGGATTGGGTAGAGGGTCACATTTCTGTGACCCACCGGGTACCCGACTTGGTCCATTTTAGGACAGAAATAAATTTGATTAATAAGATTTCATTAGAAGTAAATATTTATTAAGTTTATTGGCGGACTCTCATATCTTCTTTTTCAATTCCTTATTTTTCTTTCCTTTTCCACCTCAATCATCTCTTCCCTTCCTCTTTTTTCGCATCCTCATTTCTTAGATTCCCATCTATTGAAATGTATTTTGCGATTTAATTATTGTTGCTATTGGCCTGTTGATACTTTTTAATTTATTGCTATTGGGATGTAATATTGGGCTGTATTTTATAACTTAGATTTAATTATTGTTGACTTAATTGTAAAATTAACTTGCTTAACTATCATTATTTAAATTTTTATGTTTTGTTACTAGTGAGGGTCGGGTACCCGATCAACCCGACTATCTTTTGAGGGTACCTGGTTGGCCGGGTACCCACTTTGTATGGATCGGATAAATAGTCAAAATTTTTCTCAGTCAGTGAGAGTCAGATACTTTTTTAAACTCATAGATCGGATACTCGATCCATAAATACACGTATAAATCAAACTAGAAATAGCCAGAGAGGAAGAAAGTACTATGATAAATTGTATAGAAAAGAAGAGAGTAGAAATAACGCGAGGTGGGGGAGAGTAGGACAAAGTAAAGGTGCAGTATATATATATTGTGATGTGGTCACGTGGTTGTGCATCTTTGTTCATGCAGCCCACCACTAATTTGGCCTCTCAGATTAAAATACGAGAGATTGACAAAACCGCTAGCGGATTTTGCCAGGAAAACCAGCCCTATACACTCCATTTTTCCACCCTGCCCATAGTCAAAATAAGTCAAACAATAACATAGCAAGAAATAGGATCCATAAATGGAAGAAAGAAGCAATACTAAAGGTTACTAAATACTCAAGATAATTAACATTTTCGTCCCTTTGTGTTTGGGTTTGAACTAATTCAATCTTTTAAAAGTTTTTTAAAAATTAATATACTCCCTTGTGCTTATTTTGTCCTTCAAGTTCCTTAAGAAACTAATGTAGTTTTTTAAGTTTCTATTTGATGTAGTTTTTTAAGTTTCTATTTGATTTGACTAATTAAGTTGAGAATATTTGACAAATTTTACAATCATTTTGGTGGATTTTGGTGGATTTGGAAAAACTTTAGGGACGAAATTGATTTACCTCCAAATGATCAAGGACTAAAATGGTAATTATACCATAAACACCCTTGGCAAAAAAACCTACATGGGAGGGGTCGTTCAACTCTTTTTATAATCCATGTATGATTATTTAATTATTTTTTGTTTCAAAATTTTCACTAAATTTTTAAAAAAATTATATTTTTGGTCATTAAGATTATTGAATGCAATATGTATATAATGGCCATTAATATACTATTTTAGAAGTTCGGTGAGTAATTTGAAATATAAAATAGTGAAGTGATCATAAGTAGATCTTAAAACTAGTTTATTGGACAACTTGAAATAAAAATTAGTTAAATAGTCATAAATTGATTATGAAAATAGTTTAGTGGCCAAATATATATATATATATTTTGACCTTTTATGCCTAATTTCCATATATTGAAGCGCTAGGGGATAAGTTTTTGCACCTTGAGGCGGATAAAATTTTAAACAAAATCTTTCCTTTCCTATAACTACCCTAAAAGTTTGCTTAATTGTAAGTGGTCTTTCATAAGTATTACTAATATTATTAGCGCATTTTCCCAACAAAATACTATTATAAATAATTACATCGTTAAATATTATACTTCAAGCTTTAAAATCGGCTCAGTTTGGATTGTGCTAATCCTATAAATAGTATACTCTGCAATTATTACCATTAAATATCTTTTATTTTATATATATTATATTATTTTATTATGATAATTATTTCAAATAATATTTTTAAATAACCACTCCAAATCTCACTATTTCTATAAATAATAAATAATGAATGAATACAAATTTTAGTGTAGGCACAACGAGAAACAAAAATACGATCTTTAATGAAGTAATACTAATGTACCACATTATTAGGTCTAGGGAAAGGCCATCTCCCATGTATACATGATCTTTTTTGGGACGGTGAGCGCTTTGTTGAGCGTCACAAATGCAAAAGTGAAGTCAGAATACAAGTTTAGTATTTTGTAATTCGTCACGTACTATATATTTAATTTTGTATAAAAAAAATTAAATTTAAATATGTTAATATTACATATGAATTTTATTTTTATTAAATAAATTTTATTATAAATTAAATAATTCTATACTATTGAAAATTTAATTTATTTTATTAAAAAAATTAAACGATAACAAAATAAATAAGACAGTTGGATTATATCGTTTGGTTCCCACCTCTTCCCTCTGTTTTTGCAATAATTTTCCATCCCACGACAGCAAACTCCTAAACTAAAACGGGAGTTGCTGTCATTTATGGGTCTGCTTCACGCTTAACTATAGTACATAACACCTAGACCTCTCCACTACTACTACTACATTCTGCTCTTTAAGATGGTCCTCAGTTCAAGAAACAAAGAAAGAAGCTTGTTGTGTTGTCTTAAACTGTAATGAACCCTTGTTCCATTTTGATTGTTTAAGCACTTTATAGCTCAAGTTTTGCACTTTTCTTGCTTCTGCTGATTTTATGTATGGATTTTGGGGTGGTGAGTTTGGAAAATGGGCATGGGGGGTTAATGTGTTCAGTGACTAATACTTCAGATGCTGATGAAACTAAGCAAAAGTGGTACGGATCTGGATTTCTTCTCAAGCAAGAAAGGTCAGGAACTACTGAAGATGACTTGAGGGACTTAAAAGTTGCCAAGACTAGTCCTGCTGCTGCTGTTGATGATGATTTCTCTGCCTCTAAAGCTATGAATTTGCAGCAGAGAAACTCCTTACTGAGATCTAATTGTACTAATAACTTGTACTCTGATGGCCAGCATATGCTCAGCTTCTCCTCTCCCAACTCTCAGAGTGTGACATTACCTTACTATCATCCCTCTTCAATTGCTTATGCTAGAAATGCAGGTACTTCAAGATTCAAACTTTGTAACTCATTTTGCTGATTTAAATGAAGCCAGGTTTAATGGGGTGAAAAAGATTTAAACTTTAAAAGTTTTGTGCTGTTTGTAGAGTCTGTCATGAATGTTTTGATCTTTGGTTTCTTGTTTCCTGCGTAGGAGAAGGGATAATTTTCTGGTGTTTATTATTTAATACTAGATGTTTTATTCTTTCCTATTTTGAGTAGATGGGAAATTGCTAATGTAGATCATTATAGTGCAAAAAGAGAAAGATTTGAATCAGGATAAGAGAAAATACAGAAACATTAAAAGAGCCATATTTTCATTGATTACTTCTGAATTTCCCATTTCTCTTTCTCTGCTGTGTCTTCATGGTTTCTGAAAGACTGGATATTGTTCATCATTATTGTAGCCCCATAAATGTTTCAAACACAACTATTTTCAGTCTTCTGTCACATGCCTCTTTGTACAGTCTATTTTTCCTTTATAGAGATCAAACATTTTATTCTCAGTTATTGGTGATTTCCTTGAGTGGTTTTTAAGTGCTGACTTTTCCTACTTCTTGCTCTGTATCTCATTTTAACTTGAAATTTTTTACCCTCTATGCTTCAGGCTACAGCAGTGGAGGCTTGAGTGCTGGAAACATGCATGGGGTACTGTCTGGGGTTAGAGGGCCATTCACCCCATCCCAGTGGTTGGAGCTTGAACATCAAGCCTTGATCTACAAGTACATCAGTGCCAATGTGCCTATGGTACCTTCTTATCTTCTCACCCCAATTAGGAAAGCACTTGATTCTGCTGGTTTCTCAAGCTTTGTGGGCCTAAGGCCAAATGCTTGTAAGTTTTTCTTTTCCTTAATAAACATGTAGCAAATATTATTTCTAAAAAAGATTTAGATTGGGGTGTTCAAAGTGGAATATTGGTTTTTAGTTTTCGTCTTCAAGTATCGTTGTCACTTGGTTGGGATAAATATTGCTTGACAGAAGTAGTTAAATTAGTCCATTTAGCAAGAATGTGTTTCTTAGAGTATGCCATGAAAAAGAGAACATTTTTTGTGTTGAAATTTTGGGAGATGTTAACTACTGTTCTATTCTTGATATCAGTTGTCATCTTGATTTCTTCTTGGCAGTTGGATGGGGTGCTTTCCATCTGGGATTTTCCAACAGCACTGATCCTGAGCCAGGAAGGTGTCGAAGGACGGATGGCAAGAAATGGCGATGCTCTAGAGATGCAGTTGCTGACCAGAAGTACTGTGAGCGGCATATGAATAGGGGCCGCCATCGTTCAAGAAAGCCTGTGGAAGGCCAACCTGGCCATTCAGTTGCAGGAACCACCAACAATGCTGCCAAGTTGATGCCAACTTCTTCTGCATCAGCTGCAGTGGTTCCTGGAGGCGGTGCATCTAACAACCTGGGCCTCTCACCCAACCACCAGCTCAACAACCTCCAGACTGGTACTACTAATCAACGTGCTGCATCTCCCCAAGTTGACAGGTGAATAAAAGACTTTTTCTGGGCTTTTCTTATTAAGAATTCTAGTTGTAAACTTGCTTTAAAATGTTGCAATACATGATGGATTCCTTTTTGTATCAACATGGTTGTGTTTTCATCCTGATGGTTGGTATTAGTTCTGGAGCTCCAATCATTTCATCCTTTGCATTGTCATTGGATTATTCACCTACAATCTATTTTGTTACACTTGCTACATGATAATTCATGCAACTTGTGGCTAGCAAGTCAATTTGTCAAATGTGAATTTAAGACACTTAGCTTCCTGGCTTTTCGTTCATAATCAAGTTTTGCAAGAAAATGTGGATTGTTTGTTAACTTGTACTCTATTCTCTAACAGGAGCTTTCTGGAGAAGGAAAATTTGGGTGGGAGATTTCAAGATACAACTGTTCTGTCCATCATATCTCCTGATATAAACTTAAAAGAAAACCAATATCGCATTCCCAAACAGCAGAATCCATACCAAGAATCTTCTCGAGGTGAATTTGGACAAGTTTGCTTCGACTCTCTGCTAAACCCTTTGGACAGAAGCTCTTCACTGGTGAACTGCAGTAACTATGGTACTTCTGAAGATATCAATGATCATGAAAGCAAATCACGTCATGGTCTTCGCCAGTTCATGGACGACTGGCCTAATAAGCGCTCTGAACGCTCAGGTGTATCATGGCCTGATATTGATATGCAGTCAGATAGGACTCAACTGTCCATTTCCATATCTATGGCTGCTTCAGACTTCATGTCGTCTACATCATCCCCCACCAACGAAAAACTTGCAGCTTCCCCATTGAGGTTATCTCGGGAACTAGAAGCTACACAAATGGGATTGGGAGTTGGTACTATTGTCAATGATTGCAACCACAGACAAGCAAATTGGATTCCTATTTCCTGGGAATCATCTATGGGAGGACCTCTTGCCGAGGCTTTGCATAGCACTAATAGCAGCACAGGTGACCGCAAGAGTGCCTCAGCCCTTAACCTGATGACTGAGGGTTGGGACGGTAGCCCACAATTAGCCTCCTCTCCAACAGGGGTTTTACAGAAGGCTGCACTTGTATCACTCTCTAACAGCAGTACCGGAAGCAGTCCTAGAGCGGAGACTAGCAAGCCACACGAAGGAGCCAGCCTGTGCGGTGCTGTCCTCAGATCAACTCTTATCAATCCTGCCTTGCCTGCACTGTGATCGGACAACACCGCCATATCTAAATAATGCTTGTAGCGAGTCTTTCTTGTGTGTTTAAACGATCGACTACAAACACCTAATATCAATCAGCTTTCAAGTTAGACCTAATTTGTTGTTTTGGTTAATATTTTTTCTTTTTCTTTTTTTTTTCTTATACACATGTGTGTGTTTGTAGAACCTGTCTAATCTTGATGAAGATTTGACATTTGGCCAGTTTAATGATCATTGTGAGTGTGTAGGTGTGTGAAGTGAAATTCTGGCTTAATCCCTTCATGTGCTCCTGTTGGGTGAGATCACCATTTTCTTTTAGGTTGGTAGGAAGCATGTTGGTTGTTGAGTTGATATTATTGCTATTGTACTGTTGGATGTGATTGTGGGCTATGATTTTTAACAGCCACAAAAAGGGGAGCATAAATTGGAAGTTTTCCAGTAATTTTGCTCAACTTTCTGCAAAAATTTGTTGATGTATTATTAAAACTTTTTTTGCTTTGCTGAAATTAAAGAACTAGATTTTGAACTTGCTTAAAAGCTTTAATCACTTTCCCTTGTGGTCCGTTCATTGCTTTTGATGGTCCATCTAATAGAATAGCATGGTGGAGAATGAAAATGCTATGGCATCCAAGGAGACTTTCTTGTGAACGTGTACAAAAAATTTAATAAAGTTTTATGAAGAATGTGCTATAACACGTGGATGGTATGTACTCAAAGAAGATTTCTCTGATTTTTGTTTTCCAAAAATATTTTTATGAAAACAACTAGTTTTCGATACTAAAGAGAATCTAATGTAATTTTATTTTGAGAAATGGAGTGTTTTCTGGTTTTAGGATGCAAAATTGAATGTCATAACTGCAACAACGGCTGTGTGGGTACAAAATTGATAAATTTGCACAAAGAACAGGGTGCAATGAGTCTAAAACTGGCAGAATTTGGGCCCTTAAACTGCTTGGTGGAAAATGATAAATATCTACCGACAGCCAGATTGATTCACGTTTGGGGGCAAGACTCTAACACATAGAATTGCGGACATGTGGGAGTGGGACTGTTCTATCCAACTTTAGAAGTGATGGGACAAATTCATTATTTCCCCAATTAAACGTCTCTTCATCCATTCGAAAACTTTACAAACTTTAGAAGAGGCAATATGTAATGTTTGTAGACAAGTTAAGGTTGTCAATCCTCTTTAAATCCATGATGTATGAGAAGATCAAGACATTAAGTGCCATATATTTCACAAGAATCATTAAATCCTGTCGGTGTTATTGATTCCGTAATACGAAATAGATATTGTAATCGTTAAAATAATTAAAAAAAATAAAAATATATTATTTTTCAATTAAATTGTTTAAGAAATACACTTTCTTAACAAAGTGAAAAGTAAAAAAAAATTTTACTCGTGAAGCTAAAAGTTAATATCTTAAAATTCGAGGTTGTAACAACAAAAACGTTTGCATGCGGAACTTGGAGCTTCCTCTGTAGTCTAGGAAAAGCACAAGTTGTCGCTATCGGCAATGTTTGCTGGATCTTGAAGTTAAATACTTCTACTTAATGATGAGCCCCATTGCACTATCTGTGTCTTTGAGGTGGTTCGAATTAGTCCATGAACCTCAGCACTTAGAGTAGTTCAAAGTTCAAACAGAGAATATGCCAAATTTATTACTACCATCCTCTAACCATGATTCACATTAATTTGTGAACCTCCCTAAGACCATTCATTAATTGGTTTGGCTTGGATGCTCCAATTAACATTTCTTGTTTCAATTTTCATGAAATTTTCCATTAGAGAGAAGTGATGTTGACACACATTCAACCCTCACCTTTGCAGCCTTCTAATTTCACCATTTCTTTCTGACCACAAAACTAACCCCATTCAGTCGAATATCAACCCCCATAATGGCAAACTCCTCCAAAAATGATGACCAAAGATAGGACAAAGAAAGAATATAAAATCAAATGAAGTAGCAAATTAGAGCCTACTAGAATAGAGGTTATGCAATTGTCTTGAATACAAGATAAATACCAAAATCCAGATCAAACCAAAACAGGGTACTGTGAGGAATAATTCAGTTTTTCTACGAGGAAGAACTGCATTGACATATAATCGAAGCCAGATATTGGTATTCTTGTATTAGCAGAAAACCCTAACTTGTAACAGCAATTTGGTCGGCAGCTAATCTTGACTGTTAAGTGTAAACACAAAACAAAACCTTAAAATAACAACACAACAATATAAATCAAACATCCCCTTAATGCTCATTGGTGGAGTAAAAGATCCCTTCAAAAACTGCTTCTCAGATGAGGAAACCGTTCAGCTGGTTTTGATTTTAATGGGCCAAATACAGTTGAGTAAATTTGACAAAGCACAATTCATGACAAGGCCAATGGGGGTTGTGACTCGACTCTAGTTGTCTTTAATTCTTGTTGACGGAATCTTTGAGAACAAATTTTTTCCAAAAAAAAATAAAAAAATTCATTGGTTATAAAGAGTAAAGTATCTATTTAGTCACTCAATTATGCTCTAATTGTCATTTTTGGTTACTAAATTTGTTTGGTAGTTGAAAAAGTCGCTAAACTTTTAAAAATACGTCTCCATGGTTGACTCTGTCTATTTCTCAATTAACTATTCCGTTAGTGGCTGCATGTGCGAACTAACACTAATAAAAAATTTAGATTCAAAATTAGATGATAAAAAACAAGTATAAATTATAGGAAAATTCTAATGTCCCTTTTAGGGAATATTTTCTTATATTTTAAATAGTTGTACAGTACAACAGTATGTATTTTAAAAGGTTGTAATACACAAATTTTTTAAACTAAAAGAATAGTTCTCTAAAAGAGATCATATAATTCTTCAAAATTATAAGTAAGATCTTATTAAAAGATACAAAAAAATTTAGATAAATAATTGAATAATTTTAATTTACTAATTGTACAATTTATCCCTCCCACCCCATAGTATATCAACCCCCATAGTATATACGAAGAAATTCTTCACATAATTTTGAAAGAGTCTATCATGCCACGGTAATGGCAAATATCAAATTTTTAATTTGAAATTTTTGGATAATGAATCTTTTCATTTTACAAAGATCAAAAAAAATTATTTTATTATTGAAATATAACAATAAATATACAATAAATTTTTTCTCATTTTATATGTATTTTGTTTAACTGAGAATTTCAGGATACATATACATATAGTATACCATCGAAAGATCTATTTCCCCATTCAGAATGAGGAATTATAATCACTGCACCACCACCTCAACCTTGCAAGTCCATTGTTGTTAAAATCAACTCAATCTCACATAAATAAACAAGAGAAAAAAATCATAGTTAAGTAGAAAGAAACAATTTCATTAGCACCGCCTATTTTACTTAAACAAACAAATAAATTATACCTTTTTCTCAATAAGTAGGATTAACTGCATGAATCCTGCTATGCTATTACACTTTATCATGAACTATATCCTCCTTAATTTTTAGATGAGTTATATTTTTGTTACAAGTTGTTAGATGGGCTATATCTTTTTTATTTAATATAATAAAAAGGGAGCAGAAAGATTGAATTTTGATGTTTGCAGAGAAAAAGGAAAGAGGGAAAGAAGTTGAATTGAAAAGGCTTTTGGTGCAATTGACAGAAAAAAAAAAGGAAGGACTGCCATGGCGGTCATGGGAATTGGGAAGGCACTAGGGAGAACTATATAAAGCAAGGAAGAGGTAAGCTTTGAAACCTTAACCCTAATTTACCTGCAATTTAAAACTTTGAACCGTTTTGCTATTTTCTGGCGGGTATTCAGAATATTGGGGATTTCTATTTAAATTTTTGCAATACTGAAAAAATATAAATTTTGTGCTAAGCTAAGGATTTAAAAAAAATTAAAAAAAAAACAGTAGTCAAATAACACTAATGAGAATTGACTATTGGAAAATTATAAGTCCAATTAAGTACCATTTCATAGACTTATATCCTATTACAGTGAATATATTCTAATGGTCAATATTTGAAAACTCATCCAATCATAAGGTACGTAGATGACTCATATGCCTACTTTCTAAGTTCAGTGCATCCATACAAATGAATTACTTAAGTGTCCTTAAGCCATTAAACTTTGTTTAGATGGGATGAATGACATACCCGGTTGATAAACTTGATATTTAGATTTTGACCCCAAATAATTTTTGTTACACATACTACTAGTTCCTAAGGTATCTTCTTTCTTTACATATAAGTTTGTCTTTCTATAATTAAAAAGTGAAATCAAATTAAGGATATCAAAATATTGGTTTAATTCTATAAATGAATGTATTGGTTTCTATAAAAATCCATCATTTTTATCAGAATGCACACTACAACAAATAAGAGGTTTTGTGACAACAATGAGTTGTCATTAAAACTCAAAAATTTGTTACTAATAGTTTTATATGACAATAAAAGGTCGTTACAGCCTTGTCACTATAGGTCCGTTACAATAGCTCATGGTGATAACTTTTCCAGCGTTGTCACTGATGTGTGACAACTTGCAAAAGTTGTCACAAGGTCACATATTTAGTGACAATAAAACTTGTCACAAAACTTGCTAATTATTGTCACTAACTTTAAAATCTTGTCACATAAAACCTACGACAACTTTTTGGTAGTAAATATAGTGACAATTTTTTAGTTGTTACCAACACTAATATTACATTTCACAATCTTCCTGCTACCAGACCTTCCACAGAAGCTACTTTTGTGAAATTATAAAAAAAAAGTAACAAGAAAGGATAACAAATATTAAATCCAACAATAAATGTATTATCCATTAAAAAGTCATACTTAAACAAAAGATTAAAGCATCATTTATCCCAGCATAAGCTTGCAATAACAGATTTCAAATTCACTTAGTTCAATCAAGCATTAGGAATTTCAGAAGTTTATTCAAAAAGGATTCTGCTGAACTTTTAGCTGACAAAGAACCTCTCAAGAAGTTGACAAGTTGACAATTGCTGCTGAACTTTTAGTTAAGGGTTTTTAGCTGTTGAACCATTAGGTAAGGGCTGCAGCACCAGCCAAAAAGCCTGCAACACATTTGACTGCTCTGCACCAGCCCTAGTAAAGGTATAGTTGAAAATTGTTAATATTAAACTAAAACAACAAATTAGCAGTTAGCAAAAGCTGTATGCAGTCAAATCCAGTTATGATATCTAGTGTAAATTTCCAATTTTAGAAGAACAAAGTGACTAATATATGTCTGGTATAGTTCCATATTGGTTATAGAATGTCAACCGCTTCTTATTCACAAATCTTTATGCACTTCTAATTTTGTAATTTAAATCTGAGCTTGACATGGAAATCAAGAACATTATTGAATTGATAGACATACGAAGTTTCATTTCATGAAGTGTGAGCCCTTTATATCAAACATAAAAACACAATGTTTAAATGGTGTGCTTCATAGGAATGTCCAGGTTCACTAGAGCATGTAAGAATCTGAAGCTTAACCAAGTCTCATTCAGCAAATTTGCTTCTAATGATCAGGGCCACACATACATTTTTTTTTTTTTTTTTACATATTATTACTCCATCGACACTACAAAATTACTAGTTCCTAAGTTTCACAAGTATCACAGCAATATTTATAAAATCACAAAATGCTTCATCTGTACCGATATCAGTAATCATGCAACACGAACAGAACTACACAATCACAATAGCGCAATTTAAATAATTTATCCATGTCTAATCAAGCAAAACAGAGATGTAAATTAGCTACAGCCAAGAAAAGTAAGATAAGCAAAATAGAGATGTAAATTGATAAGCTCATAAATATCATAATTTTATGTATTGTTTACCTCGTTTTTGATGATGAATAAGCAAGAATTGAGTAACTATGAGTTAAAATAGTTTATTTTGAGTTTACAATGTAGGTTTTGAACGAAGAAAGAGTTAAAATTGATCACAAATTTGGAGGAATATTGCAAAATTAGAATTTATGCGCACCGGCGAGGAGCAATGCAAACACAATTTGGCGGAAATGGGATAACTTTCTTGTCTAAGGTCTTATTGAAGTGATTTTGAATGCATGGAAAGTTAAGACAAAGATCTACAACTTTCATGTTTTGAGTTTTCTGAGATTCCAACAACATTACGATCAAAATTGCAAAAGAAATGGAGGTGTCGTTATTGAAAGTTGTGTCCAGGCACGACAATTTACAGAGCCTAGGCGCAAAGTCCAATAGCTCAAGTCTTAGTTTCAGGAAGTCGCGCCCAGGCACAACATTTATGTAACGCCCAGCCATGCGTTGTCCGACAAATTTCATGGGCTTTCTTATTTTGCAAGAAACGTCTCTCAGCGAGCCCGTTTACGTGGAAATTCGTGTACTTGTTGTTCCAGAACCCCAAAATCCTAAGTTTACCTATAAATACACCCAAAGACAAGGAAAGGAAACAAGAATCTATCATAGCCATCATTAGTTTTTAAATTTCAATACTTAGATCAATAATTTAGATGTAGGATAGATTTTCTCTCTTATTCAAGCTAGAACTTTGTTCCCTTGTTAAGAATTCAAGATTCGACGATCAACAATATTGATTTTCACTGCAATTACTAAGTTTGATTTTTCTTTATGCAATTCAAATTTTATTTTCATTGCATTTTTGTTCTTTAATTATCGTTCTTATTTTATTGCATTTAAAATTTTAATTTCTTACGTAGTTAAATAGTTAGTGTTTTATTTCCTCATTTTTAATCGCTTTTGTGGAATAGAATAATTTAAATTCTTACTCTTGATTAAATTCTTCTGAGTGATTTATGTTTTTAGTCAATTATATTTAATTGGTTTCTGTAAATTAATATTTTATATTCTTGTCTTTATTCTAATCTGTCGTGATTAAATTTAGTGTAAGTTTCATTAAAAACTCTTGATTATTTCGTCTAACTAGTAAATAATACTTGTTCCAATAGTTCTCGTGAGAACGATTCTTACTCATCCTACATACAAACTCACCTCGTATACTTGCGAGTGTGTGAGAGTTGATTATGATAATTAAAGTTTGTTTTATTACTTGTTCATTGTTTTAAAAAACCTAATCAACATTTCACTGAATAAGTTTTTGGTGCCATTGTCGGAGCCTATTTTTGTTTGGTAACAATATTAGGTATAGTGAGTCTTACTAGCGTAGACTTTTTATTTCTTTTGTTATTTATTTACAATTATTTCGTATTCTCTCAATTTTTTTTGAATTATTTCTTTGATATTTAATCTTTGGTCAACTTCTGCTAGCACATCCATGGTCAACTTCTGCCCCGTATGTCTCTTCTTAGCCAAGGTAATATTTTGAGTCAACCCTCTTTTTCTCTTAAAACTGAACCTAATAGGTTTTGTTGAAAAATGTTAATGTTGAAACCAACTAATTCAAGCAAATTCTTGATAAAAACAAGAGTAGGTAAAAGTAATATCCAAGAGAAACCCAATTAATGTTACATACAAAAACCTTCTATTCATGTTAGTACTCTAGCGTAAACTGTTTGAATTTATGCTGTCACAAACCTGCCATTCTTTTCTTAGTGTTAGTAAGTTGCTCTGCAAATAATACGTTATAGATGGTTCAATTTTAACCAAATTTTTGAAGCAAACAAATAAAATTAGGGTATAAAAGCAAGAGAGAATTGAAATTTACTTTAGAGTATGATCTGGAACCTGGGTTTAGAACCTTTATGTATTAAACCTTCTTATTGGAGTTTAATACAGAAAATGTGCTTGAAGCATTAACCAATCAGACTCGATTAAAGAGACGCCTTCAACCTACCCTTTTATAGAAGAATGGCATTGAACAATGAAGTTGAATCATACCTAAAGTGTTGTTATTTGTATTGTTGGAAATTTGCCTCCAAAATACACTTTCAATGAAATTCCCTCCAATTGTGTTCCCTCCTTTGTAAAATTTTAGTCTAACACATTGGAACTTTGTGTTGAATGTTTTCATATTATATGAGTTTGGGGTTTTGCCATTGTGATCTTGTTGGGAGCCTAGACTATGCATGGTTGATGGTTTGGAGATTTTCCTCAAACAAACACACGAGTGCGCTCGCCTGGCCTAGCGCGGTGCTGTGTGGTGCGTGCATACGAACCGTTAGAGTTTTATTTCCGTTACATTTTTTCTTTCTATAATTTTTGGTTACCTATTTGTTTACTAATTACCTATTTTGTAAACTTGACTTGCGTATAGTTCCTGCCTTTTCTCTCAAGGCAGGCGGGTTTCCTTTCTTCTCTCCCAAGTCACCTACATTTTCTCTCAAGACAGTAATTTCCAAATTCTGGCTAAATCTATCACTATAAATAAAGGCCTTGAGGACCTCTTCAAAACATCCAAAAATCTATTTTCTTCTATTCTTCTTGGGTACTGAGTAGTCCAGAATTAAGCTCGAAGCCTTACTTGCCAGTGCACGCGACCGGGGTTGCCGTTGAATACTGGAGAGTGACCGTCCTGTAATCCCATCTGCATCAGTGGATTACGATCCTGTGGGGGGCGAAATCACTTTCAAGAATAGTGATCACATGCCTCGACAAATTCTGTCCTGTTTTGATTGTCATTCTATCCAGTTTCTAACAGTCTTGAAAGTGATTTTTCTGTTTTGTTGTGATGGCCAACACTAGTGTTCCCGACATGTCAAAACTGCAACTGTTTGAAGGTAAGAACTACAAATGCTGGTCCGAGAAGGTTTTGTTTTACCTACAAACTCTCAAGGTGGATTACGTCCTATTCGGAGATACTGGCCCTTTCGAATCCACTAGGGTTTATGCTGATGACAACCAAACCGCTAGGGGTCACGTACTGAATTTTTTGATCGATGCCCTATTTGATCTATACCGCCCATATAAGTTTGTCAAGGAAATATGGGTGGCCCTAGATAAGAAATACAACTCTGAAGATGTTGGAAAGAAAAACAACGTGATCACCAAGTTCTTGGATTTCAAGAATGGTTGATGACAAACCTATCACCGATCAAATTCATGCATACCAGAATATCATTTAGGACATTACTCAGGAAGGCATGAAAATTGATGATGCTTTCTAGGCTGCTGCTCTAATTGAGAAATTGCCACCATCGTGAAAAGAATACAGGAATACAATGAAACATGACAAAACTGTCATGACGCTTGATGAGATGATATCTCACATCTAAATCGAGAAAAGCAACCGTTTAAAGGATAAGACTGATCTGGAATATGAGTTTGCAAATAAGGTGAATCTGGTGGATAGCAAGACAGAAGGAGCTTCTCAAAGGTTCAAAGGCAAAAGTCATGGACCAAAAAAGGATTGGAACAACAACAGTCAGAGTCAAGATAGCAAGCATTCAGATAAGTTTAAAAAGTTTGGTAAGATTAATAAAAAATTTAAAGGACCTTGTTATGTCTGTAGAGTGACAAGTCACAAAGGAAATAAGTACAAGTTTCGCAAGGGACAAGAACAGCAACCAACCAATCACAAGTCAAGTGAACCTTGTTGAAGGCGATGATGAGGCAATTGTTGCTGTTGTCTCCGAAGCAAACTTGGCCCATAATGTGACCGAATGGATTGTGGGCATTGGATCCACGAAGCATATCGCTATTGACAAATGTCACTTCCTTGAGTATGAAGGAGTGAGCGATAGGGAGCAAGTCTTCCTTGGAGATGCTCGTGTTGTTCCAGTCCTAGGCAAGGGAAAGGTCCTTTTGATTCTTACCTCTGGAAAGACTATTATTTTGACCAATGTGCTGCATGGTCCATCCATGAGAAGCATTTGATTTCTGGCTCTTTGCTTAATAAAGCTTCTATTAAACTTATTTTTGAAGGTGATAAGTTAGTTCTGACTAGGAATGGAGATTTTGTGGGAAAGGGTTTTTGCTATGGGGGCTCATTTGTACTTGATACTACTTCCTATGGAATGAATAAGAGTTCTACTTTGGCTTATATTGTTGATTCTATTGATATGTGGAATGCTAGATTAGGACAAGAACTCATGTGAATGCTGACTCCATAAGGAGAATGAAAAATTCAAACTTGATTCCTAATCTGGCTAATCATAAGTTCACAAAATGTGAAATCTGTGTTGAAGCTAAACACCATAAGAAACCCTTTAAATCTGTTGAGAGGACTAGTAGTCTTTTGGAATTAATTCACAGTGATCTTGGAGATTTTAAGAATAATATAAGTAGAGGTAGGAAGAAATATTATATCACCTTCATTGATGATTATTCAAGATACACTAAATTATGTCTCCTAAGTCAGAAAGATGAAGTTGATGAAATGTTCATTAAATTCAAAAATGAGGTTGAGAATCAGTTAGGGAAAAAAATTAAAAGACTTAGGTCTGATAGAGGAGGTGAATATGATTCTAATTTGCTCAAGAAGTTTTGTGAACAAAATGGAATAATTCATGAGACTACTTCTCCTTACTCGCCTCAATCTAATGGGATTGCAAAAAGAAAAAATAGTACTTTCAAAGACATGATGAATGCAATGTTACAGTTTTACACCAAATAAGTTTTGGGTTACCTACTAACATGTGGGGGGAGGCTATTTTATTTGCTTGTCATATTCTTAATAGAATACTTCAAAAGAAAACTTTTAAGACACCCTATGAACTTTAGAAAGGTTACTGTCCTAATCTTGGGTATCTCAAAGTGTGGGGGTGTCTAGCTAAGGTAGGGATATCGGACTTTAAAAGGAATAAAATTGGGCCTAAAACTGTTGATAGTGTCTTCATTGGGTATGCACTTCATAGTACTACCTATAAGTTCTTGATTTTGGAGTCTAATCATGTTGTGGAGACTAAAGATGCTGATTTTTTTGAGAATATTTTTCCTATGAATAAAAATTTTGTAAAAATATTGTCTCAAGAAATTCAAGATTTAGAAGAACATGATAATGAAGGAGTTCAAGAATTGAGAAGAAGTAAAAGGGCAAGAGTGGAAACTTATTTTGGGCCTAATTTTATAATTACTTTCATAATTGAAGAAGATCCAAAAACTTATAAAGAGGATATAGCAATGAATTCAATTGATGCTAGTTTTTGGAAAGATGCAGTTAAGAATGAGATTGAGTCCATAATGTATAATCATACCTTGGAATTGGTAGATTTGCCTAGAGGGTGTAAATCTGTTGGGTGTACGTGGGTATTCATGAAGAAGCTATTGCCTGATGGTTCTATTGATAAATTCAAAGCACGTTTAGTGGCCAAGGGTTTTACACAAAAAGAATGCATTGATTTCTTTGACACTTATTCACCTGTTGCTAGAATCGCTACCATTAGAGTGTTAGTTGCTATTCCTTCCATATTTAATTTGATTGTGCACCAAATAGATGTGAAAACTGCTTTTTTGAATGGTGAGTTAGATGAGAAAATATACATGCATCAACCTAAGGGCTTTGTTGTTGAAGGACAAGAATATAATGTATGTAAATTTGTTAAATCCTTGTATGGCCTTAAACAAGCTCCTAAATAATGGCATGAGAAATTTGATAGGACTCTTGATTCTGATGGTTTCAAAGTCGTAAATGAATCTGATAGATGTGTCTATAGTAGATTTCATGGACATGTTGGAGTCTTGATTTGCTTGTATGTTGATGACATGCTTATCTTTGGAACTAATGAAATAAACCAACTCTTTCCTTGTTTCTAATTTTGATATGAAAGACATGGGTGAGGCTGATGATATTTTGGGTCTTAAGTTGACTAGATTTAACAATGGTTTCATACATTTAGATCTCAGTCGCACTATATTGAAAAAATCCTAAAGAAGTTTAATCACTTTGATTTGGATTCTGTGAGTACACCTTATGATCTTAGTGTACACTTGAGAAAGAAGAAAGGGGATAGTGTCTCACAAACTGAATATGCTAAGATTATTAGGAGTGTGATGTATTTAATGAATTATACTCGTCCTGATATTGCATATACTATTGGTAGATTAAGTAGATACACGCATAATCTTGATAAATGTCATTGGAATGCATTATCTAGATTGCTTAGATATTTAAAAGGCACCATGAATTTAGGATTTTGTTTTTCTGGTAGTCCTTTTGTGCTAGAAGCTTACTATGATGGCAATTGGGTGTCTGATAATGATGAGATTACTCCACAAGTGGTTATGTTTTTACTCTCGCTGGAGGTGCTATTTTTTGGAAATCGTCTAAGCAAACATGTAATGCTAAATCTACCATGAAATCTGAATTTGTTGCTATAGAGTTGGCATGTTCAGAAGCAGAATGGCTTCGTAATTTATTGACTGACATTCCTTTGTGGCCAAAGCCTGTTTCTTCTGTTTCTTTGCATTGTGATTCACATGCAGTGATCACTAGAGTCAAAAGAAAAATTTACAACGGGAAGAGCCGGCTTATCCATTTGAAACACAATATTGTGAGAAGCTCATGAGTAATGGGGTCATTGCCATGCACTTTGTGAGGTTTGAAAAGAATTTGGCTGATCCTTTGACTAAGGGACTGAATCGAAAGTTAGTCCAAGATACATCGAGGGGAATGGGACTTAGACCTGTTGATGGGAATTGAATCAGGCTGTAACGGCAACCCAACCTACATTAGTGGAGATACCAAGAAGTAAGTTCAATGAGTAATAACAAGTCACAAAGATATTCCAATTGCATTATCAAAAGTGGTCCCTTCCTATGGTGTAGATAGTGCTTACTATCTATAATTCGCCAAAGTTGAGTCGATAACTCTTAATGAGTTTATATCATTTATAGGTGGTGTGTGACAGTATATACTTGATAAACTCACCTATATGAGTGTGGAAGTGGGGGCTGCTCCCTATGATACTAACGTGTTCGTCTCTAGAGCACTCATGAATATCCAGGTAGGGTGCATGGCCTAGAAAAGCACCAAACCGAGATCTTACAATGGATCAAAGTCTAACATGTGCTCAACTTCAAGAGTGTGCTTCGAGGAGGAAGGTTCAAGACTTTTGTCACCTATCTTCCGTATACTTTTTTGTTGAATGTACTAAGTGCAATTCAAGTCCAAAAGATATCGTCATTTATGTGTTAGATTTCTGTACTCAATATTCACTCGGTATTTTTGAGTCATGTAGGGGATTGTTGGAAATTTGCCTCCAAAATACACTTTCAATAAATTTGAAATTTCCTCCAATTGTGTTTCCTCCTTTGTAAAATCTTAGTCCCACATTGAAATTTTGTGTTGGATGTTTTCATGTTATATGAGTTTGGGATTTTGCCATTGTGCAACTCTAGTTGGGAGCCTAGACTATGCGTAGTTGATGGTTTGGGGATTTTCCGCAAACACACACATGCATGCGCCCGCCCGGCCCGGCACGGTGTGGTGCATGCATGCGAACCATTAGAGTTTTATTTTTGTTACATTTTTTCTTTCTATAATTTTTGGTTACCTATTCGTTTACTAATTACCTATTTTGTGAACTTGACTTGTGTATAGTTCCTACCTTTTCTCTCAAGGCAGACGGGTTTCCTTTCTTCTCTCCTAAGTCACCTACCTTTCTCTCAAGGTAGTAATTTTCATATTCTGGCCGAATCTATCACTATAAATAAAGACCTTGAGGACTTCTTCAAAACATCCGAAAATCTCTTTTCTTCTATTCTTCTTCGGTATTGAGTAGTCCAGAATTAAGCTCGAATCCTTTATTGCGAGTGCACGCGACTGGGGCTGCCGTTGAATCCTGGAGAGTGACCGCCCGGTATTTCCATTTGCATCAGTGGATTACGATCCTGTGGGGGGTGAAATCACTTTCAAGGACAGTGATCTCATGCCTCGGCAAATTCTGTTCTGTTTTGCTTGTCATTTTGTCCAATTTCTAACATGTATTTCTAACCAGATCAGAGGAAAGATAAAAATCAGGGCCATTTCATCTTCTTTACATCATTAGTTTCATCAAATAATTTTATCATCCTGATCTAGTGGCAACATAAACTATGTAATACTTATGCATTAACACTAGAATTTAAAAGGAAAAAGGCAGTCGCTTAAATGAATTTAAGGAAACTGGAATCTTAATATTAATTTTTATAGCCAATTAAAGAAATGTTCCTCTACCAGTTGAATGGATGTTTCTTGCTCTTGTAGAGGCTTCAAAGTTGTCTAGTATACTACCAATATCAGACCGTTCAAGATCACTGTCTCGTTAAGCATTTGATAGTGACTCTTCACTTGACTAAGTAGGTCGTACCTTCCCTGGTCCGGCCATTATCCTACAATATAATGGCAATATAAGATGAAGAAATTAAACAAGAAAAATAACCACATAGGTAAACAAAACAAAATTATATTGAGAATCCCTATAGAACTATTGGTCTAAGCAAACAGATTTTAGAATAAAAAGAACAAAATTACAAAGAATAAACAGATTTTAAAAGCCAGAGGGAAAGACATTTCAATCTTGAAATTGTACCCACTTTAATTAAGTAAAAAGTAAAAACAATGAATTGAGAAGATGGACTAACAGGTAAGTAGAAAAAAAATGGACCAGCCACAACCCTAGAGCAACAAAATTTCCAAGAAAGAAAGAACAATTACGCACTAAAGATTTACTAAGTTACTATAAATTAATAAGAAAGATTTGAAATGAATGGATGGATGGAATGAGGTAGATTTGAAATTACATAAAATTTGGGTAAATTTAAAATCTACTAATTTAACTATTAAAATCACACTCATTAGTTGGTAGATTTCAAATCCCTAACTAAATTAATTAACTTTTTTTGATAACATAATGATGGTTTTGTGTCAAATCCAAATTCACTCAAACCTCTTCATCCAAGTAGAACAATAATGAATAAGACATAAATAGTGCAAAATAATAGATTGTATGAATAATGAATGAGACAAAACATGAATAGTGTGAAATATTATTTGGATAATTATTTACTAACCAAACAACTTATTATTCTGACAAAATATTATTTGACAAATAATGCCTATTATTTACAATCCAAACGGAGCCTTAATTTCTAGACTTCTAAATTGTTTTTAAAATTATCCAAATATATATATATCTATATATATATATATATATATATATATATATATATATATACTAGAAGTCTATATACTAGTAGATTCCTACTAGCTTACCATTTTACCGAGGATTAGGAAGTTATTAAGTGACAAATTCAAAATCTTGTAACGTCGTGTGACAACTTTTTATTTTTTTTTTTATCTGTAAAATTTGTCACACTCAAAGTAATAAGAGACAGTTTTTGATTTTAATGATAAAAAATGAGTGACAACTTCTTAGTGTCATCATTATAAACAATTTTTATGTGATAACTATCGGTAAGGCTTAATTACAGTTTGCCCCTATAAAAAAAGAACAATTGTAAATTATCTCTATATTTATTTTATTAACAAATTAACCCTTAAAATTTAATGAAGTTAAATTTTCATCTAAAGAGAGTAGTAAAATGTCATAATTGACTTCAATATTTTTAGTTATATTTTGTGAATTTCTTTACTAAATTTGAAAATGATAATAAACTAAATTTATTATTCTAAGTTTTTTTTTTCTTTTTTTTTTTCTAGGGAACCATGATCTTGAGTTAGTTGATCAACTTAAATTTATCTAAAATGTATACTATTGATTATATCTCAAAGAAATATATTTACTCAAATAATGTGATTTTTTAAATACTAGCTATGAATTAATTATTGATAATAGAGAAAACAAAGTAAAAATAATAAAACTAAAATAATGTGATTAAATAAATAAAATACTCTATTTTAGATATAAAAATAATATTGGTAGAACAAGTATGACATGGCATGTTAAAAATGGATGTGAAAAAAATATACAAAGTGAACTAATTGATACAATAAATATTGAAGGGTAAAAAAATTTAAATAATGTTGGATGAGACAATATCATTACTTTTGAACGACAAATTGCTTACAAAAACAATCAGATACCAAAGTTCAAGTCACCCTAATTTTATGTTGGTTAAGATAATTAAAAGATTAAGGGTAGTTATGACAGTTTACTACTTCCGTTACATGAAATTTTAATTTCATTTAACTTTGGGGGTAAATAAATATAAGAGATAATTTATAACTATCACATATTTACAGGATAATTTATAACTGTTCGCCTATTTACAGAAACAAATTGTAATTAAGCCTAAAAATAAATAGATGAATGATAATATCAAAATTGTCACTAATCTCTTGTTTTATTGTAGTGCGTTAAAATTGTCTAAAATTAATGTTTTCTCGTTTTATCTTTTATAATTTGGGTTTAGTCATGTTCATTGGCAGATCAACTTGGCCCCCTAAAAGCATTCCTACATTGCCCTTTGAACCAATATCCTACTAAATAGATAAGGAGTTGGCAGTTGGGAGTTGGGAGTTGGGAGTTGGGAGTTGGGTTTGGTTTAGTCATTCGTTCATAGATAGCATAATAATTTTTCTTGGTTAGTGAAAAGGTGTTTGGGAATTTAATGTCAAAATTTGTTTTAATCTTTTTCTCTTCTCCTTTTTTACTTTTTCCTATATCCTCAGTATCCCCTGTTTTTAGCCCTACAGATTTGTTTTAATCTTTTCCTCTTCTCATTTTCTACATTTTCCAATCTCTTCATTATCCCCTATTTTTCATATAGCCACAATCCATGCATCTTCTATCTCTTCCTTCCTCTCTGTTTACCTCTCTCCCTCTGTCTCAACCATGCTGCACTTTTTCTTCCTTGCTTTAGTTTTGGAATGATTTGCTTCTTTTCCAATTTCTGGTAAAATTATGTATTTCTGGTAAATTTATAATTGCAATCGGTATAGATTTGGAAGGTTTAAGTTACTGGAAGTATATTATTTCACTTGACTAAAATTAAATAGAGTATCATAACCATATTTTTCAAAATTTCAAAGGCTTTTTTTTCCTAACTATTGTGTCATTTCCACGAGCAGATCATGCATATTCAGTAAACAATTATGGAGTTGAAAGGAAATAAACAGACTTGTATATTAAAAGGTAGAAAACATGTCTATTAAAACGTTATTCCGTACTTAAACGACAATCAATTACATAAACACCCCAAATGAAAGAAGAAAATACAACTTAAGTGAATTTTATCAATTTTTGTGTCATTGATTAACATATTCATATGCAGACAAATGGAGATGTCATGCTTTCTCTTTAGAAAGTGAAAATGTATGCGTAGTTACTATTCCATATGATTAAGAACAAAAGTAAAAAATTGGAGAATTAGCAATTGATCGACTATTTAGTAATAAATTTATTATATGCATCATATCAGTTTAAATGTATTATTATAAATTTGTATAGTTGTATGTGACTTTGGGGTGGTCAAATCCTTGGTGTTAGGAGTAGCTCTCTATTTCTTTTTTATTGCTTCAAATTTTATTTTGGGGAAACAAAATGTGATTCAGTTATTAGTGCATAACCTTTTTCACATGTATTGGTTTTTTTGTGGTTTTCTGTCATAGTTTGAGTGTTGGTATTTTTGGATATGGTACCAAGAACTGCTACGATTGTGGTAAGACTCCAAGGTGTAGCTCCTTTGACTGCTTTTTTATAGTTTTCAAAATGCAATTTAGGAATTCAGAGATGACAACTGGTATAAACTTTAGATGCTCAGCCATTGGTATCATGTAATATGAATTTATGGGGATAACTGTTGTTTTCTCCATTAAAACTTATGAGCCAGCATGGGTCAATAGAGTATGATGCTTCTGCCTATTATATAAGTTGTCTAATTCACTTTAACCTTATTTTTAGTTTTCGGTGATTGTTACGTGAAGCTACATGTATCTTATGAATGTAAATTATTATGTGAGTTTGATACATATTAGAGATAGTAAATGATGGTTTTCATTCTTCAATTGCAAAACACTAAGGCATCTCATTGGTGCAAACATTTGCAATTTACTATGCACTTCATCGCTTCTTTCCTAATTGTTAGAAAAGGGATGACTACTTCAAGGAAAAAGTTATCTAGAGGATGAGAAGATTGGAAGAAATGATGTGAACTCTTGAAAATGTCATAAATTGTTCCAGCTCTTTTTTTTAAAAATATATTTATTGTGAAAGTGGCTCCAAATCATGCTTGTATTTATAGAATTTCTAAGATGACTATCACAATCGTTCCTGTTAAGCAAATTCTATATCTCTTACCAATTCTTGTTAATGTTTGACTTGGATCATCAATTTCTAACTCTTACCTTTACTTTGCGCACTTCTTAAGCAATGAAGTTTAAATATTCGTGACTTAGAATGCTTTATCATAACTTGCATTTCATATTACATGATTCTTTTCATTTTAAATTATAACTTTTCAATATCACAAATTCAAGTAGGTACTCAATAAACTCACATTTTACTACATAATTTATATATAGTACTGCATAATTTATACATAGATATCTAATCTCGCGCATCAACAAAATTAGTTGTAAAAGCAAATGGAGTTACAACTTGCAAAAGAATAATTTGCAGACCTCTAGTTCTATATTTAAAGTTAAAAGTTTGACAATAACCCTGACCTCAGAGACCATGGTCCTTATTCCAATACTTGATTAGTATTTTTCAATTAGGCATATTTCTGTTAGATTAGATGTCGTTATTAGATAGTTTTTGACGTGTACATATACACTGAAACAAGCCCTACCAAGCAAGTTCATAATTTTGAGACCAATTATTATCCCAAGATATATCAATCTGATTAGAATTTTTTTAAAAACAAATCATTGTAATTTGTCATTCCATGGGGACTAGAAATGACTTTCAAGGAATCAATATTTTAGCCTCACACGCCTGTTCAAAATTTTGAGTTATCAAAATTTGTGGCCGAAACAAATTATATTAACCAATGTAGCTATCAGTTGCCAACTAACTATATTATGTATTTTATCTCATTATAAACGGTTTAATCATTCCTTCCAAATTCTCCTTAAATATATAATAAGGGAATTTAGTTTGACAAAGATATATACCCAATCTTGAAAGTTACTACTTTCCACTATCAATGAGGGTTCCTTCACAAAGTTGTACGTTTGAGCTTTGATACTTGTATACACCCGAGCATGGAAATCATATATATATATATGTACGATTTGTAACACACCGAGTCTGGACTGAGCGAATCTGGACTGAGCCAATAACTTTTACGTGAAATTTAACCAACAAATTCAAAATGTTTAAATCAAATTGTTAATAATTCATGACACAAGGCGTGATGAATAATACAATATTTCTTCCCACAATCGATGTAAGAGGGGATGTCACATGAACCTTCCCAAACAATTAAGAAATAGGATGTGTACGCAATTAATTGAGAATTCAATTTTGTAATAATGGTTGAATATTCTTTGAATTACACATAAACAATGCTAGTTGTCTTTGTGTGATGGAACCTCAATAAAAAGAAATTAAGGAGAACATTTGTTCGTCACGACTATTACAATCAATAGGCGGCAAAGGTAGAAAGTCAAGAAATAAACTTCCACGGTGAGTAAGAACTATTTATTTGAGCACATTTTGAAAAATACACAATGCAAATTAAGTTCCAAATGAGTACATACTCTTAGAAGATATTGTATTTATAAGAGTTTAAATATTTTGTATTCCAAACCCACGTCTATATGGTGTTGTAAAAGGGATAAAAAATAGCTGTTGGACTATAATGGAACCAGATGATATATTCGTTGATTTCTAAAATTTCAACAGTTATTATTCTGTTGATGAGATTATAAATTGGGACGGTTATAGTCTTTATTGGAATATCTTTCATTTTGAAGTGTATTATTAGTACCATAAAGTAATAATGGTAATTTTTTTTTTTTATAAAGAATTCCCGTTGATATATAAATTCTTTTCATTGAACGAATTCAGCAGAATGCATTGTCGTGGCATAAAATGGACGGCTGAGTTTCAAAGAAGGATATAATACGGTTACCTGGCGTATTCGGCCATTGCAACTTGCATGTCTTCTTGCATTTTCTATTAGATGCAAACAAATAAATAGACGGCTAGGATAAGATAACGTTAACAACCCTTCTACAAAATCATAATGAAGTGGTAATAGGAAGTATCATGTGAATTCAGTTGGAATATCACATAAGAGATCAGACAATATTCGTAAACCAACAAAGAAAAATCAAGCTGCCTAACATACGAAGTATGTTAGTATAGCTTCTTGATTTGATTAGCCTACTTTTAAGCTCATGCAAATCGCACTATCTTATGCTAATTAATCTCCCAAGAAGAAAAACAAATATAGTCCAAAAAATGCAAACTTCAAATAAAGTTTTGCAAGAACTAATTGGATATGGGGTTATGCAAGTTAAAATTTTACCCTACAATTCATATTACACATAATTACATCCTATTTATCATTTAATTAAATTCCTTTTCCAAGTAGGTAGCAATATTTTAATCACTTGATCACGCGATAATAAGTTGATTTATAGCCTCGAGTCCTTATTAATTCTAACGTATTGAATGTCCAACACGCCAATTATGTCACTATTACAATTAGCATGAAGTCAGTCAACCATTAGAATTTTATTTGTCATGTTGTCCCCAACTTCTTTCATTACTTTTCTACTCTTTTTATCAGTCTTATGTAGTCTGATCTTGACCTGAAAAAACCAATTTGCCTTTTCTATTATGGGTTATATATGTACACCCATATATTTTTCATCATCTTTATTCATTCTTGTTAGTTTTGTTTAGAAAAAGCTGCATACTACCTCTTCCTTCACCTTTCCTTTTGCATGACATAAGGAAAATTTTCAGTTAGAAAGCATAGAATTCATGATCAAAACCTTCTATAAAATCCTAACATTTCTTTATAATCTTTTTCTTACCAATTAAGCCAAGCTATATTATTATTTTGTACCACCAAAAAATGAATAACAATAAAGTTCACTCCCAAAGAAGTGTGCCCTTTTCTTGGGAGAACAAGCCTGGGGTCAGAAAGGATTATGTTGATCGAGGTGGTGATTTTCCAGCTATAAAGGTGTCGCCACCACCGGAGAATTCCAGGACTTCATTTCATCATGATTTGCAAATCCCACCTCCACCGTGTCCGAATTTCCAACAACCATTGAGGAGTTCATCAAGGAGAATTAATTTTAAAAAGAATGATGATCCATTTCTTATAGCATATAAAGAGGTCACAAAGAGCACTGATTATGACTTAGAAAGATGATCACAAATGGTCAGGTGGTGTAATTAGTAGAGGTGATCATGGTGGATTTGGATTAATGAAGAAGAATTTCTCTCTTTTCTCATGTAAGCACTCAAGTAATGTCATTGATGATAGCATAGTTAGGGTTTCCCATCTTCCTATTTCAAAATCCCAAAGAGAGAATTGAAGAATGAGATTTATGAATAATTATTTTCTAGTTCACTTAATTACATACATGTATTAGGCATATGCTTGGATTAAATTGGTGATCATATGCTTGGATTAAATTGGTGATTACTATGGCCAATAGTTCTCTCTTATTTTTTTCAATAATTTCAATTTTTTTTTAAAAAAAAAAAAAAAATCCCTCTGAAGTTTAATTAGAGGCAATAACTTTACATGTCGATGTACATGTTGGTGAGGTTGGGGCTCTATATGTTTTCAATATTTCTATTGTCAGAGTTTATACAATAATTGCTCGTAACATTGTTGGACTATGTGTTGCTATTTAGGGCCGGTAATGTAACATGGAATTAATTGTATGTATTCCTTAGTTAAAGAATATATTATTAGGAATCAAGTGTATGTGATTACCCTCTTTGATTTGGTAATTGATTATACTTTACACAACAGTGCCTCCTGATTCCTGAACCCTTTAAATAGTTTTACTAGTAAGTCTTTTAAGGTTAGGAGTACAATTAGAATGAGACGAAGTTATAAGGATATATCTATAGTAGATTCGAAAGATTAACTACTACATTAGAGTTGGGTAATTATTTAAGAGTAGTACGTAGTATTATTGACGGAAAAAATTCTTTACTATTCATTTTGCAAGAAGATTGAGCATTGCAAGTCGTTAAATGATTGAAAAATAGTGAAACTGCTTTACTTTTCAGTCATTTGAATAGCAAAAACTTACTCTATTGACGAAACTTTTTTATGTTACAGACATATAAATAAACTTTACTTCTAACTCTAACATATGATTAGATAACCGTGTTTGTGAAATAACAGATGGTGCAGCCTCTTCCTATTTTCCAATTACCTAATAGTACAAAACTAGACGTTTTATTTTCCACAAAAGGCCAAAATTTCATTGAAAGATGCTTCAGGATTTCATTTTTTTTTTTGATAGAAGATGACTTGGGATCTTAACTCTTAAGTAAATATATTTCTAACATTCGCAATGATTTCTCAGCCATGTTATGTCATGTTTGTGGTACTTTGTAACCTGGAAAATAGTGCATATATGTAACTGAACCTATCTGATTACTTCATTGCTGCAAAAGAAAACAAAAACATGATCTATGTATGAAGTGCATTAAAGCAAAAATTAAAAGCGAGCATGCGTTCATAAATTGTTGGCTGATGTATGGTCACTCTTATCTTATGATATATTGGTTCCTGTAATTTATGGCTCATAAATATCGACCACAAGAGTTAATAAATTTGATTTTTTTTTCTCTGATTAACTTTTTCTAAATTTATCATGAACAGTGTTCGCTAAAACGTACGTAGTAATGTATTTGTACTTATGCAGTTAAACACTAATATAAAAAAGTGGATAACAAGTTACTTATACAGCATTACCTAATTAGCGAAAGTTTGAAAGATTTTGTTCCACAATAGATACACAAATAAGTGTAATTTTGTGTAAATCTTGTAAGTTGATATGCACGCTTCTTTTTTAAGTATCGTTATGTATGGTTAGGACTATAAGTGGGTTTGGACCGGCTCGAAAAATAAAGGATCGAATTTTATATTAATGTGAGTCGGGTTAATTTTGAATCTAAATACTAGACCCGATTTAATTGTGAGTAGAGGTTACACTTTACAAAACTCAGCTTGATTTATTGATTCTAGTAGGAAACTTTTTGAACTAATGTTGTTCTAAATAAAATAATACTACTTGATTTTATATGGATAAAGATTAATGATTCTAGTATTCTATTCACTTAACTAAATTCGCGTAAATACTTACCCAACCTCACTAGTCCATTTAGTTATAATTTTGTTGCTCAATTATATTAGTACTTAATAGTTGTTCATTAGAACAAATCGTACATACCATTGCATCTTGTATTGACAAAGTGTAAAAAAAAAAAAAAAAATTATAAAAAATAACCTACAAAAATTTTATTGCGTAATGTGAGTTTGTCGATTAAAACTTGAAATCTAATTAAATTTGTGATTCGAAATTGAATTTTAAAAATTCCGACTCATAAAATTCAATTAACTGTCCTGTGTACAATGTCTATCGCATCATCCTATTCTGCACAAACTTGTTGGTATTTTGAGATAACATTAATATTTAAGTTAGTTCATAAAATTTGACATGAAAAAATAATTGTCACAGACCTGAAAATTAAGGTAAAAAAAAATATGACATCCTGGGCCTTCAACCATACAGCTATTGTCAATTCACTACAACCGACAACCCCACAGACCAATCCAAAACATCCACACCTCCAATTCAAACCTTCCTGGCCTGTGCCCGTAAAAGAGGAAGAGAGATCTGGAAAAATGAGAAATGGACGTCAATAGAGAGAGATATATCTTGTACACTAGATTGAGTAATTACTGTTGCGGGTCCTCAACTAATCCGTGTGGTTGGGATTAAGGCATCTTACTATCTTTTGCTATTTCTTTCCAATGTTATGAAATGAACGCCTCATGGTCCTCGTGGTGCAAAATTAGACACATTATTTATATGAATAATGTGGTCAATTTTAAACGAGGTCCAATAGTCCGAATGTGAAATCTATAATTTTCAAGTTAAATAAAATAAATATTTAAAAATTTTCCAGTATTAGGATTTTATTTGGAAAATAAGTGTAAAATAATAATACTTATAACTTAAATGGTAGGAAAAATTTTAGAATTTAATTGTCTATGAGTATTGACATTTTAGGGCAAAAATAATAATTTGTATCTTTTTTGGAGCAAATTCGAATGAGAGAGAAGGGGTGAAGAAATGAATGACGGCAAATAAGCTTCCTTTTATACTAATGTGTATTCTAATTTTGTAGTTATATGTAGGTTTTAATCTTATTGTAAATGGTTAGGGATCATATAGACTTAATTATGTGATTCATTCAAGTTATTTTTATGGATAAAAATATATTTTCAATGAATTATTTTCATAGAGATTGATTTGAGAATTTGATTTCGATTTGTAACGATCTTCGAACAAAACAAAAAGTATAAGCAGTAACGTCAAGTTCCAGAACGATGAAGACAATGAAGTTCTAAAATATTTATAAAGCAGTTCCTAAAGTTTTGTAAAAATTTCACTAAAGCCCGAAAGATTTTTAATGCATTAGATTAGGCCCTCTCTAAGTTTTGAAAACTATATCTTGACCCAAATAATTTTAAAATTACTCCAGTAGTCCTTGGAAGTATTTTAGATTTACAGAAAGATTTCTAAAGTTTATAGTTACTTCACATAGGCCCTAAAAGGTTTCTAAGAAATAGAATTGATATATTTTGATCGTGTTATATGCAATGATTCGCTAGTTCCGAATTACATAAGCTAAACTTCCATATTTCGATTGTTGTTCAAAAGGTAATTGGTTCCTATTCTCTTTCATATTTTTCAAATTATTTTATAATTGTGTAAATATTTTTTAAACGTATTTTATATATACAAAATGATTCGAGCATGTGTATTTGAATGTCTTTGTATATGTGAAATTGTAATTGACACTTCTAAACATAAGTGATTATGTATAATTGATGTGTTTTTGTATAACTTTGACTCATTGTATAAGATTTGGCTGAGTCGATAAGGAACTAGTTCTTGTCGGTGTGTGGCCCTTGTCCAACAAGATATAGTTAGCTAGTATTGTAGCCTATCCTAGCGGGTATAATACTTAGGACAAAATATCTTGAATAGCCGATGATGCCTAAGTGAATCTTTGAGCCTAATCCAATGAGACTGATTATGTGTGATATTGAATTGTTTTGAATTATTGTTTTTAAAGAAACATGTCGATGATTGCCACTTATCCTTCTAACTAATTAATGACATTTCGAAGGATCAAATTGAAAATGTACTGTATCTTATATTTTAAAATATATATACATACACACACATACATGTGTTGATTGTGTTCACAGATTTTTAAAACTAATTATGTATAATAACATGCTTGGCCCGATGGAAGAGAATACGGGCTATTTACTGGGCGAGCGTTTGTTTATCCCATTATACAATATTTTTACAAGTGTTCGTAATTTTTTTAAGGCACATTGGAGATTTGAGATTTTGAACCTTGTGTTTTCGTAGAAAGGTGATGGCACGGCGTGTTGTGATCTCATATTTGGGATGAGATTGGGTCAGTGGTATTGAGCCGTACTATGCGGTATATATGATATGTGTGATATGGTATTAGGTTCTGACTTTGGACTTTGCAAGGACACAAAGTTTAAAGGAGAAGTGAATGTAATGCCTCATCCCACATCAGAAGTGGGCGTAGATATTGTATTATTTATAATACATTAGGTCATGAACTACTTACAACTTATATATTTTGAAACTCCTACTACCACAAGCACCGGTTACTGAACCGCAGATCATGATTTCACTCTAACAAGATATGCAGACCACAGCTCCTAATGGAACACTTACCTAGTGCCATCTCTTTCGATCTGGCTCAAGTACCCATTTAAGGTACTTTCAGAAAGCGCAACCCACCTAGTAAGGTGGTTAAAAGAATGCCCCAAATTTTGCCTATCTTTGCTAAAAGACTTTCCCGGGACTACCCACACGGTGATCAAAACTCTTCCTTCTCTGCTAAACTCTTAATTGATTGGCACATGAAAAAAGCTGTAACGGAGCATGTACGTGACGATCAAACACGGCTTTGCCAGCTGCCTGTGATTTTCAAAAAGGAAAACAGTAGACCTATATGAACTGAAGAAAGATAGGGATGTCGCTAATCGTTTGCCCAAGTTACAGCAACTCTGGATGAAGGGGAATGTGATAGCAAACCTTCTTTCACCAGAAGATGCAGCGGCATAAATCGTCAAGGGTCCTCGATACTAAATGGGGCACCGAATCCAAATTTTACATTCAAAATCCCGGGGTTCAGTGTGTCCTCCCCATTTGGAATTGCACAAAAAAGACTATTTATCTCAGAGAGGTTTGCAAAAAATTTTGGAAAAATGTAACAAGAACAAGAAGGATCCACCAAAAAAGATCCTTCTTCTTACCTTTTTTCAGAAGAAAAAAATGATCTGGACAAAATCGATGAAACGGACACGGTCGAAGCATGCCCGCCCAGTGTGCTTCTTTCATGACATGCTCTGGTCCTAGGTGTTGAAAAAGTTCTTTCGTTGTTGTGGAATAAGAAGTCTTCGTATCTTAATGCACGTATTTGATTTATTCGGAGCTATTAAAGCGGAATCCACTTTTTGGGGAATATGAGTCGAAGCATGCACGAATGCATAAAAAGTGGGATCTCGATAAGAGTTCAAGATGGTGCAACATCGAACTCCACCTCTTTATTCTTTAATAGGCTCAACTAAAACCGTCGATAAGGTATAAGGAACACCCTCCAGGGGCAAGCATGTCTCGTAATCCATCATAGAACCCTCTAAAGGCAAGCATGGAATAAGGAAACCAGCCAGGGGAAAACAAAGTCTCATCCCAATAGTCGTAAGAAAAGGCATGTCCATACCATAGAGAACCAGATTTTCCATCAGGAAGTACCACACTATTGCTATTAAATAAAGGAGTTAACACTTTTTTCGAAAGTAGCTCCTTGAAGGTGGCCTCCCCTGAGAAATGTCTTTCCTGAGTATGAGTTAGGTAAGTTTAGTTTACCTACAAATTTCCATTTTAAACAAAGTTTCAACATATTAATATGCCTGGCAAAGCTTCAAACAAAGAGGTTGGGTTGTTCACTTCATTGATTTTACTTCACTTTACTTAAGATTAGAAATAGGCGTCAGGCGGGCAGTGAAGGCTCATTTAGTAGACAACGAGCGAATAGCAAGCACCTACTCCTATCAAAATGAAAAGCAGCAAACAAAACTTGAAAAAGCGAGCCTTTATCAGAGAAAGCCAGAGGGTTAGGAATCAACTCAGACTCTCACTCATAGTTGAAGAGCCAGATAAACTCCTTTTTTAAAGGCCATAGTTCTTTCAAAAACATTTAAGGAGGAAAACACTTGAAACCATATTTTCTATCTAGAAGCCCCACAGTTTGCAAATCAATCAATCAAGCTTCTGAGCTTCTGACTTCAAGTTCACAAGTACGAAAATACTTGAGAGGAGAGAGCTGCGTAGACGGTGCCCCCTTTAGTATTGAGGACCCTTGACGATTTATGCCACTGCATCTTCTGGTGAAAAAAGGTCTGCTATCACAGGATCTTCTATTATCTCCCAATCTTCTGCTATCACTTAATATCCATTACTATCAGAGGTTTCATTGCCCCTTTTTGGCTTCGGGGATTTCCCCCGATACGACATAGGTAACATAGGAATGGAGACCTCCTTCTCTGGGGATATTACCACCAGCATCACCATCAATTGAGGAAAGATAATCATTCCTTGATCCATTATTTCCACTCAAATGCTGTTGAGTCACCCTAGCCGGGGTGTTGCACCAAACCTATTTTAGAATTTTGCAATGAACTGGTTGCAGTAGTACACGTAGTTTTTATGATCTTTAGAGGATTTGCCCTTTTCTTGGAAGTTCAAACATCAATATCTGCCATAATTTCCATTAAGCGATATTCACGAGAAAATGACTTGTATGTCCTGTTGATCTTGACTTAGAAATATAGCTTCAATTATTGCATGCACAAAGAGCAAATGGTAAATGCTTTTGTTCTTTTAAATGGACTAGAAATTGACTTTGCTAAAAGCTTGTGGATAACTGATCAATTTTACATGAGTAGTGAAAGTACAAGTGTTGATGATATCACCCCAAAAAATAAATAAATAAATACAACACTATTTGACATCTACAAATCCATGTTTTATGATCATGTCTGTGATGATCTCATTGCTAATATCCTCTAATATTGCATCTGCAATTTGCATATCTATTTCATGCATTTGCTGCTCAAAACTACCCCATTCTTGATCAGAAGCTAACATATCAAGATGTAACAGTAGATGATTTGTATTTGTTTCATTAATTGATTCTTTGCTCCATAACCATATATTCTTGCATATGAGCTCCCAGAGCTTCTCAGGTCCCAAGATTTGTGGAATCTGTTGGCCTGAGGAATCCCTTTTGTGCTTCTCCACCACTTCCCTTACGCAGTCAAAGAGAAGTTGCCTTGTTTGTTGCACTGTTTTCTTGTTTATAGAATACTGGGATGAGGCATCAGGTTTACCAAATTCTCCAATACTTGTAGAACAAAATGGCTTCTCTGATTTGTATGCAACTGAAGTAGAGAAATGTTTCTGTATTCTCCTGCCATTATCATGTCCTGCCAAATTTTTCCATTGGAACAAAATAATGTTAGATTTTGAAAACAGGGTAATTTGTTAAAAGTAGCACAACGTGTGAGAACAACAAAACTAACTTTTGCAAGCTTGTGAATGATCATCTGAAAAGGGACCAATTTGTTTGCAGTATTTGGCACTTTCCCCTGTAAACCTTTGGTGGCTTCACCAACCTGTTAGCTTTTGGGTAATTAAACTGAATCAATGACATATTTAGGAGATTTTATAGAGTAACAATAATGCCTTAAAAGTTTTGCTATGGATAAATCAGTGATAATTGAGCTGTAATTCTACCTCAATTTCAGCAAGAATATGTTTATAATAGTGTGCTGTTGCCAATCTGTCATCTTTTCTTGATGAGTAATGTGCTTCTTCTCCATCACTCTCTGAGCAAGAATTGAAAACTGTTGCACTGCTGGCGGACGAAAATTTATCATCATCTGCTTGTCTGCTGCTTTCTTTCTCCGAGACACTAACATTTTTATCTCTAATCCCGGAATTATTATTGATTTTCTGGCTATCAGTAGCAGACACAAGTCTGGTGAATAGGGCTCGAACGATTTTCGAACAATTTGGGATGAATTTTTTGTTTCTCTTTAGGCCAGAGCTTACTGACCTTTTCAAACATGTTCCAACATTGCTGGAGCTGTAACCTCTTTCAAGACAAAGAAAAACCTCTAAGATGAAGGGCTCTTGTTGTTCCTGAAGAAAGTCACTAAGGTTCTTGGACATGATGGAAATGGAATACGTTAATTATGGAAAGATAAGTTGATTCCTTTTGGGCTGAAGATTGTGATGCTGTTGAATCTTGATTTTAAGTGTGAGTTGTCTAAGACTATATGTAAGATTGGCTGCTGTTTATGTATTGCTTGGGATAAATAAAGCATGTCTTTCAGTTCAGGAGTAGAAGGTAGAAGTAGGAGGAGCAGAGAAAAAGAGAGGATTGGAGACTCAAAATAAGCCTTATATTTATCGATTTACGGTTTTACAAGAGTTAAGTGACGCATGTATGATATTAAAAAAATAATAATATAATTTTTGTTATAATCATAAAAGATATGTAGGTGAGAAGTTATTGATTGGATCTATAAAAAAAATTTCGCGTAATATAAAATTTTTGGCGCGAAGTGTCTTAAATTTGAGGGATAAGTGAGGACAAATGAAGATTTTTCATAGAGAAGTTTTGGTTTTTGGAAGACAATAGAATTGAAATGGAGGAACAATAAAATATGTTAACTGACCTTTCTGTCAAGCAATCTTTGAAATCACAAGGTATCTGTGCACTTAAAAGCTGTATATAGCCTAGAGATCGTTGGTTCTCTTTCTCTTCCAACAGACATGCTCAGACACACACAAGAAACAAATAGATAAAATAAAAAGATTTTAGTATTGGTAGATTTTATGGGATGGTCCCAAAAAGTTGTGTAGTTTTGAAGTTTACCACGACAAACACTCCAATTAATATCATTGCTTGGAAGCAGAAGGAAGTATGGAAGATTGACGGGTTCCAGCCTTGTTGAACTAGACATCTCCAACACCAAACTAGGAATACGCCACAAAAAAAAGGGAAAATAGCTAAAATGGTTCCTCAAACTTTTAAAAAAAAAAAAAAAAAGTTCATCATATTTAAAAGAAAGTAATTTCCCCTAGCATATTTGATTGTATTGCTTTTATTCCAAATCCTAAATAAATTTTCGATATTCAATCATTCTTGAGAACAAAATGTGATACCTACAATACATAGAATTACTTTGAGAGGCCAAAATTACGTTTCATAAGCATTTACATGAACTTCTCCTTTACAACAAGAAGTTACAAAGAATAGTTAAAATAAAATATGTTTTCCAGAAAATTTAATAAATTAAAGTTACTAATTTGTTTGTCGTATTCAATCAAAAATCTTTCTATCTCAATATTTTGCGTATCAAATTATATGTACGTGACATGAGACGACCATGAGGATGATAATTTGTGGCATGAAAGATAACCAACAATGATATTTGAGATCAAAGTGATATAACTTAAATACATAAAAAATTAAATTAATTGATTACTTCCTAGGGAAAAACCAAAAATATTTCCTATGAGGGAGCATTTTATAATTTTTTTTGAAAGCATTTTAGTTAATTGATCTAATGATGTTATAAACCACATTCTTTGAGATTAAAAACATTTGACAAAGGCGGTAACCACTTTCACATAGTTTTGCCTTTTGTATTTGGGAATAAATATGCATGTGCATCGTCCTCAAACTTCGCTTTCATGTCTCCTTATTTTCGACTTAAATTCATGTAATTTTAGATGACAAGTATAGGATGAAATAACAAAGAAAATTTTACGATACATTTTAGGGAATTATTCTCTTGTATTTTAGATACTTATACAGTACAATACTATATGATTTAAAAGTTTATACTGTACAAACTTTCAAAGTCAAAAAAATAATTTCTTAAAAGAAATTATAGAATTCCCAACAAACAAAAGTAATCAATCCCAGATTATGACTACATCTTTGCATTGAGTGATTCTGGTAATGACATTGTATTAGAAAAGGGTTATGGTCCTAATGGATTGAGTGGCTCAAAGAAGTTGTTTTAGCTAATTTTTATTCAATATTTATAGATCCAATGCTCTAATTTGTCTGATAAATATTTTTGAAAAATGGGAAAAGAAGACGTGTTAGAGCTGCTGTTTGTTTGTGAAGCTCCAAAACATTTGACTTAAAAAACGTCAAGCATATTTGTTCAATAACTAATGGAATGTAATATTGTAATCAATCATTAATGATGACAAAGGCCCAAAACAAATTTTAAAAATTGCAATTTGTTGTCAAATCTTGATTCGAATGACCAAAACACAAAAAAAAAAACTTGACAACGAAATACAAATTAAGTGGTAAGATATTTTTTTTATGATTTATTGATCGTAAGTTTGAGCGATAGGGGAGAGGGTTTTTTTTTAAAAAAAAAAAGAAAAAAGAATGGTCATTGTTTTTGTCTTTAATGCGAGTGTGTAGAATGTCGCAGATAAACTTATCTTGTTAAGGCTGACAGTTGCATTGATTCATAAAGACTATCAGTTCTATTGATGCATCATGTTTTTGTGCAGTCTCCATCATTCATATTGAATTTATATGACAATAGTGTAAAATTCTAAATTCATTTTTGTTAAAAAAGAAAAATGAACGGAAAAGCAGTAGAAAAATCTGAATAGAATAGTGGTTTTGTACACCTGTAAAGAAATATGACGAGTCATTTCAAATAGGGTGGCACTTTAAACTCCAAATCTTAAACTTATTTTCCTCTAACCATGTCCATAGCCTTATATTTAACTATATTAAAACCCAAAAAGAAAATTAAAAAAAAAAGAGATAGTACTATATAAGTAGAGTAATTACTCTATGGGGATGATAAGGAGATGTCATGTCAAATTTTTCTTACATTGTGTTTGAATGGATGGATTTGAATAGATTTAATTTAAAATTTAAATCTATAATAAGTTATTTAAATAAATTATTTAATTTAGTTGTGGATTTAAAATCTATCAACAAATGAGAGTGCGACTTTAATAATTAAATAAACGAATTTAAAATTCACCCAAATTACACGTCATTTCAAATATACTCAATTCAAATCCATTCATTTCAAATCCAGACATCCAAACACAACCTTAGTTTCTGCTGCATTAATAGCAATGGTTGCCTAATTCCTGTTAATGTTCTAGGCTGGACGTACGATAAGCATTTTGTCCGAGTCATCTAATCATGAATACAAAAATTACTTCAAACGGATGCTATATGTATCTATCGATTTGCCAAACCAAATTCGAAGATAAAACTGATTAACTGAACACATGAAAATGTTTTTAAGGATAAACCAAAACATTGCCAACTCAAATTACTTTCTTTATGTGACAAGTTAATTAGGGTAGTGATATATGAATGAGGTTCTCAAACAGACACGTACATATGTTGGTACTAAAATTAATACTTAATTCATATATTAATTATGTTTGGTGAGTGCATGCACGTTAAAATTGAGAGCGAAATGCCATTTTCTTTTGGCAGACAAACAAATACAGTTTCTTCCTAATTCCATTTCACCTAATTAGATGCGTTCAAAATGCATAAAGATTCAAAGCTCAAAAAAAAAAAAAAAATTTGGCATTAATTCACATTTTGTCAACATGTTTAGCTGGACAAAAACATTCTCTGAGCCAATAAAAAACAAGAAATGCCTCTGATTAGACCATGTTATGGGCATAGGAGATGCCTTGTCGTGACGTAGGAACACATTCAGTTCTTTACGTTAATGGTCCAAAACAAATACATTTGTATGCAAGAGGATGATATCAATTTCATAGGATACATTTGTATCTTATGACTGAATGAGATACTGGGACCATAAAATGATTTAATTAGCAACAAACTGTATCCTAGTTTTGGAAGGTTAGGCTACAGAACCACAAGTTTGTCATATGTTGGTTGAATTTAGACCTGTGGAACATAGAAGTCATGCTAAATGTTTTCATTGCATCTGCAAAAGGACAAGAAAGAGGAGGATGGCCAATCCAAGACAGCTAATTGTCTCAACCTTAATAATCACATTTTATTAAACTGAAATCTACATACAGTTTCCAAGATTCAAGAGAATCTAAGAAATTTATAGAGTTAAACACATCAGCACCTATCTTATTATTAACAGGAGCTACCAAAACCTGCAATCAGTCAAGAATCAAACTTGAACATCCTCATATGTAGGAAAACAAGCTCTGCATAAGGCCTGCGTACAAAAGACGAAGCATAATGAATTACTATTAACCCTTAGTGCGAATCGTTCACCGGAGGACATAGAGCCTAGAGTTATGAAATCTTCCCGAGCAATTTATTCAAGCAAAAATGGTACAAGGTCAATTCTGATAGCAGCAGATTACTGCTTAGATATATGGAACAAATTCTCAGGCTTCCTCGACGGGAACCTTCATTTCTTTAGAACTAGGATTTTGAGATTCCAAAGAGACAGATATAATCTCTTGGGAATCTTGAATTATCTTCAGAACATCTTCTATGCATACCCTAACAATTTACTATACATGCAAGGGAAAATGAGTACCGTTTGAAAATTTTCATTAGACTTTCCCGTAATGGATTTTAATGCAATACCTAGAACAAGCATTGTAAATTATACACCCTAAGTCGTCTTTCTCACAAACACATACAAGTTTTTATGGTGAGCAGATTACACAAATTAAATTATTGAATACATCAATAAGCATTGAGCACGTTGGCTAGTGGAAAAGACTTCCATAACAGAGCAGAAATGAATTCAAGATCCATGAGCTTTGGATAATGAAACTGGATTCTGTGCCTTTAAGTTCCCAATGATAGATTTGAAGTCACTGTGCAAAGACACGATTGATTTCTGCCGATAGGAAAAATCTGTGCTAAACTTTTTGATCTCTTCTTCAAGATCTTTCCTCCTCTGAGCTTCAATTTTCAAATCCTGCAAA
This sequence comes from Cinchona pubescens, assembly GCA_025175665.1. Lineage (NCBI taxonomy): Eukaryota > Viridiplantae > Streptophyta > Magnoliopsida > Gentianales > Rubiaceae > Cinchona > Cinchona pubescens. Next base: position 1,270,872 of record JANKKI010000326.1, read on the forward strand.
GCCTTTTCTTTTTGGTCAGTGACCAGTGCAAGAGTTTTAGATGAGTTTGAGACGCTTACTAGCAGAGCATCCTTCTCTTCTCTCAAAAGATGGAACTCCATCTCAAGGCTATGATATCTATCTTTAGAAACCTCAAGAAGTTGGTTATTAGTGTCCAACTCTTTCTCCAAATTCGTGTACTTTTCCTTGATTGCTTTGACTTCAGTATCCAGTTTCTTTTTCCAACCGAGAAGCAATTTCTTCTCCCAAAGTCCAGCCCTTGATCACATTGAGAAATCAAACCCTAAATAAGAGGATATTCACAATTTTCCAAATGTTTATCCAAAATAGGAGTTCAGACCTTCATCCTTTATGTGGAAAATCCACAATCCAGCTGTAGAACTATCAGAACATACATTTCTATCTGATAGCTATGGTATAAATTGCAGTAAAATAGTGCTGTAACCATAAAAATATAGGAAAGGCAAACAAAAATAAAAACAATGACACTGTATTGACAACTCACTAAGAGCAAAACTACCACAAAGCCAAACATGCATAATAAATATTTGTTTAAAGAAAAATGTGAACAAAAACATCCGAACAGGAGGATAGCATCACCATAAGCAATTCTCGACCAATGTGAACAGAAAAGTTTAAATACTGTTTCAAGACATCTCGGTGCCTAATTAGAATTTTGCAATAGCATAATAAGGCATTTACTCAAACATTTTGCTTTGAGAACAGATGTGAAGGCCAGACTTACTCAAAACAATATTGACGAAGCAGAAGAGTTCTCATCATATAGTTTGCACAGGATAAGAAAAGATTCCAGGAAAATTCAGGTATTATATTTCAGAAAATGAACAAATCATTCGCAAAATTCAAATATAACAGATGGTTACAAACAATTTAGAGTACCACACTCCAAGATGAGCAGATACAGAAACCTATAGACAAAATGAACAACAAAGAAACAATTGGCAAGTTAAATTTTGATATTTGTAACCAGGCAGCTACCTTATATTTGCAGCTGTATTCTGGACTTCCAAAATTTTCTTCCTCAAGAATTGGTGCATCATATAAAACCAAGGATGAGATTGTGCTCTTCAACTTTTCACAAAGGAGGTTGCATTGCTCTTGGGATAAAGAACTGTTACTTGAGGAAAATTTATGATTATCTATAGCCATTGAGAAGTGAGACTCCAAAGTAGAAAAGAGACAGGTACAAATGTCTCTTGTGCAAGAGAGCCGAATAACTGTGCACTTTGAGATTTCTCATCAGCTACAAAGGTCTGTTCAGGAGGCAAATAGAAAGAGAACATAAATCATTCAAGAGAAACTATACTTTATTCAGCAACATCATGCATATGTGCTACCAACTAATGTAGTAAACCAATATTACCTGTAAAACTGATAAAACATCTGTATATATATCTTTGCAATTTACCAGCGACTCGCACAACCTTTGAGGAATTTCTCGGATTTCCTTTGCCACATTCTGTAGTTCAGATACCTCTCTTATTAACTGATTATTCAATAATACTTGGTCTTCATGGTGTCTCTGAAAATTACACAATGCACAAGATGAAAAATGTATGTAAGCCTTTGATTTGTTAAGGTGGATGAAAACAAAGAACTTACAAAAGGACTTCTAGTATACAATTTATGGAAAACGCATTGGTTCTAACACGCTAAATTGAGGTACCAAACTAGGAAACTAAAAGCCTGAACTTTCATTATGAGAGCCATTGAGAAAGAAAAGACTACTATTCATGGACGTACCATGACTGTTTTTTTCTATTACCATTGGACTTCCACAAATGGGTCAGTCTAAAGAACTCAAATGAAATCAGCATTTAGATAATATGTGGGCAGTTGTCTATCATTCGATTGAGTGTTATATTAAAGGGAAGAAAAGGACAGAAAGAAGCCATTAAAAGTTCATCCATCTTACAGGATTACAACCAGTTCTCTCATAAGGATCTTACAACTCCTCTGGTTTTCCCGTGTTATATAACAACACGTGCAAAATGTTCTGTTAGTGGTCCACCAAAAGGTATCACTTAAAAGTTTTAGTTCAAAAAATATGCAGACAACCATAGAGTTGACATCACAATGATAATATAACCATAACATTCTGATATCTGTCAAGCCAAGATTTAATCACCATAGACTGTTGAGAGACACTGATGATTTCATGTATGACTTTCAGGGGATAAAATCTTCCATAGCAACTTACAGAACTAATGTGAAGAAGCTGCTCTGTTCTTGTCAAATAGAAGAGAATGATACAAGCTTACTGACCTTCAGTTCATCTCTTTCTTCTGAAACAAGGGTCAGTTGTCTTTGGAGATTCTGGATCTCTTGCTTGTAATCCTCCACTGGCAAATCCTGAAATATAATGGGTTAACCACGAAATACAAATATTCATTTCACAAAAAGACTATTAAATATATCCACATACAAATAGGGTGCTTGTTCATTTGAAATATCAAAACTTGCCACTCATGAGAAAATACAAGTTTTAAGGAATCCTAATACCAAATCCATGTCAGCAACCTTAAACAAAAGTTTGCATGCTTGACAGAAAGAAAAAACTGCAGTTTTTCTCAAGAATCAATAGAAATGAATTTCAGTGTCATTTTCCTTTTTCCTCTACCCAATAAGTTAACATGAGAAACAATCACTTCTAAGATGGTAAAGTTAGCATTTAAAGAACAACTAATAAGCTGTCCAAGACAGATTCAGATAAAACTAACATATGCATGAGGAATCAGGTCTGGAAAACTGAGATGGTGATAATAACCGATGTCACTGGACAATACCTCAGATAGAGCCAACAGGAGAAAAAGGGTAATTGTTACCGATCCAAGAACTACAACACAGGCCGTACTTGAGCTAACTAATAGATATACCACACTCTATTAATGCATTTGGTATTCAGTGATTCTAACTACTCCACAAAACTTGTCTCTTGCATGCTATAGGCACAAATCAGGAAACATTTGGAAATTAGAAGTACAATCTCTTGTTTAAACATTCATAAGAAGAAGCAATCACAAACTTTCTTCTTAGTTTATCAGTGGCGATTAATGTATGGTTTGAATATTGAATGCTTGGATCCTAGGCTTTCCATCCAAAAGGTGAGCATCTTTCCGATCATATAACTAGTAAATTAGAAGAGTTCCTAAAGAGCAACAGATGAGTGAAGCAAAACTGTCCAATAGCTCATAGTTGTAACACAGAGAAACTAAATCTGATCATGGATATGATACCCTTCCACATGAACCAAGTGAGGATCAGGATGGTTACATCTGTTGGTGGGAATGACTGAACTTTTCTTGCAGGAGTCATTGGAAGTGAATCAAGATCGGCAATGTAACCCTTATTCATTCTAATCCACATGTCTTCATCAGCAAAATCATTAAATGTATCTGGAAGAGGGCTGTACTCGGGTTGCTTAGAGTACTGTGACCGTCTAACAACAAAGGCATTGGGAACTGCCTTAAAACATGGTGTACTAAAAGCATCTTCTTTACACATGCTATTGCTGTCACAGCTTTCCTCCTTCAGATTTGCTTTGACACATTCCTGAGTCAAACAATTGTAATCAAAATTTTAAGTACAGTCTAGAATCAAGCACCCAAGAGATGCAGAGAAAGTACAGTCAACAAAAAAGGATATAACATGTGAGAATGTTTAAAAAAGAAAGGTCAGTAATTGCTGAGTCATTTCATGTGTAATCAAGCATGACTAAAAAATTTTAATTTGCCAATAGAGGTGAATGTGCAGAAAAATATTTGTCAAAATTGAGCGTTCTGTTACAAAATTGCACTTTCATGTGCTTACCAGATGTTTCCTACCACCAAAAAAAAAAATGCGAATAAAACTGTCAACAACTTCACCAAGACAAACATAAGGTAGAGATGAAAACACTATACAAATTTTACTACGCAAAGATAGAAAAATAAGGTGCTATGATTTCCATCTTCTTTTTATTAGGTAATTGAAAATTTTCCAATTTATCTTTATGAAGAAAAGGAACCATTGGAGGAAATTGATGAATGCTCTGCTGAACCTAGAATTACAATTTACAATGGCGAGTGGAAAGAATAATAGAAATCATGTTGCTGAAGTAGGAGACATAGAAGGTTTCTCAGAGAAAAAAAAAAAAAAGGAAGAATAAATACAAGAAGGTTTGTTATAAATCAGCTCCAACACACAGTTTTTGACTGAATAAGGTTTAATAAAAAGGCAGAAAAATAACTAGAGCGCTAAATTTGGAAGGAAAAAGAGAAAGGCAGAGAAAAATGTCTTACTGTGCCATCAAAAGTTCTACCTGGTTAGAGCCTGAGCCTGAGAATGTTACAAGGCTGCTAAGATTATCAATTTTAGTCTGCTGATCTCGGATACATTGTTCCCTTTCTTTATGTGATCTTCTCTCCTCTTCTAATTCCATAGCAAGCTTCTCATGCTCTAACTCATACTGACGAATAGACAATAAGGAATCATATCAATGAGAAGAAGATTAGTGTCTGACAAGATATTTCTTGCCTGCGACAAGATTACCTTCAACATGTCATTCCGCAGTTTCAAAATCTCTTGCTCCAGCACCTCAGCCCGAGATCCCTGGAAGAGTAATTTTGTTGGAAAATGGAATTAATTGGGTCTTATTCACAGTATCTTGAAGCCAAAACTAATTATTACCACCTGAAGTTTCATGCGTAGTTCCTCTATCTCTATCTTTTGTCGCTTCAATAAGGCAGCGTCCGTCAATATCTGCAACCAATGCTTAAACTTTAATTAGCTCCACCACCAAATCATAATAATAGTGAAGGAAATCAAATTGGGCAATCATCTTTGAATAAAAAATATTATCTTCTCAATCACTTCTTTAAGTTAAAGGACCAATAAATTGTACAAGAAAGGAGGAAAAAAAGCATAGCACTTAAGCATCATTCCTTGTGCCAGACTCCTTGTTGTCCTTGTCTCAGTTTCGTGGATTCATCTTAGACATCTTAATATATTTAAGAAAGCCATTTCTTTTCTAAAGATCGAACCAATTCTCAATATTTTGTGTTCGGAACATTTTGTTGTTCAGCTTAAAGTTTTACAGTCTCTAAGAAAGGATGAAAAGATCACTAGCTATTGATTTAGTGTTTATTTTCTCATTAGCAATTCCAGATTCTCCTATTGCAAAAAGTGGAACCTTGAGGAATGTGACCTATATCCAAGATACACGATTACTAGGAGTCTCCAATCAACACATATAAGCAGCCTGACTTCATTCTGATTATAGGGAAGTAATTCCCTACCCTTAAAAGCAGTGGCGACCCAAAATCAACTTATTCGGACATTCTGTAATCCTCTAAATTATGAGAGCATAGTAGAATGCCAAATGTAGGTGAGGTTAAAAGGCAAATAAATATTATTTGAGGGAGTGAATATACCTCATTCACTTGAACACAGTTGGTTATGCGTTTAGCTCTGCTAGCAAATTGAAGTGTTCCCTTGGTTTCTTCAATGTGAACCTAGACATATAGGTCATATGTTCCATCACAAGTTAATTTTCAGTTCATAAGCAATGGAAGAGAAAACAACAATAATCTAGCTACCTCTTCTGGTGCGACAGTGCAAATTATTGAAGTTTTGGCATTTCCACCAAGTGCAGGTTGAAGTATGCGCGTGAGCTTACTATCGCGATAAGGAATATGTCCCCTGAGTAAGGATCAAGTCAGATAATTTGACCATTAAATTAGAAGATAAATCATCAACTGCAGACAGAACTAGTACCTTTGCTTATTCTCCACCTTCACTTAATTTGTTTATCACATTACCAAGAATCATTAAGCTCTTGTTAATGTGCTTTCCTTCCTTCAAACGAACTCCACCAGCTCCAGTTTTAGCTATCCGCTCAGACCCAGCTAAATCCACTAAATTCTAGTGCCACAGAAGAAAATAGCCATTTAGGAATTCAGTGAACTCCACTAGTACAAGACTTTTTAACTTCACAGAAAAAATCTTTCTCTAGAGATATCAGAGGAAACGTCCATTTCAAGATAGCAGATATGGTGATAATCAGTCTAAACACGATCTTATACTTTACTGCTTTAAAAGAGATCAAATTTTGGCATTTTGCCAAACAGAAACTATGGATTGATAATAAGCCAATTATTGACTTCTGAAGCAGCAGCAAGAGATTGAACAAACCAAGACAGAGACACGAATAGCATCATCTGAATTTGAATTATCACCAGAAGTAGTGTCCTTTCCTTTGCTCTCGATTACCTGGTTCACAAAATTAAATTCAATTGGAAATAAGATATATAAAAGATTAAAAGATTTAACTGGAACTGAACCACATAATAGGTCCTTGTAAAAGCATCTTCAGGAAGCTGACAATTTACCATTCTGAAGATTGTATGAGATCTACTACTTCGAACATTCATGTTGGTCTCACCAAAGTGCCTATTCACTGCATAAAAATTGTGAAATTTCAGAGAGAGAAAAATAGATAATTTCATGATAGGGCAATATTTCATTCTCAGCATTTGTCAAACCTTCTCCCCGTTGTATGAGTTCAAGCACTTGTTCAGCACTATTTACAATTTCCTCCCTAAGGCCCGCAACAAACACTCCACGCTGCAAAGAAATATGTATCATAGGTATTATGCATCTTGCAATCTTCTTAGAAGCATCAAATTAACCTCTTCACATCTCACCTCTAAACTCTCATGAATCGGCAATTTCTGATTCTCTACAGCAAACAGATCATTAATGTCCTCGTTGTAAATTTCCATGTAGGAAACTGCTCACGTATCAGAAACTCCCTATCCATTGTCTGAGAATGTACAAAAACAAATCTAGTAAATTCAAGTCCTTGTATAAAATAAGTATGCCAAATTAACAAAATATTGAATTCTGAACAAACAATGATTGCTGATACCATCTTAATTTTAGTAAATATCTCTTTCACAGCTCGATGGATGATTCCAGGATCATTATCAGAACCATTCATAGTATAGGTTTTGCCACTACTAGTCTGTCCATATGCAAATGCAGTTCCTGTAGACAAAATTTTCTCAATTACTGCACAACAAACCTTTCATAGCTACAAAAGAAGCCCCAAAGCTCAACCCAGCTAAAAAGCTGAACACGGCTTAATTTTCATCATAAACACTACACTACAAATATAGCTCAAGAAACCAGTTTAATTAAAACAAAATTTAAAATCTCGAACAAGAAAAAGAACCATTAAATCCATCAACAGCAGCATGAATAATGTCCTTAGTCAAAAGCTCATAAACCCGAGCATCTCTCGTGCAATCCTGATCGAACACGTGGTCTGCAAAATCGAAACAACATACGCACTCAACAATAACAACTCATCCACCTCAGAATCAACATAAATTATTTCTTCCAAACATTAAAAAACATAATTTTTTCTTAAAAATCTCAGGTGAACAAAATTGTAACTATCAAAGACTAGAATTTTACAGGACGTATACCAAAAGCGTAGGAAATTCCAGAAATTTGGTCGCCTGAAGCTTTGTGAAGCGAGATGCGGTTGTCTTCAACCTTCCAGAAGCTTCCATTTCCATTTCCGTCGGAGCTTTGAAAATTCACCGCTGGTCGTACTCTCACTGCAACGCTGATTTTCTCCATTTTCTCAGTCACACATAAACACACACACTATGTGAGATGTGAGATGAATCTGAGATCAAATATTGGGAATTTTTTTTTTTTTTTTTTTTTGGGGTGGGTGAGGGTGGGGGGCGGGGAGGATGTGGAGGGTAAGGATCTGTCTCATTTTAAACTTGCAAAGACGTTTGATTTCAAGGGGTAGGAATTGTGTTTCACAAAATTGCCCCTATTCTCTTAAATTATGTTGGGCCGCATTAATGGGTTATCCGCAGTAGCCCAATAGTTTTATATTGGGCTATCTTGTCTAATAACGTCGGCCTAATTGGCCCAAATATTAGGATCTGTCCACATGGCCCAACCAATAAGAGGAGTTTCCGTATCATGATCTTGGGTTTTTTTATTTTTATTTTTTGGGTGGATGTTAATATTGTTCATTCAATTAATTTTGTTTGTCTTAAGGATTCATGACCAAATTTTGGCTTCGATCTTTCTTGTTTAAAGTGTTTTAAATGTATTTTAGAAATTGATTCTTAGAAATATACCTTAAGATTTTAAGCAGGATTCTCTATCTAATGTGTGTTACTATCCCTCTATCTAATGCAAGACAATTTAACTGGTCTTGCATTCGATGAATGCAAGTGTAAATTATTTTACAATCATTACATTAAGGGGTAAGGACAGGGACCAAATCCAATGGAGAATCTAATCTAAAGATTTTACGTGTTATTTTGTATTATGAACTTAATTTTTTTTTTCCCCTTAAAAAGTCACCTCTCTCATTGGAGCCATGACCAATAAAGTCATAAAAGAAATATCTTATTACTTAAATTACATTTCGGTCCTCCTTAATTTTATATTTGGTTTTTTTACCGAAAGCAATCACCTCTATGATCCTCCATGCATAAAATTCTGTCTTCTTTCATCTTAAATTAAGTAAAAGCAGGAGTGGAAGCGAACCTAAACACTTCAAAAAGAATTATCCACTTCAAAAAGAAGGAATAATTGTACGTTAGTCAAATTAACACCTATAATATCAGATTTAATTAAGCACTTAAATTGCATACTCCCGAAGGACCGGAAAGGTCTTTATCCATGAGCAAAATCTCCAACACAGATTTGCAGAGTAGTGATGATAAGTAATCTTACATTAATTATCATTCAACAACTCAGACTTATCTTAAAACTCTTACACTCTTTGTTGTGGAAATAAAGATCCATGTTGGAAATATAAAAGTGACAACTAAAAAAAATAAAAATAAAAAAGCAGAAAGATAGACGTACAAAAGTAACAAGGTATCTTTCTTGCCATCATCTTTATTTGGTGATAATCCAACTTTTTCATTCATTCTGCCTTAGTCAAAAAGAAGCATTTGGAGTCTGTTCACAACTACTAAAAACTTGGAAATGAAGGAGCTGAACAACGAAGCAAAGTCATGGCCCATGGAACACTGAAAACTTTGCAAGAAATTAACTAGCCAGGACAATCCATCTTTTGGTAGTGTAATTATTTTAGAGCTCGAGTGGCATTGTACGTACCAATAAATCATTAGAATTATGAACATAAAGTGTCTTTAAATGATTGTTAAAATCTACGTTTATATATGTGATGTGTAATTATCTGTATTTTCCAACAACTTTCTTCCTTCCTTCCTCCCTCCCTCCCTCCCTCGTAGTGGGATGGGACTTCATTCGTCCAATCTCCATGCTTTTTCATGCTCATAACTTCATTATTTGTTCATGTACTCCAAATGCATGCATGAGTGATGCTATATTTTTATACCTATTAATTAAAGCATGCATTTTTGTGTAATGGGAATTAAAGTATCAATGATTCTATATATGTTATATTGCTATGTATGGTGAGAATATGTGTAGAAAGTTGAAAAAAGGAATAATTCTCCGGAACAACTTTTTCTATATTACTGTCAATCAATTAGTATTAAAGTGAATCAATTATGTATAGTTTAAATTATTTTGTTATCTCATTGGTTATTGTCTAGATTTATTGTATAATTTATATTAATTATATTTATATACCTATCAATAAACTAGTTTATTGTACTTGTATACTTGAACACTATTTTATCAACACGCATAATTTCTCTTTCAATTCTATTTATCATTCTAACATGGTATCAGAACTCCTTCAATTGGTGTTCTTTCCATCCCTTGATGAGTTTCCATTCCCTTTCATGGGTGTTTTCAATTTCTTATATTGGTTATCAATTTCTTGAGTTTTCTTTCAATCTCTAAACGGATTTTCAATCTCATTCATGGGTGCTTTCAATCTCTATCAAGGGTTCTTTATCGAGTGTTAATATCCAAATCCCCTTCACAAGAGCCACTGTTTTTTATAAAAGTTTTTCAAAGTCGTTCCAAGAATTTCATTTATAAACTTAAGGTGGTTTCTCTGCAGCCACCTTAAGTTTCAGGGACTGTTAATGTCAATCAATTAGTATTAAAGTGAATCAATTATGTATATTTTCATTAGATTAAATTATTTTGTTATCTTATTGGTTATTGTATAAATTCATAATAATCTACATTAATTGTATTTATATACCTATAAATATAAATTTATTATACTTGTATATTTGAACACCATTTTATCAATACATCTTCCAATTCTATTTATCATTCTAACATTGTGATCCTTCGTGAAGATTACATTTTGCACTTCATATTCTCACGATTAGATGCAGCTCAAAAACATGAGTAGCTTTGGAGGATTTTAGATGGCCATGGATTTCGAGGAATGTATCCTCGTGCTTATGTTTTTTTTTTTTGCAATATGTGGCCAAGAAAAGTTGCACCGCGCTTGGGTTTATATTTGAACAGGCGTGAGAAAACAAAAAACAAATTAGATTTGTTTGGACAGAGAAAATAATTTGTCAGACGAACTCTCTCATCACCAAATCAAGGACGGAGAAATGCAGTTTTTACAAAACAAAGATGTAATTAACTAAAGGATTAATTTCATGTTGCACCTTTCAATTTATACTTAATTTTTACTTTGTACTATAGATTTCAGTTTTAGACACTTTACAGTCTCAATTCTCAAATTTGTCCCACTTTAGCCCCTCTTTTTTAACTCCGTAAAAAAAATTAAGGGAATATTTATTTTTGTACTAAAAAATATTGTTGCACATCCTACTGAATTTGTCGTTCGCACAAAAAAATTTCATTAAATTTTTTGACAGTATTAAAAAAGGTAGTTGAGGTGGAACAAATTTAAGAATTCGAGTACAAATTTTCAAAAACCAAAATTTAGAGTGTAAAATGAGAATCGACTATAAATTGAAGGATGCAAAATGAAATTAGTCCTTAACTAAATGCATATTTGTTCCGACTCTTCTACTTCTCATCCTTATTATTATTCGACCAAAGTTGAATATCACCAAAATTCTTCGTTCATTCTAGTTGGAATCTACATTTAGAGTCAATAATAGTATTTTATTGCATCAATTAGAAAAATTTTCAAACTTACTATTATATTTAAAAAAGCTAGCTTAATTTGCTATGATGAAAGAAACATTTAACTACAAAATTAAATTGGTCTTTATTTGGAGTAATTTTTAGTTACTCACTCTATAATGAATACGGAATGAGTATGACAATCATTGAAATGACTAAAAAATAATAAAATTTTATTAATTTTTAATCATCCAATAACCTATAATACTCACCCTAGATTGTAGTAAAAAAAAAATTATATCATTTACTATTGTCTATGACATCTTGTACGACTTAGATATTGGAATAACTCCCAACAAACCTTTGTCTAGTGTAGACAGTTGTTAGTAAAGGTTCAGGAACATAACAATTATTATTTTTGATTCAAGTCATGATTCACGAGTGCTAATTTTTTTTTTTAGGTCAAGTATTAAATTTACTTAGTTTACAACTTAGTTGTCTAATATTATTGTTGTACTATGTGCTTATTCAATGTGCATTAATACTTTGCATTTCTGTTTTAGTAATTTAAATAAATAAACAAATTAAAATTCATTTCTTCTGAATAAAATCAGCTATAAAAATTTTACTATGTTATTGCGCTCTATCATGAATCATATTCTTCTTAATTCTTAAATGGATTATATTTTTTTTACTAGTTACTCATTAAATCTTTTTCGTTTTTAAGAGATCTCTTATGTTGACTATTTTTCTGAAATTTTATTCGTTTGAAAGACACTTCTACTAGCTATCTTAGCCCATGACATAACCACCTAACGTGTTTCTCTCGTCTTTTCAGCAATAGGTAATACTTCAATCTTATCACAGATATGCTCATTGCGTATCTTATCCATCTTAGTATAACCATACATCCATCTTAGCATTTACATTTCTGTTACTCTTATCTTTTGCTCATGTATATAATTCACTGTTCAACATTCAAACCTATAAATCACCATTGGCCAAATGGCAGTTCTATAAAATTTACCCTTAAATTTTAAGAAAATTTTGTGATCACATAATATTTCCAATGTTATTCTCCATTTAGTTCAATCCACCTGTATCCAATGTCTAACATCTCGATTTATACCACCATCACTCTGAAGAACTAAATTTAAATGCTTAAAATTTTCACTAATGGGTATCTTTCGATTTCCAATTCTAATCCCAATACTATTCCTATATGCATTTTTGCTAAATTTAAATTCCATATATTCTATTTTTTATCTACTAAATCTAAAATCTTTTGACTCAAATGCCTCTCTCCAGATATCGAATTTATATTGCATTTACCCTTTATCTATCAAAATAATGTCGTATGCAAACAACATACATCGTAGTATTTCCTCCTATATATGTCTTGTAAGTTCATGTATGACCAAAGCAAATAGACATTTCATAAGATTAACAAAATTTTATACTATCTGTTGACCTAATGTAACTCTCATTTTTTACTCAGGTTTGGGACTGGTTGTACCAAGAAAAACTTTATGAAATTTGTTTTGGTAATTAAAATATATATATATATATATAATCAATTAGTCAGGTTCACAATTAATCTTCTTCCAGAAATTAAGTAAAACCCAACCATGCATATGGTTAAAATTTGTTTCACACATGCATCAAAAACTACGAGTAGTCAAATACAACCTGTCTGCCACAAACAATAAAACCTTTTTTCTTTTTTATCCTTAACTAAAAGGAGGAATTGAAGGAGCATTCAATCGTAAAGAAGCTCCCACTTTCCTGCAACTGACTGCATCATGATCCACTCCAACTAATGAATCTAATTCAAAGCTACTTTTTTGCCATAGTCACTGCTATCATCCCAATCATACAGGCCGGCCATGGTTAATCAGGGTATTAGGTCATCGATTATACTTTTTGATGGTACATTTGTGTTACACCGTGTGATGGGTGATACTTATTCCTCATTTAATAACTTTTTATATTAAAAAAACACATATCACTTCATCACAATATATAATATAAACATAACACAAAAAGTATAAAAAAATCCAATACCATGAATTAGTAATACCATTTTGTTTGACACAACATGGCTTGATGTGTTTTGGAGGATTCTTTGCCCCTGCTGGTGCATTTGCCTGCAGACAATGTTCGGTAAAAGCAACAATCACAAAGCTCATAAAAAAGATGGCTTCGATCATGCAAAAGCAACACCAAAAAACTATGTAACATGTTCAGAATTGGATCAGATCCCTTTAACCTGTTAATTTGGTATGATGTATATGTGATTGTGAAAGTGAAACAAGCCCATATCTTGGTTTATGGCGAAATATACATTGATGTGGCAAAATACAAAAGATTTCAAGATTTCAGCAGCCGAACTTTCAGCAAATGTTTTGAGGAACATTCTGTTTTATTTCTACTCATATGTAACAGATAAAATATGTAATTTTGTTGCACATGTGTGTCTGGCACTCTGCTTTAAAATTGTTACGAAATAAAATTTAGATAGATTCGATTAATGTAAAAATATGTTAATTAAAAGTATTATTAGATTCTCAATCTATATTACAACTTTTGCAGTACATAATAAAACCTACAAGCCTTTATTGTGATAGTATATATTAACTCGATCTATTTAAGAATTTATGGTAAAATGAACATGAAACTTTCGATATCTAACCGGTAACCTCATTTAAGTGAGATGCTGCGCCTGCAAGAAGTGAAGGTCTGTAGATACAGGATTTGCATTGCCTGATGGTGGTTGGTGTATGTATATATATTAACTGCCGAAACTTATAGCCATACCTATTGGTGTAAAAAGTTTCTGCCATCATTTTGATCAGAGTCAAATGGTTCCATAATTTCAGTATCAAATTAGTAATATTTATGGTTGTCTTTTTATGCAGAACATAAAATAGGGATTAATTTGAGCGTTTGGTGAGGGTCCAATACAAATAACCCAATATATTTATCCTGATCAAATGATTATATAAAATATTACCATATATATACATCTTTAATCCAAAAAGAGATCTTTCACTAATAGCGCTTTATGCTTTAATTAATTAAAGTACAAGAAACATGGATGATTATCACCCTTGATTCATGATAGAGATGAAATTAACCATCTCTTTAATTACAAAACTACTATTAATGCCCCTAATTAAAGTGATGATGAAGTTCTAAAGCTCCAAAAAGCTAGCTAGCTAGCCTTTTGACCCTAATAAAATCAATCACCTACAAGAGGATGGAAAATATTTTGATAGACCTGATTTTAGAATCTGTATATAGACTTTATGGTTGGAATTAAATCTTATGAAATTTTACTTACATCATATCATTTCCGATATTCCATTCCATAAAATTTAGTCTATCTACAAATGAGATTAAAAACAGGTCTACCTGAATATTTAGTAAGAGGATAAGGTCTTGAGACTTTTTAACAAACAACTCTCATGAGAACAAATTATAAGGTTGAGTAGATTTTTACGTGGTGCAATAATATATGTCTGGCTTTGTGAAAAGACTTAATAAGCCACCACAGTGGACGTACAGCAGTCTTTCATGCTGCATGCATGTCAATTGTCATGGCCAAGAAAATAGGAAGTTCGGGCAGTTCAGTAATTCGTTAAGATTTGCCTTTCTTTTTTGTGAACGTAAGTAATAAAGAAGATTATTGGAGCAGCATGTTAACCAAGACTTGTTGTAAACCGGCCATTTTCTGTTGGAGGTCGATATACTCGGCTAATAGCGTGGTTGAGTCTCTTTGAACAGCCTGATAATTCTGCGTGACTAAGCACAATTGGTTTTTTAGCTCTATGTTCTCGAGTATGAGCTGGTTCAATTGGTTTGTCTGTTACTGTCTTCCAACTGCTGCTTCTTTCTCCCCCTAGACCGCTTGGCTGATTCCCGGTTTGAGATCATTCGCCTACGCTTCCTCTCTTCAATCGAGTAAACCGACCGGGTTGTTTCTGAACCGGAGGTTGAATTGGAAGGTAATCCATTTTGGGTTGTTTCTGAACCGGAAGTTGAATGAGTAGGGAAACCGGATTGAACTAGAGATGATAAGATTTCATGAAGCTCACTACTAGTGAATGCATCTTCAAGAACCGGGGCCAATTGGCATTGATCCGGCTCTTCAGAATTCATGTTTGAAAAATCAAATTCAAGAATCTAAGTTTAAATGAACTGGAGGGAGGAAAGGAGGGGAAAAGGGGAGAACTAAGGAATTGGGGTAGAGTATTTATGGACAATGGGAGGTGACATGTGGTGCCAACTCAAGATTTAACTTTTTAAAAGTGAGGGTATTTTTGTCCAAAAAGAATATTAGTGTGTGTTGTGTATGTACAACATTTGAACATTGTTAATGTATATGATTAGATCGGGTAGTATCTACGGTGGGGGTTGCTGGGGGAGTCACTGTTTGCTTTATTCAAGTGATGAGTCCTATAAAAAGATTAACTTAATCACGAAGAATAAGGCCTGG
Source organism: Cinchona pubescens (assembly GCA_025175665.1). NCBI lineage: Eukaryota > Viridiplantae > Streptophyta > Magnoliopsida > Gentianales > Rubiaceae > Cinchona > Cinchona pubescens. The sequence goes on from JANKKI010000326.1 coordinate 1,286,410, forward strand.
AAACATAAACAACAAATCATGTACTACCATATTTAACAAAGACAATCCACCGCGGTAGTCATGTAGACTACGAATTTAGATGATAAAAAGTTGTTATGAGAGAGCTATGTTGAATGTGTAGTAATAAGAGCAGAGAATGTGATTTTCAAAGTCAAAAAAAAAAAAAAAAAAAAAAAAATCAAATATACTTTACCTGTAATCCTTTTGAATGAGTTTTAACTTTTACGGGAGTGTATAAAATTAAAGAAAAATTTTAAAGAATAGAAGTTATTGAATAGACATGTCTGTAAGATCACAATTTGTCGTATTTCCATTTTTCATGTTGAATATATTTTCCAATTCAAAAGATGAAATGTAGTAAACAAAACACGGAATAAGCTGATGGGAGAACATACAAGCTAATTGAAAAAATATAGTTTGTTTTAACAATTTTCCAATATAGCTATGTAAGTTTAATCAAAAAATTTGTACTAGGCACATGAACCATTATGAAATGCAAAAGCAGATCTTGTCTTTGTTCGTTTGATTGCATTAGCACTAATGAAGAATATTCCTGAACTGTTTTTAGTTGGTATTTCCTCTCTAATATTCTTGATTGGCAATTAACTGTTTCTTGTCCCGTTTGCATCAAGCCAATATAGTGGAAGTAACATGCAACCTATGATGAATTTCATAGTTGCTTCTGTACTTATTTCAGATAAAGGTTGCATTTGCATCCCATTTTCTTTCCTCCCTTCAAATATTAGTGTTTTCCTCGTTCAATAACTTTAACTTTCTTTTACTTGCCTAAAAAAGAAAAACCTTTAACGCACGTAAAGAAGGCATGAGGGGACTGGAAGAGGGAGGGAGGACTGGTTATTGATGCCCCCTTCTAGTCAATTCTTGAAGAGACCATGCTTGATAGGAATGAAGAGGAGGAAAGATTATTGTGGCCAAGGGATTCTTTACTTTTTTTGTTTTCAGTTTCACTTTCTCATGGATTGTCTTTTATCCCCGTCAAGTCGTCTTTGTGCCTTTTTGCCTGTTTGGAAAATTAGGGAAGAGAACTTAGTTATGAGAGCAAATAAAAGTTACTACGACGTGTCAATGAGATAGATTGGTCTAATTATACAATAAACAAATAATAATGCTTAAAGAGCATTTGAACCACAAACCACTGGCCTGATTATTCTAAACAGCAAGATTATACATTATTAACTCTTCCCAGTCCATGAAACTTGTGATATTACCGATACAGGCAACCATACAGCCAAATTTGTGTGTTGTTTCCAGGGAAGGGGCTAGGGAGGGTGAAGAAGGGGACGAGGGGGAGAGTATCCAAGTGCTGATTCTGTCCGGTTTGAGCTGGACTTCAGATTTACCATTTTCTTTTTTCAGCATTCATCTTGAGCACAAACCGATAACAGATTTTTCTTCATTAAATTTGCGGAAACACATGCAGATTAGCATCTCATCTTGTACTCCTACAAATTCACTGGAGGACTTCCCTGTAAATTCAGCAACCAAAGGACAAGTCAGCAAAATTCTCAGATGGAATCTTATAGTCAAGAAACAGTGAATAAGATTTAAATTTATTTTGAGGATTAAAAAAGGTCCCAATAGGAAGATACTTAACCCACATTCACAAGAGGAATCAAAGCTGTTACCTTGAATAAAAGATCATGAGCAATATGCTCCCATGGCAGTGATATGGACATCAAGCAGCACTTCAGGGGAAGCATCTCCTCATAAGAACTCCGGGTAGCAGAAGCAGCTGCGTAAGCATGCTTTGCTGCAACGGAAGCAACAGATGCTGCCCTCCGCACAATTTTACCAATGCCAAATCCTCTACCGGAATGATGATCTAATTCTTCCTTGCCTTGGTCTGCACCAGAACTTCATTCAGTTGATCAATTAAAAAGAATGAAAGTATTCCATAGGCATGAAAGACTTTGAGTACCCATTATATATATATATATATATATCAAGACATGAAACACCAAATTGTCAACAAGACTAAACAAAAAAATTAGTACAAGTCAGCTTGTACAGGAGATATCACCAATTGTGCCCTAATGTAGCCCACTCTCAAGGAGATAATTAAGTTGAGAAATGGTAAGGATGCAATCAAGAGTATAAATAATTCAAATGTTTCTCAGCAGTTGAGTGAAATTTTACTAGTACATCATAGCTTATTGATGCAAATTCATCCAACTATTATCGAAATTTAGATAAAGCTCTAATAATCATCAGCATGTACAAGCATAATGTGGAGGACTACTTGACCAAACACTGGATGAAAGGAAAGAGTAACTTCAAATTAAATATATGATGCAGCATATAAATGAAAAAGATTTCAAGAAGAATTATCTGGTCCACTATTATATTAGGCATAGATTAGTTTTGAATTTTACCTACAACACCAGCAACAGCTCCACCTCCACTTCGCCACGTCCTCCAGGTCCTTTCATGTAAAGCCTATCTGCTTTGCCTGGAGAATGAGCAAGTGACAGAAGGCTCCCAAATCCAGTCCTCCCAGCTGTAAATAGGAACAAAGAGTGGATGCAAATTAGATTAAAATGAAAAACAGACACAGAAAATCTTGCTATCTAAAACTAAACTTGAAGGTTCATTAAACAAACAAACAAACAAACAAAACAAACCAAGCCTTAATCCCACTAAAGAGGGTTGGCTGCATGAATCTTGCTACACCATTGCGCTCTATCATGAACCAAATCCTCCTTAATTCCTAGATGGCCTATACTTTCTTACAAGTTACCTACCAAGTTTTTTTTGGTCTCCTCTACCCCTCTTATGCTGACTACTCTCTCTAAAATCTACTCGCCTGACAAGCGCTTCTGCTGGTCGTCTTAACACATGACCTAACTACCTTAGCCGTGTTTCTCTTGTCTTCTCATCAATAGGTGCTACTCCAAATCTTCTCACGAATATACTCATTACATATCTTATCCAATCTAGCGCACCCACACATCCATCTTAACATTCGCATTTCTGCTACTCTCATCTTTTGCTCATGTGTGTAATTCACTACCCAACACTCAGACCCATAAAGCATCGCTGGCCTAATTGCCGCTCTATAAAATTTACCCTCAAGTCATAAAGGAATTTTGCGGTTGCATAATATTCCCGATACTATTCTCCATTTAGTCCAACCTGCTTGCATCCGATATGTATCATCTCGATCTATACCACCATCACTCTGAAGAACTGATCCTAAATACTTAAAATTTTCACTTATAAATATCTCTTGATATCCGATACTAGCCTCTATTCTATTCCAACGTGCACCCTTGCTAAATTTAAATTTCATATATTCTGTTTTTGATCTACTGATTCTAAACTCTTTTTGCCTCGAGTGTATCCCTCCAAATCTTGAGTTTAGCATTAACCTCATCTTTTGTTTTATCTACTAACACAAATATGTCATCCGCAAATAACATACACCATGGTATTTCCTCCTGTATATGCCTTGTAAATTCATCTATGACCAATGCAAATAGATAAGGACTTAGAGCTGAACCTTAGTGTAAACCTACATTTATAGAAAACTCTCGTGTCAATCCTCCTAGTGTTCTCACATTTGTAACAAATATCCCTATACATCTCTTTTATTGATTCTATATAAGCTACTCGCACTCCTCTTTTTTCTAAAATTTTCCACATAACTTCTCTAGGTACTTTATCGTATGCCTTTTCAAAGTCAATAAAAATCATATGAAAATCATTTTCCTTATCACGGTATCTCTTGGTAAGTCTCCTTAAGAGATGTATGGCTTCAGTATTCAATCTCCCTGGCATGAAACCAAACTGATTATTTGACACCTTAGTCTCGTTTCTTAACCTTCTTTCTATCACCCTCTCCCAAAGTTTCATCATATGGCTCATTAACTTAATACCTTTGTAATTCGCACAATTTTGTATATCCCCTTTGTTTTTGAATATGGGTATGAGAGTACTCTTCTTCCATTGGTCAGGTATCTTTCTACTCTTCAATATTTTATTAAAAAGATTGGTAAGCCAACTTATGCCCTTCGTTCCTAAGCATGTCCATACCTCGATTGGAATATTATCAAGGTCAACTACTTTTCCTTTCTTCATCTTTTTCCCTGCCTATTCCACCTCTGATTCTTGAATCCTTCGATAAATACATTACATTTCTATACTTCTCAGACTTATAAACTCTCCTAAAATGATATCGTCTCCATTGCCTTCATTGAATAGTTAATGGAAGTATCCCTCCCACCTTTCCTTAATTTCCTCATCTCTTACTAGCACCTTATTATTTTCATCTTTGATGCACTTGACTTGGGTTAAGTCCTTCGTCTTATGTTGACCTGGGTTAAGTCCTTCGTCCTATGGACTCTTGCTTTAGCAATTTTATAAATATCTCGCTCCCCCCTCCTTAGATTCTAATTTTTGGTAAAAATCTTCTTAGATTTCAAAAGCCCTATCCCTCGCTTCACTTACAGTCTTTTTTGCCTTCTTTTTAGCAAGCTTATATTTCTCAATATTTTCGTCACTTCTACAACTATATAGAGCCTTATAGTTAACCCTTTTCACTTTGATTTTATCTTGTACACCTTCATCCCACCACCAAGATTCCTTGTTCATGGGGGCATATCCTCTTGACTTTCCAAGTATCTTCTTTGCCATTGTTCTCACTCTAGTTGCCATGTCATTCCATAAAGTGTCAGATTCTCCTTGTAAGTCTCAAACACATTGCCCTAACAAATCTTTCTTAAAAATTTCTTCTTTTTCCTTCTTTAAATTCCTTCACTTAATTCTAGGTGATCTAGGTAGGTTCCTTCGCCTATTGTGATGTTTAAGCCTCAAATCCATTAACAAAAGCCTATGTTGTGAGGTTAAACTTTCTCCAGGTATGATTTTACAATCTCTACAAAACCTTCTCTCTATTTCTCGTGAGGAGAAAGCCAACTTCATAAAAATGAACTAGGAATAGAGGTCTAACATAATTTTATTTTTTGTACTACTACTTTTCTAGTCTTCATTGATTGTTCATGCCAGTCAAACTGCCCATCAACTTAATATGAGGTCAATTAAAAATATAAATAGTTTTGAAGGACCCACATTCCTTTGCTGTCCCTACTACACTTACTTTGATTCCCAACAACCAAAATTCCATAGGTAGTGGACATAATTCTTAAATCAAATTTTTAGCAATTGTTAGAGAAATCATTTTTCTCATAATATTTCTCTTGGTACTGCATATTGTGTTTCAAACACAGTCAGGGTAAATCAAGAATTAGCATGGCAGGGTACAGAATTAGCAAACACATTGATTTAACTTATTATTCATGGAACAGCATAAGAAGCAATAGCTATTTCAGGTCATGACAACAGTTCCAGATCTAAACTTACCATCATATGCATCTCGGACCATTTGATAGCTAACAAAGCCTGAGAAAAGAGTAATCTGTACTCAAAAGAGAAGCAACGTCAAAACACCATCCATGTCCTTGATTTAGAACAAATGTAACTTGGTCTCCTAAAACATGTAATACGTCAAGTAGCCAAGCTTGAATCTTGACAATTGACTAAAGTGTACAAGAGATAAGTCATACAGGGAATAAACCAAGGATTGATAATTTCTAGTAGAAGTTTAAATAATACCACATATAGACTTCTCTTAAAGCATTTCTTATCGTGCTCAATTACTTCATGTTCTTTGGAGTAATATCTAAATTTGCTACCATACATCAAATAAAAAAAAATTGCAATCAAGTTCAATTTCTTCTCAATGCCACAAAACTTTGCTAGTAATAATTAAATGTCTCCCATATTAGTTTTTTCCGGAGACAAAACGAATTCCAAAAAACGTACCCTCACCATGTACTACGCCATTGCCTCAGATAAAGTTCAAACTATAGATGCAAATTCCAAGTTACACACCGAAGTTTTAAATATGACAGTAGCAAAACTATTTCTTATAGATCAAGTATCCTCTTTTTTTTTTCTAACTGTATTCTTCTCTTTCCTCCTTGTAAGCTCTTTCGGTCTTTCCAGCAATCTTCACATTCAAAGCATGGAATACCCTTCACTATCAATGAGAAAAGATACAAAGAATTTCACCCACTAACCTACAACGATAAAAGTAAATTGTGTGGCCCTCTATGTTCTTAGTTTCTTCAATTCTTACCTACCTTTAATTGAGTAAGGCAAAAGTAAAATGGCGATTGATATTCAAGTTCTGCTTTGCTCTAATTTTCCATCAATCTTCACATTCAAAGCATGGAATACCCTTCACTATCAACGAGAAAAGTTACAAAGAATTTCACCCGCTAACCTACAACGATAAAAGTAAATTGTGTGGCCCTCTATGTTCCTAGTTTCTTCAATTCTTACCTACCTTTAATTGAGTAAGGTAAAAGTAAAATGGCAATTGATATTCAAGTTCTGCTTTGGTCTAATTTTCCATCAATTACATGGCATTCAACGATGAAGTCAAAATATTTACAGACACAAGAAGCCATGCTACCACAGCTAGTGAAGCTAGCAATACAGCAGCAAGAAATGCAACAGGATTTTTAAATTACTAATAAACAAGACAGAGCTAAAAAATTTATTCTAAAAGACAAACCCATGCTGTTGCAGACCTTAGAACTCTTAATCTTTGCTGCTCTTGTGTCATCCAAAGAAGAATCATCCCTAGAACTGTTATACTGCGGTAAATTTTCATGTGGAAATGCTGCACCATCATTAGCATTGAGGATTACGCAATAACAATGATCTACATCTGTCAAGACCTACAAAAGAATTTACACTTGGTAAAATGCAATTTAGATTTATAACCATGACTACACAAAGAACTAGGCACGATCATAAATCAATGAAAATTATGAATGAGGCTTGCAAGAAAAGAAAGATATTCACAAAGTTTGAGCAGAAAGATATGCCTAAAACATTGAAATCACTGAGAATAAGTTTTAAATTTCCTTCTTAACCTAAAAATTTGTCCTCAATTTTTTTCTGTGCCATCAAAGTTATACTCGTGAATGTGATAATAAGTAACAATCACCAAAAAAAATAAATAAATAAATAAACACTTACTGGCATTAATTAACAATTCCTACTCCAGCACAAACGACTCCATACACGAGCAAAAAATATTTCTGGTAAGACAATTGATATTACAGCAGAGAGATATTTAGAAAACAGCTATGAAGCTAACATAATTAACCCAATGTCTATACACCCCAAAGGGTAAAAGATCAAAGTACGGGAAGGACAGCATAAGGTAGGAATTTACAAGACCGGTAATTTGAACAAACCCATAAATAGCTTTCATGTTTTTCAGTAGTCAGACTGCACAAGTTAACTGGTTATTGGTACTTTACCTAAATACAACATGCATAGAGCAGTGTGATTTTCTATACATAAACTTGAGACATCAGTTTTTTAGATGACAAAACAAATGACACAAAGCTTAAAGCTGCAGACCTACAAAAACTGGCCATACCATACTATTCTAACTAACTAAACCAAATAAGTATTTACCACTGCATCAAATGTGGAATCAAAGTCATCAACAGCAAAACATATCTCTGGATAGGCAGCTGTTGTTTCTACTTCCTGAATGGACATTTATAGGATTGTCAAATGAAACTTGAAATGAAGTTAAGTAAAAGAGTACAACATATAGTTCTGATGAAAACCTGCCTTCCTAGAGTCCAAATGGAAATTGATACGACTTGGAGATGCATAGACAGTCTTCACAACCTATCAACAGGTCAAAGAAACTTGTGCGATCAGATCTGACCAAGATATCTTAAGGGTGAAATGAGAACAAGACAAATATACGTCCACAGTAAGAAGTGGTAAAGATGCATGGATGTTTTTCCTTACTGCCCACACTAATATTGATACCACATATTTGTTCAAGTTAGAGCACTCTTTTAGTATTACATAAAATCATTTTCATTGGACTGTGCTCTCTTCTGAATCTACAGAAGCTAGATTCAAAGAGAATGTCAATTTTAAATTCCAAAACAGAAGTATATAATCATTCCAGAAGAAATTTTATCATTTCAGAACCACATACCATGTTGTACAAATACCTTATATATTGGATCCAGTGGTTTGTCTTGGCCACTCTGATAATTCCGAAGTACCTGATTACTGAAACACAACACCATCAAGAAAATACAATTAAAAAGAAAGAACAAATCTTTTGCAGATACACTGAATCAACCACTAAACAATAGTTGATTACATTTTCGGTGTATTAAAGATGGAAGAATCAAAACTACACATATAATAGCACAACAGCCATGTCCACATTTAGCCAATGATCAGAAAACAAAGGAAAGATGGTGTCTATGGCCAATGTGGTAGATAATGCCAAATCAGAATCCAAACAAATATCAACAGTTTTATCAAATGACAAGTCTATCATCTTTCTTCATTTTGGTTGTTGAGGCCAATCATCTTTCTGTTACAAGGCAGAATAAAAAGTGTTCGAGCTTACATGTCAGACAAGCATATTGAAGAACAAATTCAAGGTGCACGGAGAATAAAGGAGACTACCTGCAAATTGCAACTGTTACAGTAAAGGAGGTGTGAGCAATTTTATTCAATCTTAAAATGAGCGGCGCCAATCCACCACTACTGAATTCTCACCAACTAGTTCATCCAACTGCAGAAGAAAGAAGGTTGTAGTCTTGAATAAACATCAAGTATCATCTCAGCTTACCACTAGACATGTTACTTTTAAAGCTGAATATTGAAGAGAGCTGACATGTTTCCCTGTTCAAATTATATGTCATTGACAATACCCCTCTAAAGACGACAAAATTCAAAACTGCAGTCACCAGATTAGCCCCAAAATGCCTTTGTTCAGAGAACAAAAACTAACTTAATTCTAAATAATCATAAACTTTTATTTGGCGATGTCTACAAGAGAAGGACCATCCAGATGATTTATAGGATGTGTAGACAATTTCCACCACTGGATCTGGTAAGATATAGTTACGTCATCCTATCTGAGCGGGAACTTAAGGTCACAATGTGAAGTTTCTAGCTGAATATAGTTGTTCACCATATGCATCTCTATGTCTGGTCAAGGGGTATAATCTTGTCATGCCTACTTGTGAGCCCCAGTGACAGAGAAGGAGGGTGTTAGCAAGGTTATCAGTCGTAGAATGCAAATACTTTAGAACTCCACCAAGAGAATGAAAACTGCATACACTAACAATTGATTCTTGGATGCTCTAACAACTAAGATTAGAGTACAAAACTTACAAATTTAAGGAATATGTATAACACAGAAGCTTGATTAAAGAATCCAAAATTCATTTGATGCTATCACCACAGTAGCAGTTGGTAGTAATTTGTCAAACTCATCTAAATATTATAACACTTCAATCGGTAGAAAATTTCCAGACAAGAAAATCAATTTATTTTTCACAAGAAGCATCACTGGCGATATGTCAAATTTCTTGAGAAGCTGAAGCAGTTGTTTGTTTGAAATACAATCACAGTACTTGCCTGAATCCAGAGTGTACAAAATAGTAAATTGGTTTCTCTCGACCAGCTCATGAAAAAAATATTACAACCAATATGTCCTTATATGTTAAAGCAGTATCCCATGAGCTGAAAAAATCTTAATCGCTAGCTACAGACTAGAGCAGTCTCAAAAGACCTATCTAATGATTATAACTTACCAATGTAATAAGGGGATAAAACTCAACAATAACACTCAGAATTGTGATCTATGCAAATTGCAATAAGTGAAATCCTGAAAATCAATTCTGCGAATGAGATTGATGTAGCTGTAGCCCAAAAGGGAAGCATCTCAAATACAAAACCTATTAAATAAGCCTAAAGTAATAGGGACATGCTGAAGAAAACAGACTAATCTCACAGCTTAGAGAAATTTGGTATTCAAATAGGAAAAGAGTGACAGTCAACAAAATTGAAATTTGTTCAACCCAAATATGAATACATGAATTGCAAATTTATCCTGCTTTTGACCTTAGGTGCCCACCTGCGTACAAAGAAAGGAGAATTGTCCTCCCCACTGTCACTTGATCCATTTCCATGCGAACCCTTCCATCAAAATACATTGTATCAGATTTTGCCATAAGGGGCATATTACGTAACAACCTTGAGAACCAAGAAAACAAACTAAACATCATAAAAGATAGCACAATACCACCTTTCTGACAAAGAACAGCATATCATCCTCCTGACGGCCCCTAGACTCCCTACCACGAATAAAATACGTATCAAAGATGTCGTGCCAGAAATGGGAATCCATCTCCACATCTGAGGCATCTTCATCTACTGAACTTTTTCCAAGTAACTTCGAATGCTTCCTCACCATACTCAACAACTCAAACCTGTTTCATATAAAGAAACACACGAGAAACTACGTAAGAGAAGGAGAAATTTTTTTGTTCTTCCATTTTCATTTCTCTTCTCCTTTACCATAACTCTTCCACATATATCCTTCATTGACTCAGCAAATTATGGTTCTTGCTCAATAAGCATAACTTCAATCGTCAGAACAAGTCTTACTTTAATTTAACCATATCGTTTAATCCAAAACAACATGTAGAATTTTAAATTATCCATTCCTCGAATTCAATTTGGGCTGCCACGAAAGACAATTGATTAGGTTAACATTGAAAGCTAGCAGCAATTCATTTCAAAAACAAAATCTTTCCTTATTTCTTTACCACTAATACTTTGAATCCATCAGCATTTTCCATTCGAACAAAAACAACTGCACATTTTCTTGTTCCCTCTTTGTTACTTCACCATTTTCCACCAAAAAAATCCCTAAATTCTTTCTCCTCACATATATGTGCTATTCAGCTGATGCAAATTAAACTGATCATTTTTGGAGCTTCGCAGCAATCAATCCCATCTACTTATAGCAAAATAAGCAAATTAAATACAACAAAACTTACAACTACAAAAATTTCGAGTAATTTAAACTTCAAACAAGTTCGATTAATTAAACAATGACTAAAATTACTACATCAAATTAGAAGAAGTAGAACTAAAAAATAAACAAAGCTTTGAAGTTAAATAGATAAAAATAAAGAAAGCTTACCGACTAGGGGTTTGGCTACCATCACGCAGCATTTTCAATGTTTGATTATTTCCTTTTTTCTTCAATTAAATTGGAAAACGAACTTGAAATGCAGAGCGTCCTCATTTTGCAGGTTGAATTCCTGAGGACTGAGGAGATGCCCGTTGATTTGAAATCACGAGCTGGCGGTCGCCGCCCTCGTCGCCGTCGCCGACCACACTCGATTTTCTCTTTCTCTCCTTCCTCGGGAGTTTAACGATTCCTTGTCACTTGCCGCACGGTAATCAGAAAGTTTGCTTTCGCGGAATTAGTGAACTGTTGCTTGGTAGTATTATTTTGGCGTATTTACAATAGCACCCCTGAGCTATTATACGTTTGCAATTTGCCCCTTTAACTATCTATTTCGACACTTTAATATTGTATACTATCAATTTTTAACATATTATTCAACCGTATATGATAAATTGAAAATTAGTGAAATATTAGTAACTATTTTTTACTGAGAAGACTTTAATAACAATATATGAATAAAAGTAACCAAATGCAAATTACATCTATTAAAAGTTTTTTCACTCAAAAAAAAATTATTGATTTTCAACTGATTTTAATAATGTGCTAAAAACATTGATAGTGTTAGACACTGAAGTGATAAAATTGATATTTTAAGGGCAAAATTTTAAATTTGTAAATTAGGGACACATATTACAATTAACTCATTATTTTATTACTTTCCTCGTCCTAATTAAAAGTGTGCTCATTTTTCCTTGTTTCAAAATATTTGTCATGTTCAAAAAGTAAAAGAATAATCATTACCATTTTTTAAAATTTTATCCTTTGTCTTTTTGTAGAAGCAAATGCTACACCATTCAAAATTTAAATTTTAAAAGATAAAATGGGAAAATCTTAAACAGCTATTACTATCAACACACTATTTTAAGTCGAATTTTTTAAAAAACAATAAAAATTAGCTCTAGTGCGAAGGGATTATTACTTATGTTAAATTAATTTGTATTTGAGAACTTGTTAATTATTCTATTAGATTAGTCTAAACTTTGTATTAATTGCATATAATGCACAAAGTTTTTACACGAGTGGATTTAGAGGTGTAACATGTAACTAGATCAACTATTATAAAAAAAATCTTACCTTATCCATGCAAAGGATTAATCTTTATAAGATTATATAAAATTAGATATAACAAAGTTACAAAATGAGAATAATGGTTTCATTTGGTTACCAAATAATAGCAAATACTTGTCAAATATTATTTGGTCAACAACAAATACTATTTAGTCAACTGATAATTATTCACTAAATATTATTATACACTATTCGTATTTTGTCTTATCCATTACTTGCACTATTCATCTAATGTGACTTTAATAAATTATTTATACTGTAAAAATCTATAATTATTGTTGGGTTTGGATTGTTGAAGTAATAATCCTACTAAAACCAATGAATTAAAGAAATAGTTGAAGGAATCGTTACTGTCATTAATTTGAAATTAAAAAGTTCGGATCTTGGATCTTATACTAAACTTCCGAAGTAATCATCTGAATAGCTGATAGATTCTCTATATGAAAGCTTATCTTCCACTTTTTAGACAACTTAATGTTCATTTGAACTTCAACTTCACGAGTTGAACAGCAAATATTTCTTCAAACGGCACTATTTTGCTCAAGAAATCTGCTTGATTCAAGATTTTTACAATCGAAAATTCACTTGATTGAAAGGCTATAAATTTTGGTGCTGATAAATTTTGAAGGTAAATTGCAAAGGTATTTGTTCTCCCTTTTTCCTTTCTTTTCAACCCCATTTTGTCCTTTAATTCTTCATTGTAGATCTACCATTTCAAATGTTGTATTATTCAATTTTATTTCTTTTTGATTTTTTTGTTTGCCTCATGTTGGATCATGCCTATGTTGGTTAGTTCATCCACATTTATTGAGATTTCACCTTAATCTAAATGGAATTGGGATTGAACATAGGATTTCATATCATTTTGTTGCTAAATTTTATGAAATGGTTAAAACTTGTGCAATTAATTAGAGTAATTATCGCACTTACTAATTTTATGGGTGGATTTCATTTACTTACAAGGTTTGCAATTCAATTTGTGCACCAATAGTGCTATTCTTCTGGAAAGCTGAATAAGTTGAAGCTACACTACTTAATTTCAATTCAACAAGCAAGATTGTGAGTTGGTAATGTGCTATTCACTCTGCCTTTCAATTTTTAATACACTTCTATATTTTTACTGTCTAATTAGTATTCGTATTTAGTCAACAAGTGATTTCAAAAACATATGAATGTAATGTTTAATTTTTTATATTATTTATTTTTAACAAATTTTATACAATTAATTTTTTTGTTTCAAACACTTCGATTGCCATGAAAAAACCAAATGCAACAACATTGATAGGTGTTAAACTTGCAATTTTGTTAAGAAATTGAATGGTTATATACATTAACACTAATATAATATATATATACTTTGCAGATGACCTATAAAATAAAGAGAGGAGGCGATTTACATATTCAAACATTAATTCTAAATTAATAGAACTTAGTCCATTTTAACCATTTATAAGCTAATCTACTTGTGATGGTTATGTTTTATAGTTACTCCAACACGAGACGAATCCCCTCCATCTGTCCACTCTATTCCTGATTCAAATGACTTCAAGCAGTGTTATTACTTTGGGGTATTAAAATTGATTGAATTGTTTGTTATACAATCTATGTTGGCATGATGTTGGTCTACTCATTTTGGTACTTTTGTTATATTTACTCCAAATGTTGCATTTTGTTTTGATAGTTTCATGTTTTTGCATTTTTAACATACCTAAGGTAATTATTTTTTAAGTTATTCTTTTATAACTTAGACCATGTTTAAATCGAAATAGTATTACATATAATATTTAAAAGTTCACCTCAAATGTGCTTAGATGGACAATAAACATGAATGGAACGATATTCAAATGATGTTATACAATTTGTTACAACACTCGTTGACTAGAAACATGAGGGACTTTGGGATCCCAAAGCCTTGTTATACCAAAATTATAACTCTCTTGTTCAGTTTATGACCATGATGTATGGTTTCAAAGTGAACAACTCAAATCCAAGTACTACCCGCCTCTTAGACAAATGGCGATATTTCAATCGTCTTTTATGCTTATCTGGTAAAAGGAAGACGGGAATTGGTTGGGAAGAGAATGAAATGTACTTTACTGCAGATCGAGAGCAGTGGGATGACCTGTGTCAGGTATTGAAATATGCTTGGTAAACACGGTTTATGTTTATTTGCTCACTTTTAACTTGGTTTTGCTCACTCATTTAATATTGTGTTAGTGTAAAACAGTCCAACAGACACTATAGTTCATTTAGAAATAGGCAGCAGTGTGATATTTATGTCATCCTTACTGAGATACTATAGGAAAAACAGCCACTAGGGCATTTGCACAATCATTCACCACTCAAGTCAACCAAGCTATTCCACATAGGGTTGATCCACTAAGGAATGTGCAAGTAAGAAGGTCCAGAAACAGAAAGGAAAAGGCCTTCAGCTCATTTGTTGATCAACCCATCAACATCCCTTCGTCCAACAATAACCAAACTTCAATGCCAAAATGAAGTTTAAGAGGCCATTTTCTCCCCTTGATAGCAACTCTGAGTCGAAACGCTCAAGGTTTTCAACAAGTCAGTTAAGAATGAAAATAAGATATACTTTGAAGGGATAAATAACTTCAATAGGCTGGCTGAAATCCTAGTTAAAAAGAAAGAGGAGAAAGTTAGTATAGCCACATCTATAAACCTTGCAAAATGGGCCATAAAGGACTTGAACCTGGGTGATCATGAGTTGGAAATGGACCTCATGAGGGATCTCCTTAATGATACCTTCAGGGTATTGTTCTCGAGGGTTTGATATGTCTGACAAGCTTTTGTGGGTCGAGAGGATGAGGAAGAAGGGGTATGGTGGTAGCTAGATCTAGATGGCCATAGTTGTGACAGGCAACCAATTTGGCTTCAGCCATGGTCTGTTTTACTATTGTCAAACACTTAAGCTAGGCTTATGGTTTTATGTTAGAATATTGTATTCTGTTTGGAACTTTTAATGACGCTTTTTTCGTCCTAGATAGCATTTATGTAATGGAAATCGGTTTGTGTTTAATTATATTGTATTTTGGTGTTAGTTGTTAATGTGAGTCTTTGCTTATTGTGGGTAATTTGAAGCCTTTACTCCTTATTGTTTGATTTTAGGGACAAATTTTACTTGTTTTCTGGTGTATATTTTTGGCAGCTTTATTTGTGTTCGGATCTCCGTTCAATTGTTCGACTCTCCGAACTCGTCAATTCTTGGAAAGCTAAACACTAGGACTATAATGTCTAATTATAATAGTTTATAACTATTTTTGGTTAAAAAATAAAAAGCAAATAATGGGCATTCATTATTTACAATCCAAATCAGTATTTAGAAATATCATTTCATACTTAAACAACTATCTCATTATCTTCAAAAATCACTAATATTTCCAAATACCACTCAAGTCAAAACTCAAATAATATTTGCCAAATAACAAGCGATTATTTGCTATCCAAAAGGAGTCAATGATCTTAAATTCTCTCACAAATCATATACCGTGTTTTATATAATCTTAAATAAAATTTTAAATAAATTTATAATCTCATATAGAATAGTTCAGAAGTACTTGAGTGCATATTTGGGTGGCAGGACAAAGGTTCAAATCCTCACACTTACTGTTTATACAAATTCTATTAGCATTGCAATGGGAGCCAAAAAAAAAAAAAGGAACGCACAACATGTGAGAGAAACATCGACAGCAATATAAGTAGCTAGTATGATTGTAATAGAGTAGTATATATTGAACAATAGCTAATATAATTGTAATACAATAGTATAAATTGTAGTATTGTAGTACATAAGTAGTCTTCCTACTATATGAAGTGTATTTTCTCCTTAATGCATAGATATCTGCTCATTCTATTAAATCTTGTGCTTCATTTGTAGACACGTGTAATGATATCAAAAAGGAAAAGAAAAGACAAATAAGAAGATTGTGTTATTTCAATAACAATAATCTAATAGAATAAATGGCTTTAGATCGTGTAAGACACTTTACTTAAGAAATTATTGTTCCTACTATGTTACTTACTGGGTATTATAATAGTATCCCTTCAGGAACAAATAAAGCCAAACAAGAGTTTGAACAACAAAATTCAAACTCTTCACAAAGAACAATAAGAAAATATTATTAGACGATTACTATACATACTAGAATGTAGAGTACCTTTTTCTAGTTTTTTAATGTTTTGAAATTTATGAGAAGAAGTCCTTTTATAAATTGTATTTAGTTATCATTAAACAAACACAACTTCTTGTTTGAATTTGGGTACTAATTCATGAAGAGACATCCATTTGAGGAATGCAACTTTTTACTTAAATTCAGCATCGATTCAGGAATAAGTATTAATTCATGAATAGACATCAATTAACAAATATAACATCTTTAAGTTGAATTCACATCTATACATAATTACTAATTATATTCCAACATAATGACATAACCACGTGTATAATCTTATAAACAAAGCATGTTTTCAAGTTGTATATCATGCCTTCAAAAAAAAAAATGTTTACACTAGTTGACGCAACATTGGGAAGGTAAAGAAATATTTTCTAATATAGTTTTGAACAAAAAAGAATCATAAACATCAAAGGCTAAATTGCATCATCATTTTTAAAATTTCGAAGGAAAAAATTTTGAAACAATCTCAGATATTTTGAATATTTTTGGCCAATATAATTTTTTATCTTTACAACTGTTACATGTTGAAATTTCATTCTCCTTGTGATTATTTAGTTTTCTACCTATACATACATACATATATATAGAGAGAAAAATGGCTCTTCCATTATTTTAATTTTTTAATTTTCAATCTTTAAGAGTTTAGTATTGTTAATTTGTTTAGGAATCTATATATTTATACATAACTAGTTTTTTATTTTTTTATTAATTTCTTTAAACGGATCTAAGGCTCACCTTAGGAATTGAGAAATGGAAAGAAAAAAAGAGAAAAGAAGAGAAAACAACTCACCTCCTTTTATTTGGGTGTTTAAGTAGAAAAGAAAAGAAGAGAAATGGAAATATTTTCAGTGATAATTTGGCCCCAAAGCTTTCTCTCCAAACTAGCAGAGACATGGAGAGAAAGTGTATATTTAAATTAACAACACTTTTAAAATGCCAACACTATCTCCAATAAATCAAACAAGAAAATTATAAAGACTATCTTGTCCTAAAAGCATTCTATTTCTTTTCTATACTCCCAAATGGAGAGATAATCAAACATTTTCTCTTCTATTCTCTTCTCTTCTTTCATAACTTAAGTTTTCTCTTCTCTCCAAAACTCCCAAACTAAGCCCCAAATAAGTGTCAGGCTTAGTTTGGGAGTTGAGATTTGGAGAGAAAAGAATACAAGAGAAGAGAAAAGTGGATCTCTCCACTTGTTTGGAACTTTTAAGTATGAGAGAGAAAGGAAGATAAATAGGAAGGAATTGAGGGATAAGGTAACCTAAAAAAAATTTCTCAAAAAATTATAGAGAAAATGAAGGGAAAATTTTGATTGAAGGCTTGTTAATTTTTTAAAATACTTTTTTTACCCACTAAATGTTAGACAACAAAATAATAATATCCTATGTATCCAAAATCATCTCATTTCTTTTCTAAACTCCCAAACAAGATAGCAAACATATTTTTCTTCTCTTATTTTCTCTTCTCTCATAACTTACTTTTTTCCTTTTTTTATCTTCTCTCCTAAACTCACAAACTAAACCTAAATGAATCTCCATTCACCCTATTGGTGATTCGAACCCATAATTTATGAAAAATTTTTGCTATTTGCGGAATGAGTATTACATACTATTAGATAATTAAAAATTAATTAGATCCCTTATTTTTTAGTTATCTCAACAGTAGTTATATAGCCAAGACTTACTCATGACTTAAGTGATAGAAAAAGTGTAGTCTTACTGTTATTGCGGTGTAGGATGCTTTTGCATCCTGACATAAGCAACCAACCACCATTTCAATTTTTTCATGTAATTGAAGTAGTGGTCTTCCATACCTTTGGCCAAAATGATTTGATTTGTTCTTGGAGTCTTATGGGCAATTTTGCCTATTAATAGAAGGCAAGATGCATTTTCTCAATTGCATCACAAATCGTAGGAAAACATAGAGAGCTTCACAAGTTCTTAGAACTTGTTTTCGGTCTAGTTCTCAGATGTTTATTTGGAATATCTCTCTTTCGGTCTTTTAGAATTTTTCTCAAGACTTTTGTATCTTTTTCATATAGTGAAATATTGCTCCCCTCTGCCCGTGGACGTAAGTTTAATTGACCGAATACGTAAATCTTTATGTCTCTCTTCATTTTATATTTTTTCTACATATTTCATTATTAATTTCGTGATCGTCGTTAAAGGGCTCGTTAAAATTAACTTTAATCAAATTCCCAGGGCACGAATCCTTACAAATTGGTATCAGAACTTTTGATGATACCTTGGATTAATTTTTATTAGTCAATATGACGATAACGAAGTTATATGTTAAGAAATTTGACCGGAGTGCCAACTTCGATATGTGGTAATTCAAAATGGAGACTATCCTAATTCAAGAAGGAGTTGATATTGCCTTACAAGGAAATGAGAATAAGTCAGAAAAAATGTCAGATGAGGAATTTGCCAATTTAGATAAAAAAAAAGAGGCTAAATCGGATATCGACTTAAATCTCTTCGATGAGGTTTTATAAAAGGTAACCCCTGAAACTACGGCCAAAGGCAAATGGGAGAAGTTGAAGGTTTTGTATATGAAAAAGACAATGGTGAATAGACTTTATCTCAAACAAAGTCTGTACATGTTCCGTATGACTGAAGGTACTTCTATACTCTCACATCTTGATAAATTTGATTCTATTTTTATGGATTTGAGTAATACAGAAGTTAAAATGGAAGATGAAGATCATGTCCTATTATTGTTGTGTTCCTTACCCCAGTCATTTTAATCATTTTAGAGATACAATGTTTTATAAAAAAAACTATCTCTTATAAAGAATCTATTCTGAAATTAAAATATCATATGGATAAAAATATTCTGGAGAACTAGTAGAAGTTAGAGGAAAGGTTTGATCACTAAGGGCATATCTGAAAAGAGAAATACAGACAGTAAAAAGTCTAAATCAAGATCCAAATTCAGACATAAAAATTTGGTCTGCAATTTTTGTAGTAAAAAGGGTCACATTAAATCCGAATGCTTTTAATTGAAAAATAAAGAAAAGCATAAGGAGAAAAATGAGCAAAAAAATAATGACACTACTAAAGCCAGCATTGCAGCTGATAAGAATGATATAACTATTTTTTTGGGCACTGAAAATAATTCTAAATCTAATAATGAGTAGATTTTAGATTCAAGTTGTTCATATCATATGTGTCCAATCGGAGCTGATTTTTAACATATGATTCAGTTGAAGGTGGAGTTGTCCTAATGGGTAATAACGTTGTTTATAAAGTTATCTGCTAAAGGTACTATCCGAATCAAAATATACGATGGTATGGTGAAGACGACCACCGATGTTAGATATATTCCAGACTTGAAGAAAAATCTCATTTCTTTGGGAATCGTAAAAGCACTTGGGTGCAAATACACAGGTGAATGTGGAGTTCTAAAAGTCACTGATGGCACTCTTGTGGTCATGAAGGCGGGTAAACCAATCTGATGCTGACACCACCCAATTATGACATATACATTTGGGACATATATGTGAGAAAAGCATGTCCATGCTTAGCAAAAGAGGTATACTTTGCAGAAAAAGTACCAGAACAAATGGATTTCTGCGAACATTATGTTTTTGGGTAAAGAATCAATTTCAAATCTCTAGCAATCCACAAAACAAAAGAAACTTCGAATTACATTCATTTAGACCTTTGGGGGCCTTCACGTACCTCGTCTAAAGGGAATGCCAGTTTTGATTGAGAAACAGACAGGAAAACAAATCAAACGGCTTAGAACAGATAATGACTCGTTGGAATTTTGAAAAGGTGAATTCAAGGAATTCTACAAAAATGATTAAATTGTTCAACACCATACCGTGAGAATGGTATCTCAGCAAAACTGTGTGGTTAAACAGATAAACAAGATTCTTTTGGAAAGAACTCGTTGCATGATCTCAAATGTTGGATTGACAAATGACTTCTAGGTAGAGACAATCTCTACTACTTGTTATATTGTCAATCATGCTCTTTCTGTACCTCTAAACTTAAAGACTCCTGAGAAAGTTTGGCAGGTACTCCTGTTGATTATCTGATTTAAGAATATTTGACTGTTTTGCATACATGCATGTAAATGATGAAAATTGGAACCAAGAGCTAAAAAATATTTTTTTCTTGGGTATCCATCTGGGATGAAAGGATATCGTCTATGGTGTCTTGATCCCAAATCACCTAAATTTATAATTAGCAAAGATGTAACTTTTGATGAATCCTGCATGTTATATCCAAGAAAGGAGTTTTCCAGTTCTTGTAACACAGATGGGAAAGGAGAGTATGCAGAAGCATGTGGAGGTCAAAATTCGCAACCCTAGTTCTTCTCAACCAAGTTCTTCTACATTCAGTTAGATGCAGATGAGACACTTGAAGCTGAATCAGAAGAAGAATAATACTCCATAGTCAGAGACAGACCAAGAAAAGAAATTCAACTACCACAAAGGTATGCAAATTTAGTTGCATATACTTTGTCAGTTGCACAGAAAACTGAAGAAATTGGTGAATCATCTACATATTCAGAGACAGTTTCACGTGCTAATTCATCCAACTGACTGATTGCAATGAATGAAGAAATTGAGTCTGTCCATAAAAATGGTACTTGGGTTCTTGTGAAACTGTCGTAAAAAAAAAATTTGTTAGCTGCAAATGGGTTTCAAAAAAAATGAAGGAATTTCAAGGGCTAAAGATGCAAAGTACAAGGCAGGTTTAGCTGCAAATGCCTATAGTCAAATACAAGGTATTGATTTTAATGATATTTTCTCACCTGTTGTTAAACATAACTTTCTCTATAAGTGTTTTACTTGCTTTAGTTGCCATATATGATTTGGAATTGGAGTAGTTTGACGTTAAGACAACTTTCCTACGTGGCGAATTTGAAGAGCAAATATACATGAACAGCCTGAAAGATTTGAAATTGAAGGAAAAGAATACCATATTTGTTTGTTGAAGAAATTCTTGTACGAATTGAAACAATCTCTAAGAAAATGGTACAAGAAGTTTGATTCCTTTATATTGGGTCATGGTTATTTGCGGAGCATGTGTGACAGTTGTATTTATTTTTGAAAGTTGAATGATGGTTCTTTCATTTACTTGTTATTATATGTTAATGATATGCTCATTGCTGCCAAGGATTTGACAGAAATTCAAACTTTGAATTCAGTTGAATAGTAAATTTGATATGAAAGATTCGAGAGCAGTTAAGGAAATTTTTGGCATGGAAATCAAAAGAGATCGAGAAGTTGGAAAGTTATTCTTGATTCAGAAAAACTACCTAGATAAAGTCTTAAAAAGGTCTTTATAAGACATTGGCATAAAAAATGCTAAACCTATAAGCACTCCACTTACTTCTTATTTCAAACTGTCAGCTGCTCAATCACCACAATCAAATGAAGAGAAGAGGTATATGACACATATTGTTTATTCCAGTGCAATTGGCAGCATTATGTATCCAATAGTTTGCACACCTCCAGGCATTTCACAAGCAATTAGTGCGGTAAGCAGATATATGTCTTGTCTAGGTAAAACACATTGGTAGGCTATGAAGAGGATTTTCAGATAGTTGCTCGAGACTTTAGATACATGTTTGGAGTTTGAGAGGAACAATAGCACTTTAATTTGTTTTGTAAATTCAAACTATGTCAGAAATCTTAATAAAAGGAGATCACTTAAAGGCTATATATTCTACATTGGTGGTTGTGCTGTTAGATGGAAAGCAACCTTACAATAAGTTGTGGCCTTGTCTACTATTGAAATACAATATATGGCTATCATTAAGGCAATCAAAGAAGCCTTGTAGTTACAGGGTTCATTGTTTGGCGAGTTCAGACTACATCAAAGTGTAATTACTATTCACTGTGATAGCCAAAGTACTATACACTTGACTAAAGACCAGATGTATCATGAAAGGATGAAACATATTGCTGTGAAGTATCACTTCATTCAGGATAACATTGCTGAGAAGAAGGTCTCTGTTCAAATAATAAATACCAGAGACAATCCAGCGGACATGTTTACAAAATCTCTTCTAGTTGCTAAGTTCAAGCATTGTTTGGATTTGATTAGTGTTCGTGGTGATAATTAGCCACGTTGGGGCTTATTTGGAGAAGGTGGAAAAGTTTATTATTTTTGTATCAGATGTAAAATGAAGATGGAGATTTGTTGCCGTGTAGGATGCTTTTGCATCCTGACACAAGCAACCAACCACCACGTCAATTTCTTCACGAAATTAAAGTAGTAGTCTGCCATACATTTGACCAGAATGATTTGATTTATACTTGAAGTCTTATAGGCAATTTTGCCTATAAATAGAAGCGCAAGATGCATTTCCTCAATTGCACCACAAATTGTAGAAAAACACAAAGAACTTTACAAGTTTTTAGAACTTTTTTTTGAGCTAGTTCTCAGGTATTCATTTGGGATATCTCATTTTCAGTCTATTGGGACTTTTTCCAAGACTTTTGTATCTTTTTCATATAGTGAACTATTGCTCCCCTCTGCCTGTGGACGTAGGTTTAATTTAACCGAATCATGTAAATCTTTGTGTCTCTCTCCATTTTGTATTTTTTTCTGCATATTTCGTTGTTAATTTCGTTATCGTCGTTAAAGGGTTTATTAAAATTAACTTTAACCAATTCCCAGAACACGAATCCTTAAACTTACCAATTTGAATTACACTTTATTATCAAATATAACTAAGCTAATCCATGATCAAGTATTAGGCAGATTCATGCATTTTATTTACTTGTTTTCACAAGTAAATGTTACTCTGAATATAGCTCATAGGATCCTCTGTTTATGGACAAATTCTTATTTATATCATGTGCACGGTGCACCAATATATAAATTATGTAAATCCTATTATGGAATCCACAATGAAGTTCACGTATAAGCCACATTTATTGCGTCTTAGTGCACTATACACTTTGATATACACAAAAATTTGCCTCTTATGGGATAATCTCTTTGTTCATTGGGAAGTCAGGCTCACCTATCTTGGCTAAAACTAAAGTTCCATCTACCACCATTTTTGACTTAGAAATTCAAAAGTAAAAGTAACGCTGTCCGTGGAGCATTCAACAATATGATATAGCCTAAACGACAATATCATGCATAATCACAAGAAAAAGTTGTGTTTTACCAAAAACTAAAGTTACTTTAATTCCTCGTTTACTTTTCTTTTTTCGATTCTTTTTTTATTGGTAATAATGATAGGACGAATAGGCTGCATAAGGAGTGCTTTGTGCCAATTTTAGTGTTTTTTTTTTTTAGTGCAAATTTTAGTGTATGATACTCCAAAAAAGGCACCAAGTCAAAGATATTCTTCCAAAGGTCTATATTTTAGTCTTCCTACTACAACTTGACAACTAATTTGGCAGACATGCCCTCAAGCAAACGGACACAAGCTTGCCAATAAGCATATCATTGAGTAAACAGAAGAGGAAGAAATCACATGGTGAACTTGAATTGTGTCCACACACAGACTGTTATAGAAAAAGATTAGTCCAAAGTTGAGTTGGAGTTAATTAATCAAGAGGACAAATTTTATTCAAATTAATGACGCCAAATGTACAGTCTCTTAATAATTGATCGAGGCCCCAATTATGTTCACCGGAATGTTTGCTAGGTCCTAAATAGAATTTGATAATCAGACAGATTTGTGTTTAATAGTTATTTAACAATCAAAATAAATTTGACAGATTTGTGTTTAATAGTTATTCAACAATCAAAATAAATTTTATTTATATTTTACGTACATCTCTCAGAATATGTGGTGTTTCTGCTTAAAATTGGTGAAAGAAATGCAAAATTCTTGTTCACGCTTGCAGTAGAAGATTGGTGAAAATATAACTTTAATAGAAGTCATTTATGATTGATTCAAGAATTTTCAGTCCGAACATATATGGCCTGCTATTAATTGTCCAGTATTTTCAATTGGCTTAATTACCCAAAAAAAAATCCCAAAAAAGGAGAAGGGAGAATTTTAATCTTGCTTCATAAATCAGACTAATTTGTTTATTAACATATGGCAATGGAAAATTTGGAAAAAAAATTTGATAACTCAAATCAAAGTAATTAATTAAACAACTCTCACTTCCTTTTGGAAGCACAAACACGAGATATATAATTATAGACAAAGTAGATCAATATTCTTCATTACATATCATGAAAAAAACCAGCATTAATTCTCCATTATCATGCATCTTCCAAACCCACATCGATCCATAAAAACTTTATAATTAAGTCCAGACCCCATAATATTATCCACTTACCAAAACCATCCTTAATAATTTAATTTGCTATATTCTTCAATAACTCATCAAGACTGATGATCCATTTCTCTTTCCTTTGCTTATTGTTGATCTCCTGCGGCTGCTACCGCCATCACGTGCAGTACAACTACTGTTTCCGTCGTTGAAGATCAGCGGCAAGTCGTTAGATTCATCATCGGCATCATCCACAGTTGTAATACGGATGCAAGAACATCTTTCCAAAGATGCAAAGAATGCGCTGGCAACACCGTTTATTATCCACATGGCCACCCCATCAAGCCTTCCACTTCCACATCCATGGGCTGATGATGGTGAAGATCGAAGGGTAGCAGCTGCCATGAATTGGAAAGTAGTTTCAAGGGTCTTGGCAAGCAAACTATGGAAGAATATGAAGACAGTGAGAGAAATGTCTCAGCTAATATCCTCTAGAAATCTTGATGAGTAGGGAGTATCATGATTATTTTTTATTTTCTACGCATGCCCTTCATGATCTGTAAAATTACCAACAGGTCATCTTAAACTTTTAAAGGATTAAGAAAATTGATTTCAAAATGCAAATGTGGCATCAGTCTTAATTAATTAGAGGTTTTGGTAGGTGCCCATGATGGATTAGTTTGGCAAGTGAGGTGTATATATATCAGCATCTAATTAATAATAGTTAATTAGAACTAATGAAGGGGACACATTTTGTAAAAAAAAAATTAATTCATAGTCATAGTATACAAAATGTGTCCCCTTCAAATATATACCTAAGCAAAACGTACAATTAGTCATAATCACGGTTCTGGAATTGCGGGTTCTGATTTTAAGGAGAGTCGGAATCAGAACCGAAACTTTAGAAGTCGGTTCCGATTCTGGTTTTAGAATGCAGTTTTAGTTGGTTTCCCGGTTTTGATAACGGTTTTGATTTTGAATTTTTTAAAGTAAAGATACATTTTAGATAATACTAAAAAATTAATACAAGTTAAAATAAGAAACCAAAAATTGCATTTTATTTATATTTCAACTGTAGACTTTGTTTGTCGGAAAAAAAAGTACACTATTGCATTATGTTCTTATATTAACATCTAGATGTAAATTATACAGGAACTACCCATACTTTTGGATAGATCTGATAAATATAAGATGCATAAATTATTAGCTTATAAAACTATATATATATATATAATTTATTATTTTTTTACCCGGTTCTGGTTCTAATTTCAAAAAATAGAGAACCCGAACCGAAATCTTATACACGATTTCGCTTCTGGTTTCAAAATCACCAGTTTCCGACACGATTCCAACGAATCCATTGCCGAAATTGGAACCGTGGCCATCCCAGGTACAATTATGATCGAAAATTATACAAATTTTAAGCAAATGGCCTATTTATTTTTCAAGTAAATTTTAACATTTGATGGTTGGGTTACTTGGGTATGCTTGTAGTTTTGTTTTCTTGAGAGAACTTTGATTGGAAAGAAAAGCCGAAAGGAATTTTAGGCTTCTTTCATAGTAAAATGTGAATTTTTTTTTAACCTTTTTTCTTTTTATGGAAATATTGAAAATTTTGTAACTAGAGAAGTTGATTATTTTATGGAGTAATTTTGTCTACTCATTCTGTAATGTGGAGTGAATATGATACTCATTGAGATGATTGAAAAGTAGGGAGGTCTCCCTACTTTTCAATGATCTAACAATAACAAAGAATTTTACTATTTTATGATCCTTTGTTGGGATTTAATTTGCTGAAGGGAGTGGGAGATTTTGAAGAAATATAAAATGGTAACTATTAAAGAATATAAACGAAGTTCTTTTTAAAAGAAAAAAGACTACAAACGAAGTTAAGGGAAGGGTAAATTGGTCACAACATAAAAGTCTAGTGAAATGCATAACCTACAACATGTAAATAAGTGATTAACAGATCACTCTCGCACCATAAATTAACATAAACATGGGAAATAATGGAAGGATGTGGACCAGATGTGCTATTAAAAAAGAGTAGGCATGTCCAAAGTAATCATGAGATCCAAAGCTTAAAATGCTTTTCATCATTGGGATTACCCTATAAAATTCAATTTAGGAAAATTTCTTAATATCTATTTCTTCTTTTTGCATTCTTTAGCTCTTCCCCTAGCCCAGTCTAGTCTACCATGAATATGGCTATTAAAGGAAAATGTTAATTTTTAGTTTATTATCCTTTTTCCCAAAAAGAAATTCACACATATAAATGCTAACATCTTATTTTTGCTTTAAATTTTTTTTTTTTTTTGGTTAAAGGAAGCTATTATTGTATATGTTGGTCTCATATATTTGAGATTGTCAATTGGACTAGATAACCCGAGCTCATCTTATTTGGTCCGAAAAATAGTGAGTTGATGAATCGAGTTGAATTTAGATCTAAAAAATTAGGAGCGATTTTATTATGAGTTGAGTTTGGGTTAAACTCAAGCCTATTAAGGTTCGGCCCAAATAATGTGTATATATATACTATTTTTTTATAAGAATATATGACATGAAATATATAATATATAGTGTATATTGAATATTTATTATATAATGGTTTCGTTGTATAATTTTGTACATATCACGTTATATTTGTCAAATAAAATTATATACATTTGAAATATATAGATATTTTCAATTTTTTGGGGGAGAAATGTTGTAAGATTGAGTTGGCCTGATTCCAGTCAAAATCTCACATAATTTTGTGAGTGGAATGTGAGTCTCGTAACATGAGCCCTTCATAAGTTGAGATTAGACCGAACTCTGTTATTTTGAAAATGGGTTGACTTAGGGCACATTCAAACCTTACATATATTAACCACTCATAAATATAATTTAAGGAAAAGATAGAAAAAAGTGGAGCGTTAATTAGGCGATCTCTTTTGTAAGATCAAAGTCATGGCCGGCATAATCTACCATCGATGATTAGCCAAGCCACCTAATACAAATTGTAAAGTTAGTTTAACTAGGTATAAGAAAGGAATTTAGACCTCCTTGCCATTCAACTTCTTGGAAAGTATCCAAATTGCAAATTAATTAACAACATTGGATATGGCTATAGGCCATGAATACGACGCAATGCAACTGAGATTACGATTTTGTTGTCAAGAAGGCACGTTCCCTCGTCCCTGCATACTTAAAACATTAGGACATATTGGTTGGTATGTCTAATTTTGGACTGAGAAATTTACAACATAACGTCGTAAATAATGTATTTAATTTTTGATTGAAAAATCCACAAGTATTGCAAATCAAATCCATCAAAAAATGAGCATGGCCCGCCAAAGTTTAGATATAGAACTTCAAGATCTAACTATATATCTAACATACCCTGCACGATAGAGTTATATTAAGTTATTGATTATTCTTTCACATGTTGTCGGTATAGAAAATTTTTTATACTATCAGTGTGGATGCATGACACGTATTTGTTGAGCATATGCATAAATGGTCAACAAACTATTAAGTTGTTGCATATAAGATTACTGAATTATTAATTTTGCAAATTTGGTCACTAAACTGTCTTAAATATATATTTGGAATCACTCTATTATAAATTGGTCACTGAACTACCTTAAGTATGTGTATTCAGTCACTATGAAACACATACTTAAGATAGTTTAGTGATCAAAGTCACTATGAAACACATACTTCACAATAAGATAGTTTAGTGATCAAATTTACAAAATAAATAATTCAGTAACTTTATATGAAACAACTTAATAATTTGGTTATCATTTATACATTTGCTCATTATTGAAATTTAAAATGTTATTTTTATATATGGGTCATGTATCAACACCTGATAGTGTAAAAAAAATACATTGACCGTATATGAAGAATTAAATTAAGTTGTTTACTATGGAACCACTTTTCACTGTGGCAATAAAATTGAATGTGATTAGTTGTACACTTCTTTTATAATTATTTCATAATTAAGTCTTATTAATATATGCTTATATTTGTACTTTATTCTCCCATTGTTTGACTAACAGCACATTTCACATTTATGTAGAGAATGATTATGATATAAGAGATATATTCAAAAAAAAAAAAAAAAAAGATAATGAGCATTCAGATCTGATTGAAAATTTATTTATTTTGGGCCTATGAATCGATCAATTGGACGAGAAAGTAGGGTTTACTTTTAATTGTTGTGAAATACTACATTTCAAAGAACCCATCAGAATTTTAGCTTTCATATAATGGGCTCTTTGTCCCGCTGCCACTGGGCTTGTCTCTTTGGAGGGCCTAAGTGTTGAAATTATTATTCAATAGGAAAGCAGTTGAAATCTAAATTTTTGAATTCAATAAGCTAAAAAAGTATTCAAGAACCTCCATACTTTGAAGAACCACATAAGATAGTACTTAGATAGATCTCATTTTTTTACTTTACTTGTGAACTCTATTATGATAACGGTATGAATTAAATTTTATGAAATTTATGATATCATGTGATGTAAGTAAAATTTTATAAAATTTAATTTTGACAATAATATCTATAGATATAATAAAAAATTGAATCTATCTAAATATTTTTTCCATAAGATATACTAAGAGCTCGGGCCAGAATACTCAGCACACAGAACTCAATCAGAAGCACCTCTTTGGTACAATTGTAAATAGAATTTATATTTTAAAGAAAAGTGTGCACGTAATTTAATTAAGCTGGTGGGGTTTTAATAGATTTGGTAAAATGGTCCAATTGCAATAACCATTGTCCTAAAATTCTAAAATACAAAGTTTGAGGTCGGTAAATCCTTCTTTCGTAGATTAAATTATGAGAAATTCTATGACTCCGTTAGGGTATTATAAGTTGTGTTTTAATGCTTGTATTTTACAAATATTCGTGATATATAATGTTGTATTATATAAATATATAAAGTACAATGGTATAGTCCTCTAACATGATCATAAATTTTTCCATGATGATATTATAAATATGGGAAATTCTATAATCCCCTCAAAGGAAATATCATGTTGACTTTGAAGTTTTGTATTAGTACAATACAAATTTTTAAAGTACATAATATTATGTTGCATAAATTTTTAAAATATAATAAAATAATTCCGTTACATACCCGTAGAATTTTCTTATAAATACATTTGGCGTTTTCCTTAATTAATATGCATTTATCACTTGGATAAGAAACCATTACTATTAAATAAGGTGTATGCTTCAGTCAATGATCACGAGTATTAATTCTCTTTTGTCAACTTACCATTTACTTCAATACATGGAAAATCAGACACTTAGCATTTGCACAAAATTTCCATGTATTGCTAATTTGTACAGCTCTACCAAATGCTAGAAATTACAGGATGTCCACTTTTTTCATGATTTTTCCCCTATAAAATGTATTATCACTTACTACCCATGGAATTAAACCAAGCAAGAATTACTATTTGATTTTTTGATATTAAAAATGTCAAAGCAAAATTCTCTCTTGATGATAGCCTTTCTTCTTTTGTTCACTATAGCATATGCTTCTCGTCTTGATCCTTCTTTAACGAAAGCCCAAAAAGAGGTAAAATCAATTTGAAAAATAAAAAAATTTCCAATATTATCTTATTTATTCACAACTTAAATGCCTAACTTTGTTTTTTGTTTTTTTTGTTTTTTGGGGGTTTTGTTTTGCAAATTTTGTTCAATTGGTATAGAATTTTGAGGCAGAGAATTTTGTTGGGGTTGAAGAAGCATCTGTCAAGCTGCCAAGGAGTGGATGATGAAGAATGTTTGAATCGGAAGAGTTTAGTGGCTCACCTTGATTATATATATACCCAGAGTGGAAAGGGCCATTAATTAGCATATATATTCTTTTCCATATCTAAGTTTATCTGGGTGCAAAACAAATATATGTATGAAACATATTCTGGTTTATTAATGTTGGTTTATTGCAAATTAATTAAATATGGCTAAGCAATATATACCAACCTTTTGCACTGATGAAGTTGTTTGAGAAATTCTAATATTAGGTATCAACTTTTAATCAAATTCATCACACTGCAATAACTTAAAAATGGATCTCAAGAAAAAATTAATAGTAATAGTAAATAAATATTCTAAATTACAAACCTTTTACAATAGAATTTCACGCAGTCCAGCTTTAATATAAATATACACAGTACATCTACATAAAATAACAAATTCACAAACGTATCACAAGATTTGTGAAAGAAATGATAAAATTATGCCAAATATCTAAAATCAACTTAATGAATTAATAATTTAGTATGATTTTATCACGTATATCGGTTTTAGTAATTGACTGATTTTCTAAATCAGTATTGGATACATTGGATCTAAAACATGTTCAAAATCGGAACCCAAAAGTTTCAGAGGCCTCATGGAAATACTGTGATAGTGGTTTTAAGGGGAAAAAAATTTTTTCTTGATGATTTGATTTAAGTTACTAATTTTAAGAATGACAAATATTAAAAATAATAAGTTAATTGATACTTTTTATATACAGTATAGATTAAGGAGAGAAAATCAAGTGAACATATATAGACATTTTAAAGATTATTAAAACGAGCGAAGACTGCAGAGGTCGACCACCAGTCAACAAAGATATCTTTAGATTCCATCTCAACCCTATAATTTCTTGACATTTATCTTCCTCTATAAATACATGGCATATATCACTCCACAACTCCAGCAATTTCTCTCATATCATATGATCATAATCCATTGAAAATAAAAATCAAGAATACTTAGCTATCCAATATACTATTATTCTTAGCTATATTCCAGAAATATTAAAAAAAAAAATGTCAAAATTCAATAATATTTTCATGGTGTCCATCCTCTTCTTTTTCATGCTAGTTATAACTACATGTGTTGCTCGTACTGAACCTTCTCTGATCAAATCCCACTACAAGGCTTTCAAGGCAAGTTAATTCTTTTCATTAATTTTCTAGTCTCAAAACTTAATATTTTCTTCAAGGATTTGATTTTCAAGATTTCATCCATGTGGGTCCGTTATTTTTTGTTTAAATTTTGTGTTAAATTAATTGGTTAATTTTTCTCGTTGATTAATTTTTTTTTTACACGTATTTATGATTATATATATAGGATGGTAAAGGAGAAGAGAAAACGAATTTTGAGGTCGAAGAAGTAATTAGTTGCGAAGAATTGGAGAAAGAGGATTGTTTGATGAGGAGGACACTGGTGGCCCATACGGATTATATATACACTCAGAACAAACAGCCATGAAATTTAACGAATTAAGGACTTAATTTTCTGCATAATTAGCATGCATAGACTGTAATTATGTGTACGTGTGTACGTTTTTTGCTCCAGTTTTTGCACGGAATCGCATGATAATTAGTTTTTTTTTTAAGAATAAAATGTATAATAAATCTCTATGTATCTCTTAATCATAGGAACCTATGACCTAAGTAGGTCACAAAAAACTATAATTTTACTGATTAGACGACACTTCGTTGTCATAATAATTAATTAATCATTCCATCAGGAGTTTGTTGTATTATTCATGTTGTGAACCTGTTGATGTAATAGCCAATAATTTAGATAAAAAGTATATATTGCTGTTTATGCTAAGTATGTTACATGTGATTCTTCATGGGGTGTTAATCTTTTTGTTTTTTCTTTGATATTTTTGTGTTCTATGTACTAAATATTAATGTTTAATTTGATTAATTTGAATCAACAGCACTCAGCAGCTTTCTGAAAGGGGGTAACAATTGGCCAGATCATTCCTCATAAAAGGTAAAAAAATTCTTTAAAAAAAAGAAAGAACAAGATAATTGCATAAGTAAAAATAAAAATAAAAATTCCAAACATTAATAAAGCACTACGTATAAGTCAATCGGAATGTGAATCACGACTCGTTGAGTGATAGAAGTGATTGGATAAATATTAAATATTGTATGAAGATACAAATAAATAATAACATTAATTGGATAAATATTAAATATTGTATAATTAGATATCAAATATTGTATGGAATTACAGAATGTGACGCTCCCATCTCTATATTTATAATTTGGTTCCATATAAAGGCCTTTAGTAATTCGTTGCTGTCGATTTGGGGTGGAGAAATTCCAAAGCTTCTGATCAAAAGCCTTGGAGTCAACTATCAAGTAGTGTTTAAGTGGAAGACTGGAGCTGGTAATGAAAGATAAAGAAAGTTTGACGACGGGAAATTACTTATAGATCCGGTTTTGAATCTTATTTATAAATTTTATGATTATAATTAAATCTTATAATATCTTACTTACATCAATTGATGTTATAAAATTTATAACATTCTAATAAAATGTTGATATTTATAACATTCTTATAAAATCTTGTTTATATTAACAGATGTTATAGATTTCATAATATTTAATTTACATCACAGAATTTATAAGTGAAATAAAAAACTAGATTTATTTAACTATTTCTCTTGACGAAATCCTGATGAAATCCTACTTAGGTTCGTGAATTTCAAATGGAAAAAGATGAGCACAAAGAAATTAGGCAGCACTTGCTTTTGGTCCACATTCTAAAACGTATTTAAGTTTCCTAACATTCTCCACTTGACTCAAAATTCTTTTCTTTTCACAGTTAGAAGTGAAACCATCTATCAATAGTCAAGCAGTCATCAAAATATTCATTAAAATTGCCACGAAATAAATTGGAACAAATATTTTATCAGCTAAACAAAATCTATAATTGTAAAGAACATGTTTAACGACAATAAAGTTGCGAATCGATCTTTAGAAACTCTAAAATTACACACTATAGATTATAGATAAAATATAAAATAAAACGATTTCTTAATTTTAATTCAATCTCAGATATAATTACTCAGTCCACAAATAATGACTCTCTATCAAACAGATAAGTCTTTTATTGTACCCACGAAGAACGTTACACATAATTCTAATTGGACAAGTCACATCTTTCAATTCAAAAGGTGACATGCTAAAGAAATATGCAGTAAACTGACAATAGAGAATTACATTTTTTTCTTCTTCCTTTCACATCTTCATCTTCTACACCTCCAGGTCCACCCCTAGGAATTTCTTTCTTCCACAAGCCTATGTCTTTGCTGAAAACTGAAAAGTAGGAGAACACTGAGTCAAATATGGCTGTAATTGATTGTTTGTCATCACTAACAGATGTAACATGTTAAAAGGCTATATGGAATCGTGTCATCTCACGGGAAAATCAATTTCTACAATCTGAGTCACGAAGAACAAATCTCTGTTAAACAGCAAAATGCATGGATGAGAATGATTTTGTAAGATACAGCTGGCTCTAGACACTGAACTCTATTCCGGAGAACACTTTTTCAGTGTTGGATGCGAATAAAGATGTTTCTTTGAAAATTTCTACCATTCATTTATAAAACTATTATGTTATACTTTAAAAACGTACATATATAATAAAATGTGATTTAAGAAATTGTACTATACAAATTTTTTAACATGAAGGATGGTTCCCCACGAGATTGTAGAACTATCCTGTCTCATATACTTCTATATTACTGGACAGTTCTTCTTCTCTACCCATGATGGAATTTTGTGATTTTAAGGAGTCAAAATTACTCTACCTCTACTAAATTATGATCCCATTATTTCAGAAAGCATAAATCATACAAGGAGAACAACAATGTTTACCTCCAATTATCTTAAGATTTCTAATCGTAAGTGGAAACTTGGCACTCACTAGGACGTGTTATTGTGTCAAATTCCATTTCAGATTACAAGCACCAAATGATGGTCTTCTTCTAGTTGGAAGATTGACCAGAATAAGGGAAAACGAACTCTTGGAATATGATCTATGGCAATGACATTAATTTCATCACAGGATTCCGAAATGAAAACTTAGTTTCGGTCCAAAATATATTCAAGTGTTCATACAGAATAATTACTCGTTGAATCCAGATTTCTCAATCACTGGTGGAAATCAGAGTAAGAAGTCTTATCTTCTTAAGCAAATATGAACGTTTAGAAAACCACAAGGGTTACACTAGACAAATACTAAATTACCAGGTGATGGGCTTTCTAGAAAACAATTTGAAATCTCAGACAGGAATAAGGTGTCTTCTAACAAACATAAAAGTCTTTCACAGGAGACCAGAATAATAGGAAATAGGGCAGACTCGGTCTTAAGTATCACAAAATTCAGTTTGTCTTAAATTCATATATGGTATGGTTGTGCACATTTTTGTGGTCAAGTTCAATGGATTTTGATGATCAACTAATAAAAACATGGAAAGAAAGAAGGCAAGTAGGCATATATTTTCAACAGTAAATATGAATTTCCCACCAATAAAAAGAATATTACTATCCTTCAAAAGTACCAATTGAAATTCTTAGTTTTGCACAAGATAAAGGCAATTAGAAGAACAAACAGTTTCAAACAATTCAGAAATGAAGTATCAGGGGGGTACATTTGTTTGAGTGGAACATAGCAATGGACCAAGAGCAACAGTGTGACTAAATAATGGCATCACGACATCTTAAGGTTCTAATCTAAATTCTAACGCAAGACTAGCACATGTACATGCCTCAAATACTGCAACTTAATAATCTCTTAACAAATATGTCCAACTCTTACAAGTAATCGATATATTTCATTTGCAGTTTCATCTATATATTTCCATATAAGAATGTCTGAATGGTACAACAAAACTCATAAGCAAACTTGATCATCATTTTCAATAAGTTTGTACACTGATTTGATCCAAACAATTGTCAGTGCCACAAACCAGTGATTCCAAGGAATCAGTGCACTGCAATTTGAGAACCTCTGACGTCATCAAAAAGAATACAAAATTTGCTTTTCAAATTGTTGAGGCAAGAATGTGCGTGTTGATCTTCTGTCAAAGATTGCAGACAAATGCCACCGAGTTTAACCATTTTTCCCACTCAGAGGAAGAGATCAACTCACTCAAGCAGGCAACAGAATACGACCACTGCCCAAAACATGCAAAAACAATGCAAGGCATATGGTAAGAATAACAGATGATTTGGCACCAACATATCTGATGACTTCAAGGCCCCTGTCAATAATGTCTTCACGGATTACAGCAAAGCTCCTCTTCAACCCCTCTGAAATCTTCCAAAAGAAAAACTCCACAAGGGATCTGATGGTTTCAAATGTCACCCTGCCAGTCATATCAAGCACAAACTTCCTATTGCTCGGCACCGCCAATGTGGATGAAACACTACTCACCCATCCACTGTTCGGATAGTTCATAGGTCTGCTTACTTCTTCAGTTTTACTAACAGCTGCTTCTAGGTCCAAAAGCTTCTCCAATTGGCAAGTTGCTTGCTGGACTAGAAGCTTCATTCTTATCGACAACAGAACAAGAAGAACTAGAATTTGACCCTGCATTAGACTTTGAAGCTGTCAGCACTTGGTGAGATGTCTTAACAAGTGTTTCCACTGCTCCATTACAGAGTGAAACCAGAATGTCTCCTACTTGCGTCTGATGCTTTGGATTAGTCAACCCAGAGAAGAGTTCATCATAAAAGTTGATACTCATAGTTTTATCAAGATAAACAGTAACAGCAGTGCTCACAAAAGTCTTTATACAATCAGCTATAAGAACCTTACATTTATCATCACAAACCACATTCACCCAACCAGGCATTGATTGCGAACTCGAATTCACACCATTATGCCCATCTCCATTGAACCCTTGGATCGTTTTACCATTAGAGTAGAACCCCATGACCAAATTCCTCGCAAAACTACCAACAACCACTGAAACAAATCCAGTCCCAGCATTGGACATCAACTTATCCATAACCGTATCAGAAAGCTTAACTCAATTTTCCGACTTCCTCAATCTCACCCTTGTTCTCCGACCTATAAGCCCTTAAAACCCCAATTGCCATAGCCTCAGTAACCCTAGTCAATGACCCGGAAAACTCATCCGATCGAGCAATTTTCGACAACTGCTTCAAGCTAGTGGGTATTTCATCAGAATTCAGACTGTAAAAACTCCTTAAAATCCCTAGATACAATACTAATTGTATCCGCAGATTCGGAAACCATTTCAGCAATTGAAAATAAAGCTAAGAATAACTTCAAAAACCTCTTTCTTTTTTTCACAACAGTCGGCAAGTGATAAACTTTATAAACACCATAACTCGAAAAACCAACAAAACCCAGTACAATTAGCCACTTCTTCTTCCTCCTAGAAAAATTCAACCCCTTCTTCACCAATAAATCAAGATCCATATATTCAGCTAAAAATATCAAGCAGTTAGTTCAATTGCTTTATAATTTCCTTAAATTTCCTTTTTTTGGTGGGAACAAATTCAAGAATCGTGAATAAAAGTACGAACAAAAAAGCTGTAGAAGGATCAAACTAATTTGATGAAACCCCAGTTCGAGAGATTCGATAAAGATTGCTAAAATCGAGGAACCTAGGGATTCGTTTTATGATTTTTTTTTTTCCCCTGTTTTTGCTGACAAATTGATTGCAGAATTATGAAAAATAATACTACGTAAAATAGATGCAGAAATTTTCGTGTATATTTATAGAGAGAGAAACAGTTGAGAGAAAACGAACCAGTGACGACGACGACGACGAGCCGCTGTAGAGAGAGAGAGAGATAAGGGGCTGTTTGGGATTGGGCGAAGAAGCAGTTAGTTTCTTTCTGTTGAGGAAATAGAGGGAAATTAATTACCAGGAAAATATTGAGAGGTGGTGGGAATGGGATTTGATTGGTTGAGGCTGAGGGAGGACGACACGGCTATAGATTTTTTATGATGAAACCAAAATTTGTCTCGTTCAATCTATTATTTCTTTTCGTCACGAATACTCGAAATACTCGAAATCTCGAATTGAATCGGATTTGACTAGTTTGGATTATTAATTTATCAAGCATAGACGATAATTGTATTTGAAATTTTTACCTCAATTTGATAAATATAAAATTTGAAATTAAATATAAAATAAGTTCAATGCAATAAAATTTAGGAAAAACCACTATATTAGTCCCTCACATTACTTATTTGTATTTATTTAGTCCTTCACTTTTAAAATAATAATTTTTAGTCCCTTACATTATACATTTGTATTTATTTAGTCATTCACTTTTAAAATAATGATTTTTAGTCCCTAACAAATGTAAAATGTTGAATTTTGGTCATTGAATCAAATTCCAAGTATTTTGGCATAAATTTGTCATGTCACTCACATATATAAAACGTTGAATTTTGGTTTCTGAATCAAATCTCGAGTATTTTTTGCATAAATTTGTCATGTGTTGTTCACATGACATATTTTTCGAGAACAAATTTATAAATTCATCTGAGTAGAATGTTTTATGAGTACGAAGGATATGAAGTAAGTAATTGATTAGCAATTTGTTTGTATTTAAAACTATTTCAATATCTGACTTGTGGTATTTTTTTTTCAAAATTATAATCCAATCTGATGCTCGAGTTTTGTGTTGGAAAGAAAAAAACGAATTCCTAAATTTTACTCAAAAAATGTCATGTAAACAACACACAATTAATTCAGATCAAAAAGTGCTCGGGATTTAGTCTAGATACCGAAATTCGATATTTTACATTTGTGAGAGATTAAAAATTATTATTTTAAAAGTGAGGAACTAAATAAATACAAATGGGTAATGTAAGGGACTAAAAATTATCATTTTAAAAGTGAGGGACTAAATAAATACAAATGGGTAATGTGAATGACTAATAGAATAGTTTTCTCTAAAATTTATTTGAAATTGATTTTAAAGATAAATAAATAAAATTTAAATGTAATTTCAAGAACATACAAGTGGAATACCAATCCTATAAAATTAAGAGTATATTTATATAAATACATAAAATTATTTAAATATTACAAGATCGATATTAAAAATAATAATAAAATTTGACGAAATATTTAAAATTAAAAGTTTATGATTTAACAAAATCTTAACACGTATAATAATTTTAAAAAATTATCTAAATTTATTAATCATTTTCAGAAAATCAAATAGAAAATAGAAACAACCAACTCACTATGTTAGTTGACCATTAAATATTTGATTTGAGTGTTAGGTCAAAAATTTAAATCCATACATTACGTTCTTTAATATATAGATTCGATATCTTATCCATTAATTCTGTTGAACTTATTCATTTTCTTTAATAAATAAATATAATTAAATAAAAATATATTAGTTGGTTGTGAATCGCTAGTGGTGATATAGATCTCGTGTAATATGTGTGGAGCGGACGGCCGCCAGATGCATGTGGCAGGCACGTGTGAACGGGGAAATGACTGCACAATGGAAGATTCCTGGGTTATTCATTGGAGACTCGATTGGTATAATTCACGAGTCAAAATAAAATAGGTTTCACACTTTTAAAGTGTACAATTCGTTATGCAAACAGTACAAGTTCTCGAAGTCAAGATGTCGTGGTAGGTGTGAAGGTTCATATGGTTTCAATATTCAGCGTTATCAGCGTGATTATATTTGTTTAATAAATATTCAATAAATAACAAACAATGCTTTAGTATAAAATGCAATTATTCAAACTCCAAAATACAAAGAAACTAGCTTGTACACCCATGTTAAGCACGGGATAAATTTTTTGTTTTCAATTATTTGTAAGTTTATCTAACAAAACGTGTAATCAATAATAATTAAATATAGTAAAAAAAGGAGTAGTAATATAATAGAATAAATTATTTTTCATTGAGTGTCTTAATGAATGACCACCAAAACAAAAGTAATAGTAGAAAAAAGTAAAAAATATATATCTAACAACAAAAACTACATTCACGAACTGCAGTTATAATGGAATTAGTTGAAGAAAAGAAACTTTTTTATTTCAAAAGTGAAGGTCGCAATTAAAACTCCGAAATAAAATTGACAGTTTCATCTTTATAATTTGAAAAAATGCCTAATTTCAAATCATTTAATTAAAAAATAACATACTCTACATTCTTGTCATGTGGAGGCCTCCCAAGCATTCTCTAATGGAAAATACTTAGATAGACTCGATCTTTAGTCTTACTTGTAAATCCTGTAATCAAAATTAAACCTTAAAGAATTTTGCTTACATCAGTTGATATCATAAATTTTTTAAAATTTAATTCACACTACAGGGTTTACAAGTGATGTTAAAGATCGGGTTTACCTAAATCTTTGCTTCTCTAATGGAGACCTCAGTTATAGTATTTGTTATGGATATGATTTGTCACTTAATATGCTCAAAATCATCTCATTTTTTCATAATTACTTAAAAGATCTCGCTCTTTTTATGAACTATAGAACAAAATAAGGGAAACAAAAGCTCAGAACTTGACAAAGAAAGAGGATTGGAGAACTCTAAAACATATATTTAGTAAAATTACGGCAACGTTTAGGGTGTGTTCGTTTGGATTGAAAATATTTTCAGGAAAATATTTTACAAAAATTTTTTTGGTGCCAAACACCGGAAAATAAAATATTTTCCAATTTTTCTTCCTCGGGCTGAAAATAACTTACAGAATTTTTGAGCGTAAATTATTTTCTGGATAATTCAAGAGTGACATTAAATCTCAAATACTTACTTTTATAATTTCATTTGCTAAATTTATTTTCGTTTTCAATTATTTTACATTCGTTTTTCTCTTAATCATGGGTCCCACACTAATATAACTATCATTATGTATATTTTACTACTACATTGTACTATCATTTAATTTTAAATAAAATCAATCTTTTATTAACCACAATTACTTGTAAGGTATTTATTACCATTATTATAAGTTTTTTTTTAACTTGTATTCATAAAATTAAAGATGAAACCATTAAAAAAATTTATTTTAAAATATTTTCATTTTGTCAACCGAACACCGGAAAATTATATGAAAAACAAACTTTTTCATGATAGTAAAATATTTTCAATCCAAATTGAGATCCTAGGATATTGTCTGCTGATTTTAAGCTAGCTAGGTATATCTTGTATCATTTTATTTCTCATTTTCTCCTTAATCAGATTGTCTATCTCACAATCATTCTATTTCGTCCAAATTCGCTCCGGATCCAAATTATTATTATTATTATTATGATTATTATTATGTCATTTATCGCACTCGTTTAAATATTTAAAGATCTTCTGTTTTATATTCACTGTCACTTTCTGTCGCGCTATTTAAAGATTTTCTGTTTTATATTGTCACTTTCTGCTACGTTACTCGATGAACTATCAAGATTAATATATTAAAAATACTTCATAAAAGCTTAATATTTTATTAGATAGTATAACAAAAAATAACATAAAATATAAAATAAAAGATTCTATGTCAGTTTTAAACTTACCATCTACTTAGCTGAATATTGAAGAAAG
Organism: Cinchona pubescens; assembly: GCA_025175665.1. Taxonomy (NCBI): domain Eukaryota; kingdom Viridiplantae; phylum Streptophyta; class Magnoliopsida; order Gentianales; family Rubiaceae; genus Cinchona; species Cinchona pubescens. Next base: position 1,327,371 of record JANKKI010000326.1, read on the forward strand.
TACGCTTAACCCCTTTCCTAGAAGTGAAGAGAAAATAGAATGCGAAATTAATATTAATGGTGGAAGGACTTGGGCCCCAAAGTGATAGAAAAGTCCTCAAACAGACTCCCAAGTAAAGCCCAATCAATTAATTGCAGGCCCAAAAACTATAAGAGAAGACGGAAAAAGATATCAAGATACTCAAAGATAGCCCGAGACATCACTCGTGTGTTGGTTTATAATTTCCAGCATTAAATGTTATAAATGCATCCAAATTCATGTGATACATTATTTTATTTTAAATGTTAAAAGACGATTAAGAACAGTGAATTCAAATATGTTACATGAATTCAGGTTTAATGCAAGCTATCAAACTATGAAGATAAATTACTCTTTTAATTGCATGTTAACTAGTTATTATCGAGTCCGAATGGACAAATAACCCATTTAAGTTTGTGAAGTATAATAGTTTCTGTCAATAAAGCAATCGTTGTTTCTCACATGATTCATGGAATTGCGTTTTGAGATGTAGTGGCGAACACCAAATTGGTGTGAATGTGTGTTTAACGATGAAAGGATGATTTCATACCCAAGGTAAATAGCTTCTCATGCTATTTACTACTTGGGACATCAATTCAAAGTTGGGAATATTGGGTGATGCAAAGGGAAAACAACCCATCTTTGTTGACTGAATGGTCTAGCAAACTACGAGGCATAGCCTGCTATGAAAAATTCTACAATCCTGAATTATTCTTCTTTTTCTTTCTTTTTTTTTTTTCTTTTTTAAACCACCCATTTTATTATCCATAGTGACTCAAACCATAACTATTATACCACCCATTTTATTATCCTTAGTGACTCAAACCATAACTATTATATTACTATTAGATTATAGGAAAAGAACGTCTTACTATTTAAAATACACTTAGTTACCGAAATGCTCAATTATTCTCTCCTCCCTTGCACCGTCATGCCATTTTATCATTGAGGAATAATTCAGCTACATTCACCACAACTTTGTGAAATTTAACATCCATGCTCAACCAAATTGGATGTTTTAATCATTAACTCTTCTCATGCCTTTTAAATACTACAAATTATGAATATGTAGATAGCGGCTCAATCAATTCAACATTCAATAGACAAAAATTATTCAAATACTATAACTAAAGTAATGAAAGTTATCACAGTACTAGCAAGAAGCCACAGTTTGATTTCTTCTATGTTTCACGAAGAAACATACTAGGGATGTGGAAAAAGTATGCAGATTTTGTATTCACCTTTAGAGAAGGGCACTTCAAATATACACATCATTCAACGTTATAAAAACTTTTACTAGGCTTCACCTCCAAGGTTGTAAGCTTTTTCTTTGCAATTTCACAACTTTCCTCAGTCAAAGATCCCAATTTACCAATGCCAACAAATACTACTGGTTTCCTTCTCTCCTTTTAAGGCAAGGTCTCGTGCGCTTTCCAAGCTTCTTTTTATCCTCTATTTCCTTTGCATGGTCCAAGGCTAAGAGGGAAGGGAGTTTGTGTAGACAAGAAAGTTGAAGCCAGTTCCTTTTTACACTACACATAGATTAGCATTCAATCATCTATAGGAGATTACTGACTTCACTGCTTCATAACAAAAACAATCAACCATTTCAGCTATGGCATAAAAAGATTGATAATTTGTTCATATATACAAATGGTCTTCAACACTTGATACATAAGAAATTGACTCTCCCAGACTTTCCCCAGCCTACCATCTAAAGGAAAATTCTTATATAAACCCAATCCTCGGATTCACCTGTGGTTAAAACAAGAGTCGCACTACCATTTTAAACCAAACAACGCTCCTAATATTCTGCAACAAATCTACAGGCTTGAGCACCAAACCATAACGCACTCCCGTCCAACCTTCGATCCCCCGCATGCTGGTGGTATACAACCTTTGACCCCTAACAATTAGTTACATGATTACATCAATCAGAAACACTATGCAGGAGACCGTTCTCAAACAACATGTGGTAAATGCAAAGATGAATACACTTGCTGAGTATATTTAGAAAGTGCAACTATGCCTAATTTTTAAGTATTATCTTGGTTTACAACCATCACTGCTTCAAAAAACAGAAAACTACAACATTATATCAGTTCATTCATAAGATATTTTGTTCCAGCAGAAATATCTGGCTCAAGATACCGCCACCAAGTAGAAAAGGACAAGCTATTAGTATAATAGCAACTTCAAAAATTGTAGAATAACAGGGCAACGGCGTGAGAAAATAATATTGCAAACTCTACAATTAAATACAGCCAAAAGAGCAATAAACCAGCAGCAATCTCCAGATAAGCATGACGGGCAACTAAAAAAATGGTTATACCAAAATGATAGATCAAAACAGCAATTAAATAAGTAATATGACTACAAACTAAATCTGGAACAGGAACAATCGCCAAATTAGAGGCATTTGCACAATTCTCTTTGGGATTGAAAGATTTAAAACACTCTACAAAAGGAAAAGTCTACAATGGAATAACTCCGTTAGAACACTCGACAAAACTGAAATATGAAGTTCCTTGAGGACCTTCAACAAAGAGGCGATAACTCAATAATTGGGCTCAACGTCGGAATTTAAATCGAAATAAATACAAATACAATTGTAAATACAAGGCTAGTAAAATTCTCTTTCATACCAGTTTATGAGCGTTTACATTCCCCCCACTGACCAGAACGCACCTATTGTCTACAGCATTCTTACATCACGAAGTAACAATGCAGCCAATTACGGCAGCGCAAACTGGCAGTAACATTTATGCACAAGCTTGTATCAGAGTCTTGCAAGGATTATTGAGAAATATCATTTGGAAGAGCGAGAGACAGTTAATTACTGTCCAATTGGTCTTAGCCAGTGCGCCAAAGATCCCCATTATGATTTACGAGGCCTCTCATAGACCAAGTATTTTACCAACATACACAAGGAGAAACAGGTACCTTGATGCTCAATGAAACTTTTCGTTGAACAATCTTTGACCTCCCCGACATCTTCACCTCGTTTCGCCTATAGACGAAAGGTGCGTGAGAAGACTATTATGAACAATTCACTAATTCCTAATTCCTTCAATCATTGTGATGTATTGTTCTCGTAAGTTTACATTTTGAAATGAAAATGGTAGCTGTATAATTTAGACTACATAATTTCAAGAGCTCTGCTGAACGCTGCTTCAGCACAGGATTACAACCACTCTGAATGACAAGCAGCAACTTTGCGGCTAGACCAGCATCAACAGCAAGGGAAGCACATTCTTCTGGTGCAAGCTTGCAAACTGCCCACAAAATTGACAAGGCAAACTCAGTACAGCTTTCTGACACCTTCATCAATAATTTGACAATAGCGGGGATCGCACTAGGACAATTCTTCAGCGCCAGGCCACCCTCAGGAAGGGTAGACAACGCTTCCAGAACATAAAGTGCTAATTCTAAGCACTCAGCATTTAAATTGGGTAACGATTCAACCAATTGAGGTACAGCCCCGATGCTTATAACAGAGCTCCTCACAGGTTCATGCGAGCAAATCAATTTGAGCAGTCGGAGTCCGGCCAACAATCCATTTGGATGTCTCTTATCCTTCACTATGTTTGCTAGATCTCTAAGTACTCCCACCAAAAGACTCAAACTTGACACAATTTCCGACTCAAACTCCTCCCCATCCATTAGTATCTCAATCAATCTGGTGCAATTGATTTTCGTATCAATTGAACCCTCATTCAATATATCCACCATTAATGAAATCTTGGCCGGCTGTCTCAAGTTCGTCTTCGCATCCGAATTCAAATCCAAATTCACCAGAATCCCAATTGCCTCTGAACCAACAGCATGTGTTGTGAAAGGACCTAATAGAGAAGAAACCAGAGCAACCCCACCATTGTCCACCGCAGTTTTCTTGGCCGAGTCATGGGCAGAAACCACCTGCCTCAATTCTTTCAAAGCTAGAACTCTGGCCTGGCCTTTAACTTTCTTGAGAGTCTCCAAAAGCTCCAAAGCCCTCCCTTGTACATCCTCTGACCTCTTCTTCATGGCAAGGTACTTTTGGGTAAACCAACTGAAAATCAGCTGGTAAAGAGTACTGTTTGGGGTGATTGAATCACCTCCCAAAGCTCCTGCATTGTTGTGGGACAAGTGAAATGCCCCAAAGAGAACCATTTAAGAATGTTGGATCTCTCATAAGTCTGGCCTGTACAAAGGGTAACAGGATCTTGCATTGGCTCTAGAGATATCGGACAAATGAAGACTGATGGAACCTCAATTGAATCAAGCTCTTCAATCATCTTTTTCAGATCAAGTTTTTTCTCCCCAGTGGCAGAGCTATGAACCACCACCACCCCACCTCCACCACCACCCAAGATCCCATCTTTGACTGCTGTTTCCAGATCCAACACCTGCCCACCACCACTCACCTCAAATCCCTCCCTCCCCCTACCAGATGGCTGGTACATAGGCATCTTCACACACCCTTTTCCCCAAAAAAAATCCTACTAAAATCACTTAAATACAGATACCCTTTTCACCAAGAGGCAGTCTTCTTCAAGGGACATCACATCCAAAGACCAAAAATGAGATGAAGCGTGTGAATGAAAAAAGAAAAAAGAAAGACGTTAGTAAGAAGAGTTTTCACTCCTTTTTTTTTTTCCGGTTCTTTCCTTTCTCTCTCTCCTTATTGACCAAAACAATCAAGAATTGGTATCAAAGGAGACATCTTTTCTTTTTTTCTTGTGCTTTATCTGAACTCTTTTACTCTGGTCAAAAGAACCCCCTATACTTCATTTTCACCATCATTATCATTATCAAATTTTACTACCATAATTTTTGATGATATTGATGATGACAAAAATGTACTAATAATCCCCCTTCCCTAATACCAAAGCTCTCTAGTAGTCCCTTTTGGCTTCACTTCCTCTTGAAGCTCAAGAAGATTAATTTCATTCAATCATTCAAATCCCGGATCAGAAACCAATCAGTACCCACCCAAAAAAAAAAAAAAAAAACCCCACTTTCCTCAAGATTTAGATCAAGAAAAACAATGTAAATAATGAGGAGACGAACAATTCAGATATCTTACCAAAATTTTTAGAGAGATAGGACAAAAAAAAAAGACAGAAAAAGCTTATCTTCTCTGTATGTGACCTTCCTCCTCCTCCACTGCTCTCAGCTAATGGGTAATGGGGGCCGGTAATTTACTGTATTAATAATTAAGTAGAATTTTTTTATGGGTTACCGGAAATTTACCGGTTATAGGAGGTAAATATCGGATATTGGGGCTTGTGCACCACACGTGCAGGAGAGTGCGCACTCCCAAGACACCGGACTATCCGGTTATTTATTATATTATTTTGGAATCTATTTTGTTTTTATTGGAGTTAGGATAAAAGTTTTTTTTCCTTGAAATTCATTTACAGTGATTGTGGAAAATTTTTAGATGATTTCAAATAAATTTTTAAATTTATATTCATTTACATTATTTTAAATAAATTTATTTTTAATATTAAAATTTCAATCTTATTAATAATAAATTAAATAAATATAAAAAATTTTCCTGACACGGTCGCAGATAAATAAATCAATGACCCAAAAAAGACGCAAAGACGTCAGGGTGTTTGGTCAGTTAGTCAAAACTAGTTGTATGACTTATTGGGAAGAAAATGGACATGCATGGTCCATACGCAATTCTTCCATTGAAATATCCCATCCCATCATATCATTTTAGTTAACTTTTATTCTTCCTTTATATAGATTATTTTATTTTAAAAATATTTAAATAAATTCAATTTTTTATTTTATTTATAAATTTTATAAAATTAATAATATTAATTAATGTAATTCAAATTTTATATATTTTAATTTTGATCACAAAAATTAATAAGTAAAGTTAAGAATCTAATCTAGTATTCAAATTTTTTCCATTTTTTAGGTAGTATTGACTCAAATGATAATAAAGACTTCTTGTTTCAATGTTAGTTATGTTTAATTTTCAATAGTCTTAATCTTCTATTAATGCCATTATAACTCACAAAATCTGATGGTAGACCATGATACTAATGGGTGTTTTTTTTTTTTTTTACTTAAAAAAAGACACAATAGGTAAGTTACATTTAGCCTAAACTTTTTTTTCCCTACTAAATATCATTATACATTATTTTTTTTACAATAAATTTATCTAAAATGATAAAGTAACAAAACTTGTCATTACATTTAAAAAAAATAAACAAATTCAACAAATTAACTAAAATTCGAGAATTCGTAATTTAATATACGTTTAAATGATTTTCTTTTTCTTTTTTTTAAGGGAAAGGAATATTTGAAGTTTCTCAAATTTGTTATACTTACCACCTTTAATTTGTCCATTGTGCCAACAGTTGTATGTTTAGCTATTTGTCCTTTTCGTTGGTATTAATTGATTGGAAAATGGCGAAGACAGAATCCCACTTACCATTTTAAATTATGTACTACCCAAGTCTTCTTGACTATTTGATTATTATTATTATTTTACAAGAAGGGCAAGTTTTTACTCTATTTCTTGCTTTTTCTTCAACCAAAAGACAATTATTCAAAAGGGGTTACAGTAAACAGTTTCTTAGCGTTTTATATTTGGATGCTTCCGACGTGAGCAAGTTTTTTTGCTATAATATATCTATAAAAAAGAAATTCATTTTAAATAGAAAACAGTATGAATGTACCTTTACTATTTTTTGACAACGAATTTCTGAAAAACAACACTAGATCGTGTCATTTATCTGTGCAGAGACACATGGAGGGGCCTCGTGAAATTTTTGAAAAGTCTTTCAATTTTTTTGTTTAAATTGTAGCATTAGAGTTTGGCCCATCTAAAAAATAAATTTATCTTTATATATCTTTAATATACAATTCACAGCCTGAAAGCTGCAACCAAATTTTTTTTTAAAAAAAAAATGTTACACAAATTGAAGAAGCATTACAACTTAGGAATATATGCTTGTCTATATTTTTGGAGTTGCAATGCAAGACGTACTAAATAAGTTATAGTACATTTTTTTAAATTTATTTACTTTATTTCATTATATGACAGAGTACAATAGCGTAATATGATTCATACAACCGATACTACTTAATAGAAATAAGGTTTAGTTTGTTTGTTTATTTACTTTATTTTGTTGTAGAATCTATTTAATACTTTCATGAAAATGGAAGCATAGCAGTTAAAAGAATTCGACAAAATCACATAAGATTTAACATCATAGTGACCTACATGTTGATATGAAATATGAATTATTGAATTGTAGTACTTTTTTTTCCCCTTCTATAACCATTGAATTATTGATAGAAAATAGGAACATTTTTTTTTAATGTGAAGGGAATGGTCCATCAGAAATTGTTCATAATGCTACATATTCAAAGACTATACTAATTTTGTAATCTAGATTGATTAGAAGACGTATTTTAACCAAAACAATTATTATAACAGGAAAGAGCTCAACAAATATTTTATATTTTAACTTAAAATATTTTCCAATAAATTGTTCATTAATCATGGAACAAACTTAGAAAAATTATCCCGTTAATCTAATTAATATTTAAGTGGAGATGCATAAGACACAATAATTAACTTCTAGCATAAATTTACAGCCACTTGCTAAAGCAATATCTTATCAAATCACAACTCTCTTGATTTTAAATTTTTAATCAATTTTTTTTCATTATTTTTTTTTAAATTTAATGACACATCGATAATTTTTATTTATCATTTTGTACTTACTACTTTATAAATGCACTCTTTTTCAATAGTGTGAGTTAGTTTTGTAACCTTGGTTCAAATTTTATTACTATTTTTAATTCCCAAAACTTAAGAAATAGTTAAAATTGGTCAAAAGAAGAAAATTTTTGTATAGATCAACGTGTGTGGTGGGATCTTACACCTTGTGATCTATACAATTCCACATTTACCAACTTATTTTAAAAAACTAACAAATTGGTGAATGTAAAATAATATGAACTATAAAATATACGGCTCTACCGTACACCTTGATTTGTACCAGAATTTTTCAATTAAAGAAGAACCAATAAATAATGTAAGTGAGTAGCCACTTTTCCAAACATACAAAAAGGGAGAAAATCAAAAGAAAACCATGGTGGAAGGTGGAGGCCCCACATATGCGATCCATGTGGAGTGGGGGTGTGTACAATTTGAAAAAGTGCCAGCTCATCGATTGACCAGTCATAAGTTTGACTGTAAACACTACCCACACATGCCATTCCCATGGCGTTTTTAATTTTTAATTTTTTTTTTTTAGGTTTTTAAATAGTTATCCCTTTATTATAGTAGTAATAGGACTAAGATTAGATTAGTAGATCATGTATATGCCTCGGTTTGGGACTTGGGGTAACGGTGGTCAAAGTCACACTATGACTTGGTTTATATTGAACCGCAAAAATAAGGTACTCGAAAAGACTAATGTTAGTATGTTAAGATTTTGTGTCGAATTGACACGCATCTCAATTCTATTTATATACATAATATTTTTGTAATTTTACATAATAGGACTTAATATTAAATATTTTTTCTTCTCCTCTCTTCATTTATATGGATATTTTATTTGGTTAATAGTTAATTTTTTAATGCTATAATTAAAAAAAAGAAAAAGTAATAGATAGGTGCACAATCTTTTGATCCACTTTTAACAAGTAGATGTCAATTATATGTATATAAATGGGGTATCTATAATTCTTAACCCTCTAAGATTAGGTCAAATTGTCCACATGCATATAAACCAAAGTACTTGACTAGGAAAACCCTAATAGGTAGAGATATTCATGGATTGGGTGTCTAATTATACAATTATTACTTAATATAACTCTATTATATTAAATAGAGAAAAATTGAACTAGTATTTGATTGACATGCATAGGGTACCTAGGTCAATCGGATACTTGACCCAGTTAATAATTATATTTTTGTAGTGTCAAAATTTTTAAAATATATAAAAAAAAATGACTACTAAATACACTATAAATGAGATGGGGAGTTAAAAAAAATATTAATATTAGATCATAATATGTAAAATTACATATTATATGAATTAGATTGAGTATTCATTAAATCATAAATTTCAAATACAATAATTTTAGGAAAATTTTATAATCCCTTTTAAGGAATCATTCTCTTATATTTTAACTACTTGTACAATACAAAATGGTAAGTATATACTTTAAAAATTTGTACTATACAAATTTTTAAAATTAAGAAAATAATTTCTTTAAAAAAATGTAGAATTTTCCATAATTTTTAATACCTAACCCGATATTAACAAGTTTGGGTGCTATACTTTTGCGATTCAAAATTAACGAATTCAATGAGTTTTGTTTGGATGGCGCGGATCAAAATGAATTCCAAGTCTCGAGGTTTAATGGAACTGACCTAATATTGGTCCTGTGGTGGCGGTTCCGGGGCCCGTTTATAAGCCAAACTTTGAATTGCTTTTAAGCTGGGCTAATTTCATAGATCTCTTTATATTAATATTATTTACTATTTTTTAAATTTTAAAAAAAAATTAAAATTTTAAATTTTTTTAATATTATTTATTATTTTTTACTAATAAAATTTTAAAAAAATTTAGACTTTTTAAAAATTTCAAAAGGCCCAAACTGTAAAATTTTAATTTTATTTTTAAAGTTCTCCTAATTTTACATATGTTGTAATACTTACACATTCCAATAACTTTTAACTCAATTGAATCTATAATCATTTTAGGTTAGAGAAACAATTTTGCTTCCATTTTTAGATTTATAAGAAAAATCAATTTGGTTTAACATTGGAAGAAAGACAAAGAAGAAATTAAGAAGATTTAAATAAGACTGCTAAAAAATAACATTGGGATGGACATATTTATTAGTTGGAACATACAATTACTTTTAGTTATCATAAAAAAATATATGTTACTTTTTTTTTTTTAATTTACGAGTTTGTGATTTTTCTAAATATAGAATACTAATTACAGTTATTTTGTTATAATACACATGTGTTTCTATATATATTATTTGTGATGTTTATATTTGTGATGTTTGTTATTAAAAATTAGATTAGTTATAAGAGACAGTAGAAAATATTAATAATACAAATAATACAGTTAATTTTATAACAAAACACCTCCAACTAGATTAGATCTAGAATCGGCGCTTGAGGGTATTCCACCGATATACTAGATTACCTCTTAGTCTGGAAGTAAAAAATATTATATAGCACTCAAGATCATACTTAGTAATTTAGTTTTACAATATATAGATCATAAAATACAAAGAATAGAATGTGTAAGACTATGTTCATATAGATGTCTAGAAGAGAAGGATTTAAGATGTGTATAAGAGACAGATTCTATTTGATAAATTTCTTATATTTAATCTACTATTTGATCTTATATTAATAAAAACTTGTTTTAAATTATTTAAATCTTCTAAATCTTTAAAAGGTAGTAATAAAAATATTTCTTCTAAAATATTGTAATTATTGTTCATAAAAATAAAAGCGTTACTACCTTTAATTTAAAAACTTCCTACTTACTAACCCACAAACAATTATTCATTCTATATAAGAATTTCATATAAATTTAATAATCTTTTCAGTTCATTAACATATTATAAGTTTATCAAACATTAACTATGGTTTTAATTATAGAAGGACGGGTCTTGATTACTCAAAATAATTAAATACGTATTTTTACATTAAAGACTATTCGACACCTAAAGTCTCTTGTTATTCCTTTTACTTGTATTTTCCCTTCATTTTCGTCCTCAATAGGCTTTACATGTGTATAACGGACTAACTATAGGGTCACTCATACAAAAATAACAAGCATCTGGGTTTTATAAAAGCTTTAATAAGTATTTAATTACTAAAGCATAATACTTATAATAATAACCATAGAGTAGAAAAATTTACATATATTATTGAATGAAAAGATTACATAGTTTATGAGAAACTTACATATATGAACAAGAGTTTGGGGTGTTCCTTCGGAAACCCGAAGAGGTCTAAACAGCTATGCCCAAAGGCTTCTTGGATTTTTACAAAGGAAAATTAAAATATTTTACAAAGGATATTTATTCAAAGAGAGGAAAGAGAGACATTTTCTTGTGTTTGCTCTTTAGAATTTATAAAAAATCTTAGAATGTCTAATTATAGTTTTGATGTCCGGATATTTTTGAAGTCCAGACTCTCCTATAAATCTGTCTCTTATACACATCTAGATGTGTATAAGAGACAGATTCAAGACTCTTGTCTGCCATTTTTCTTTCTTGATTTTGTCTTCCATTGACTTCTTTGTGTGCCTTTTCTGATTTTGTCTTCTATTGACTTCTTTGTCGGCCATTTTTCTTTCTTGATTTAATCTTCTATTGACTTTTGAACACTTTTGTCTGTCATTCTTGTTTTTGCTGATTTCTTCTTATCTTTCACGTGATTGTTTTTAAAAGTAACCATCTTGTCTATCTTGATAAACCAGGAAAGAAGGTGGGACACTAGATCCACTTAAATACCTCCTCCTTAGACATTTATCAGATTCAAGGATTTAGTTACTTTTTATCTTGAATTATCAGCCTTTTTCTTGACTTTTATTATCTGATTACTCCACTTTCTTCTTGGATGCTATGATGTCTTATCACATTTATTTCTGACAGAGCCTTATCTTCAAAAATCTTTAATATTCGAAAATCTTTATCCTTTCTACTTAGGTATCTAAATTATGTCGGCTATAGAATCAAATGACATTCCACTATCCGAATTCTTGAAATTATATTATTTGGACCTTCTTTACTACTACTTTCTCTGCTTTCTTCTTTTATATTATTCTTTTCAAAGTATTCTTTTAAAATTTTTCAATCTCTTCTATTTTTGATTCTTTTTCAAATTTTTCTTTTTCTTTTTCTTGTCTAATTTTACTCCTTTCTTTTCTTCTTTGAAGTCTGGAGTATCTAAATCTATTAAAGACTGTTCTTCTTGCTTTAATTTTCCTTTTCTAATTAATTCCAAAATCTAATATATTCATTATAGTCTAGAATTTCGATTCAATTGGAATTTTTGGCAAATTCGACCTTCAACGGACTTGATTCGTCTTTACCACTGTTTGAGTGGACTAGTGAAGTTTCACCTACTTGAAGGTTTTGAAATTCGAGAGGAATTTCCACTCGTCTCACCCAAATTTTTACTTACACATCTAGATGTGTATAAGAGACAGAATTTAGAAGATAAAATAATCTAGATGTGTATAAAAAAGAATTTTTTCTGAATCATGGACTACTCTGTACTGGGTCTGGATATCAGAAACTGTTCTAAGACTTGGGCTTACAAAATAATTTGGCCCAATGTTCTTTCTTGCAAAATCATATGCTTCATTTAAATTATTAAAGCCTTTAAAAACTGGATTTTTAACTTGGTTAATGGACTCTAAAACTTCAATTGTGAAAAACACCTGAAAGCCTTTTATTCTACAACATAAAATTTAAAATGTTTTTTGACATTATTAAAATATTCTGAAAGAGCGTTCATGCTAGCTAAAAAATATTTTTGATCTTTCTGAGGTTTATTAAATGCAATCCAAAGATTATGGACAAACAGAAATACCTAAAAGACACTTCTGTTCTTTATCTACTGAAATATGCGGCAAAATTTTAAAAGATATATTACAACTTGGAAAAGAAATAAGTTCTATATTACCAAACTTTATCTTTTCTTCTTGAAAATTAGTTCTAAAAGAAGACGAATACATTTGTTCTATATAATTATTACCTGAACTACTTGGATTATTACCTTGACTAGAAGAACCTTGAGGTCTAAAAGGCCTCATTTGAGCTCTCAGATCTGTTGGTGGCCTCATTCTGCATATTTAAAAAATTAGTTTTTGAACTAGATTCTAATATTGATCTACTCAACTGATCTGCTAAACTATTATCTTTTCCTTTAATATGCTCAAAATTAATATTATAACTACTTATAGAATCTAAAAGTTTAACCATCTTCTTCTATTACAACTTTTATCTTTTAATTTATTATAAAATCTTACTATTGCTTCACAATCCGTTCTTACTGTAAATTCTTTCTTAGAGATTATTGATAACTTAAATGAATTTTAAAAATAAATAACTTCTGACCATTTTTTCCCGTTTTTGAGTATAGAGGTCCTGCTATTTTACCTAGATCTTTAATAAAAGGTCTAGCATAATTTACTAATCCTAAAAATTTTTGGATTTCTTTTATGCCTTCTAATTTATCAGGCATTTCTAAAACTTTTTTAGAAATATGTTCTTGTAGTCTAATTTTACCTTCTCCTATTCTTATTCCTAAAAAATTTATATATCCTTTACATAATTCCATAAATTTTCTTACATAAAAGAATTCCATTTTTTATAAATTCTAAAAATACATGCTTTAAATGTCTCTTAGTGTTGTTGTATAGTTAAACTAAAAACTAAAATATCAGTTAGAACAACTATAAGTATATTTTTATATTTTAAAATATATCATCCATTTTCTTTGAAAAATAGATGGAGCATTCTTTATTCCAAATGGCATCACTAGCCATTCAAAATGACCTTACGGACATGTAAAAGTTACTTTTTATCACGTAGAAGAAATCAGCAAAGTAGCAAAGTAGAAGACAAGAATTGCAGAAGGTGTGCTAAGACTCTGTCCCTTATACACATCTAGATGTGTATAAGAGACAGGCATTATAGCTGTCTCCTATACTGTCGAGTATTATCATTTAACCTTTTATAGTCTCTTATACACATCTAGATGTGTATAAGAGACAGACTTATTTCTTACTATAAAAGTCTGATCTATGTTCGATTCGATTTTCTAATAACTCCTAATTTTAATAATTCTTTGATGTGCATTTGAAAATCTTCTATATCTTGATTAGAAGCTTCTATATTTGCGTTTTAATTATATATTCTGGATTTTTAATATCTAAGTAAGCATAGATCTTATTATTTTCCCAATATTTTAAAGGATTATCACCCATTATTTCTAATTTATCAAGTTTTAAAAGAATTTCATCTATATCTTTTTGATTTTTAATTAATCCTATATTTAAATAAGCTTTGTTTAAATTTATAAACTCATAGTCTATTTCTTGTTCGTTTTCTATATATATATATTCTTCTATTTCTTCTATATATGTTTGAAATAAGGGTCTATGTATTCTTCCAGTTCATAAATTTCTAGATGTAAAGAAGAAATAGGGTCTTACAACAAGTAGTATTATCGAATTTCTTTGAGAAAATTATAATTATGTACTATATGTATTACAAATTTGTAGAAAACAAATCTTACTATTTTCTAGATAAGTATCATAGGTGAAAGTTGTACCATCCATTTGAGTTGCTTTTATTGGAGTATTTAAAGGCTTATAATACAGAGTCGGTCTCTTATACTATTTATTACACACTTAGTAGCTCCTGAATCTATTAATGCTAAACACTCTATTTCATACTCATTATCAATTCTTATTTTACAGGCTACTTGTATACTTGTTATAGTTTTATCTTCATTACATAAATAATCTTTTTCATAATTTAATAAATCTTGATTTTTATCATTTATTATTATATTTTGTTTTAATTTTTCTAAATTATTTATTGTTTTAAAGAAGCATGTATAAAATGCATAGAATTAAAATATAATATCTGTCTCTTATACACATCTCTGCCTAAGACCAGACTGAGAATTACAAATGTAACAAGATTTATTTTCGATCCTGTATTAATTTTCCAATTATGATTACATTCTATATTTTCTACAATATTCATTAATTCTAAATTTTTAAAATCTTTTCAATTAGTTCTAATATAATAATAAATGATAGGTGTTTTTCATAATTGGGCTGAAGTATGAAAAAGATTATTTATGTTAAAAATAAAACTATCAGGCTATACAAGTTAAATGTAAAATAAGATTTTGCAAATGAGTAACAATAGAATAAATCGATTCAGAATCTAGAAATATATTCATCTACATTTATTAAGTCTTCTTGTGTCATTTCTATTCTAATAAAGAATTTCTATCTCTATTATTAATTCTTTTTGGACAAGTTCTTGCTAAATGATCTGTATTTCCACAAGTAAAACATTCTAAGAGACAGCTTTATAATTTCTAAAGTCATTATTAGTCAAATTGTCGGGTCGAGTTAAGTTGAAAAAGCGTTAAACCTTTAATTTAAAAAACTTCCTACTCGGTACTAACCCACAAACAATTATTCATTCTATATAAGAATTTCATATAAATTTAATAATCTTTCTTTCTTCATATCTTTGTGGAGTATAAATAATTTTCTTACAGAAATCATAATCTCCTTTTTTAAGCTGATTTTGAATCTGAATATTTGTACATTTTTCTTTTAATTTTTCCATAATAAACTGAATTCTATGTCCTATCGAATATTTTATAATTTTATTATTATATAATTCCCAATGTTTTTCTATTTCTCTTCCTAAAGCTCCTGGTAGTTTTCTAAATAATTTTTCTCCTATTGCTTCATCATAAGCATTACCTGATATACAAGTTAAATAAATTTCATTTAAATAATCTGTTAAAAATGGTTTTATAAAATTCCAATTAAATATACTAAGTTGTTCTAACTGTATTACTGCATCTCTTTGTATTCCTATTGTTCCTGAATTAGGATCATTTCCTGTAATTATCATTTGTATTCTATTTCCAAAATTAAACGGATTAGTTCCCATATCTACCATTTTTTGAAAATTTAATATAGATTATTACATTTATATGAAATTCTTATATAGAATGAATAATTGTTTGTGGGTTAGTACCGAGTAGGAAGTTTTTTAAATTAAAGGTTTAACGCTTTTATTTTTATGAACAATAATTACAATATTTTAGAAGAAATATTTTTATTACTACCTTTTAAAGATTTAGAAGATTTAAATAATTTAAAACAAGTTTTTATTAATATAAGATCAAATAGTAGATTAAATATAAGAAATTTATCAAATAGAATAGACTTAGAACAGTACGAAGTTTATTATAGTAGAAAAGAAGAAGAAAACAAGATCCAACTTAGTAATTGTTATAGTTTTACAATATATAGATCATAAAATACAAAGAATAGAATTAAGAAGAAATCAAAATAGAAATAATACAGATAGATTAGAATTAAGATTAGATTTAAACAATCCAGACTAAGAGGTAATCTAGTATATCGGCTGGAATACCCTCAAGCGCCAGTATTCTAGATCTAATCTAGTTGGCCCGAGGTGTTTTTAACAACGCCACGTACTAAGATTATTTTTAATAACAAACATCACAAATATAACTAAGATTATTTTTAATAACAAACATCACAAATATAAACATCACAAATATATGGTATCAGAGCAACAGATAAGTTGTATAAAAGATCAAGAATTAAAAATAAATTTAATAGATCAATCTACAGTTAGACAATTAAAAAGTGAAAAATTAAGTTTAATGCATATGGGATTAATAGTTATAGGAGTTAAAGGATTAACAAGAAAGTTTTTAGGAACTAAAGTATTATTAGTAATATATGATGATAGATGGTCAGATACAAAGAAATCTATAATCTTTTATTCTAACTTATCTGTTGCTCTATTTCATATTTTGTGATGTTTATATTTGTGATGTTTGTTTTATAATTAATACAGAAGAATTTGGAAAACACATAAAGATAGGAATTCAGACTAAAGGATATGAAGAAATGATAGGTAATAATTTATTAATTTGTATAGGATTTTTAGGAAAACTTACGGAAAAAAGTAATACTAGATTTAAGGTAAAAATAGAAAATGTAGTAGAATTAATGGGAAATAAGGGGATAAAGTTATTAAAACCAGTAAAAATAAGTCAAGAAGAATATGCGAGTTTAGAATGGAATTTAGAAAAATTTAAAAAGATAAACAAATTTTTCAGCCAAATCGAGTTTAATGTATACAAACAATAATTGAAACTTCTCCTTTATTCTGTCTCTTATACACATCTAGACTAAGTCGAAGTTTGTATAATGAAGAAAATGATGAGAATTTAGAACTATGTGAAATAGAAGAAATTAAAGATAAAGAATTTATGATAAAAAGAAGATTTAGATAAAAATCAATATAGAATAATTTATCCAGTAGAATTAGGTATAAATTTAAATAAAAGAGAATTGTCAGATTTAGGAGATCATTTATATTTACAAAAACAAATAGAAGATTATGAAGTTTTAATTTATGATAATAATAGAAATATTATTGCAATATCAGAAGATTTAGTAGAAGAACAGCTTTAAATGTCCTAAGTGTTCTTGTATAGTTAAACTAAAAACTAAAATATCATCTATATATACTATTAGAAAGTAATATTTCTAATTTACTAGAAGAACAATCGGTTAAAGAATATCTGCTTCCATATATTCTTTAACCTGTCTCTTATACACATCTTGAAGCTTCAAATATTAATAGAAGTCAAAGTCGACTCCACCAATTAATCCATAAATTCTTTATCTTTAATTTCTTCTATTTCACATCTGTCTCTTATACACATCTAGATGTGTATAAGAGACAGTATATATTCTTCTATTTCTTCTATATATGTTTCAAATCTATTCTTTGTATTTTATGATCTATATATCTAGATGTGTATAAATATACTTAATTGGATTTTTATTTTCTTGTTTATCAGATCTATTTCTAATAAACTTGTACTGTTCTAGACTCTGTATATTCTAAGCAATAGGAGAAAAATTATTTAGAAAACTACCAGGAGCTTTAGGAAGAGACAAATAGAAAAACATTGGGAATTATATAATAATAAAATTATAAAATAGTTCGATAGGACATAGAATTCAGTTCTATTATGGAAAAATTAAAAGAAAAATGTACAAATATTCAGATTCAAAATCAGCTTAAAAAAGGAGATTATGATTTCTGTAAGAAAATTATTTATACTCCACAAAGATATGAAGAAAGAAAGCAGTATAAAAGAAAAAATAAATTAGCAGCTAATAATAATATAATAAAGAAAAATTATTTTTAAGAAGATCACCAGCTAAAAAACCATAATTTTAGATACTAAATAAACATGTTAGAAAATTTTTTAGAGCTTCTTATAGAACACTAGAGGGTTCTGCTTCTTGGAAATACGAGATCATTTAGCAAGAACTTGATCTGTCTCTTATACACATCTAGATGTGTATAAGAGACAGTATATATTCATCTACATTTATTAAGTCTTCTTGTGTCATTTCTACTAATAATTAAATTATTTTGTCTAATTATTATCTGATCACTTTGAGAAGATGGATTTATATTACTAAAACCTTTAGGTCTGTAAAAACTATCTTAGTTGTCTAAAAGTTATAAATGTCTAGAATGTTTTAAAGAAGCATGTATAAAATGCATAGAATTAAAATATAATATGTTACTAATAAAAGATGATTATAAATTTCAAACTTCTACAATAGAATTAAGAATTCTAGAAAGGAAAGTATTAAATTTAGAAGATAAAATAATTCTATTAGAAGATAGAATAAATAATTTAGAAAAATTAAAACAAAATATAATAATAAATGATAAAAATCAAGATTTATTAAATTATGAAAAAGATTCAGATTTATGTAATGAAGATAAAACTATAACAAGTATACAAGTAGCCTGTAAAATAAGAATTGATAATGAGTATGAAATAGAGTGTTTAGCATTAATAGATTCAGGAGCTACTAAGTGTGTAATAAATAGTAAAATAATTCCAGATAAATATTATAAGAAAACAAATAATCCAATAAAAGCAACTCAAATGGATGGTACAACTTTCACCTATGATACTTATCTAGAAAATAGTAAGATTTGTTTTCTACAAATTTGTAATACATATAGTAATAATTATAATTTATAATCATCTTTTATTAGTAACATATTAGATGTGTATAAGATCAGATTTTATCTTCCAGGATACAAATTTTTTATTCTTTCATACGGGAGGTGTCCTTCTTAAGCAAAGATATTATTCAATTTCATAAACAAATAATTCAAACTCCAGTACAATTTAAAAATAAAACTACAGTTTTAAGAAGTTTAAAAAGAGATAAGGATGGTTGGGTAGATCCTAATTTTGTAAAACAAATTACATCAAAAAAGTTAGAAACCATAAATAATAAATGTTGCGAAAACTGTATCGATAATACTACTTGTTGTAAGAAGGATATTTCTTCTTTACAAGAAGAAATTTTTGAACTGGAAGAATACATAGACCCTTATTTCAAAAAATTTATAATTAATACCTGTCTCTGTATACTTATACAGATGTGTAGAAGAGATAGTTTATAAACTCATAATTTAAACAAAGCTTATTTAAATATAGGATTAATTAAAAATCAAAAATATAGATGAAATTCTTTTAAAACTTGATAAATTAGAAATAATGGGTGATAATCCTTTAAAATATTGGGAAAATAATAAGATCTATGCTTACTTAGATATTAAAAATCCAGAATATATGTAAAATGCAAATATAGAATTTCTAATCAAGATATAGAAGATTTTCAAATGCACATCAAAGAATTATTAAAATTAGGAGTTATTAGAAAATCAGAATCAGAACATAGATCAGCAGCTTTTATAGTAAGAAATCATAACGAAATAGTTAGAGGAAAATCAAGAATGGTAATAAACTATAAAAGGTTAAATGATAATACTCGAACAGATGCATATAACATTCCTAATAAAAATGAATTAATAAATAGAATTCAAGGAAAAAGAATTTATAGTAAATTTGACTGCAAGTCTAGATTTTAAATAAAAATGCATCCAGATAGTATAAAATGGACAGCTTTTACATGTCCAGAAGGTCATTTTGAATGGCTAGTGATGCCATTTGGAATAAAGAATGCTCCATCTATTTTTCAAAGAAAAATGGATGATATATTTTAAAATATAAAAATAGTTGGAGCATTCTTTATTCCAAATGGCATCACTAGCCATTCAAAATGACCTTCTGGACATGTCTCATTATTACATCTAGATGTGTATAAGAGACAGTTACTGTATTTTCCCCTTCTGGAATTATGTAAAGGATATATATATTTAGGAATAAGAATAGGAGAAGGTAAAATTAGACAGATACAAGAACATATTTCTAAAAAAGTTTTAGAAATGCCTGATAAATTAGAAGGCATAAAAGAAATCCAAAAATTTTTAGGATTAGTAAATTATGCTAGACCTTTTATTAAAGATCTAGGTAAAATAGCGGACCTCTTTACCTAGATCTTTAATAAATGGTCAAAAGTTTTTTAATTTCTTTTATGCCTAAAAATTTTTCATTTCTTTCTAAGACTTAGTTAAGAAATTACCAGCATTTTAAAACTTTCTTATACACATCTAGATGTGTATAAGAGACAGCCATAAGTAGAAAAATTTACTTATAATAAATTAAAAGATAAAAGTTGTAATAGAAGAAGATGGTTAAACTTTTTAGATTCTATAAGTAGTTATAATATTAATTTTGAGCATATTAAAGGAAAAGATAATAGTTTAGCAGATCAGTTGAGTAGATCAATATTAGAATCTAGTTCAAAAACTAATTTTTTAAATATGCAGAATGAGGCCACCAACAGATCTGAGAGCTCAAATGAGGCCTTTTAGACCTCAAGGTTCTTCTAGTCAAGGTAATAATCCAAGTAGTTCAGGTAATAATTATATAGAACAAATGTATTCGTCTTCTTTTAGAACTAATTTTCAAGAAGAAAAGATAAAGTTTGGTAATATAGAACTTATTTCTTTTCCAAGTTGTAATATATCTTTTAAAATTTTGCCGCATATTTCAGGATCTATTAGTTTTTGAACTAGATTCTAATATTGATCTACTCAACTGATCTGCTAAACTATTATCTTTTCCTTTAATACTGTCTCTTATAAAAAAATTTAATCCTAACAATAGAATCTGATTCTGTGTATAAGATAGTTCTAAGAAAGATATATGAGCCAAATTATTTTGTAAGCCCAAGTCTTAGAACAGTTTCTGATTATTCCAGACCCAGTACAGAGTAGTCCATGATTCAGAAAAAATTCTTTTTTGCGACCATTGCCAAATTTTAGCCCAGACCATAAAAAAGACTAATGAGCATTGTGATATAATTGAGGGAGAAAAGTCTGTTTTTATACACATCTAGATGTGTATAAGAGACAGTGATTCACTAGTCCAAATTTCAAACGGTAGGTAAAGACGAATCAAGTCCGTTGAAGGTGAATTTGCCAAAAATTCCAATTGAATCGAAATTCTAGACTATAATGAATATATTAGATTTTGGAATTAATTAGAAAAGGAAAATTAAAGCAAGAAGAACAGTCTTTAATAGATTTAGATACTCCAGACCTCGAAGAACACTAAGGAGTAAAATTAGACAAGAAAAAGAAAAAGAAAAATTTGAAAAAAGAATCAAAAATAGAAGAGACTGTTGAAAAAATTTTAAAAGAATACTTTGAAAAGAATAATATAAAAGAAGAAAGCAGAGAAAGTAGTAGTAAAGAAGGTCCAAATAATATAAATTCAGATAGTGGAATGTCATTTGATTCTATAGCCAGACATAATTTAGATACCTAAGTAGAAAGGATAAAGATTTTAGAATCCAAATGGCATCACTAGCCATTCAAAATGACCTTCTGGACTGTCTCTTATACACATCTTCACAATTAAGAATTATTACACTCATCTTTGAAAGAGGCTCTTAATGCACTTTAAAAAAGTAACTAAATCCTTGAATCTGATAAATGTCTAAGGAGGAGGTATTTAAGTGGATCTAGTGTCCCACCTTCTTTCCTGGTTTATCAAGATAGACAAGATGGTTACTTTTAAAAACAATCACGTGAAAGATAAGAAGAAATCAGCAAAAACAAGAATGACAGACAAAAGTGTTCAAAAGTCAATAGTTTTATTTGGATAGTTACTTTTCTCAAATAATATTTTAATTATTGTTTTAAAACATTTTAGTTTTATTTTTATTTTTATTTTTATTTTTTACATACATCATTTAAGAAAAGGTTATGAATCCATTACCGTGCATTAAGAGATTTGTCAAAGATGAGTGTAAAAATTCTAAATAATTGTGACCTAACCAATTGCTTTTGCTTGTGGATTCTAGCTATTTATCGAATTGAATTGACAAAGACAATCAAATATTTGCAATAACAACAGAGTTTAAGAAATCTAATATTCCTATTAATTTTACTACCAAACAAATGGCATGATGTTTTCGTTCTTTTTTGGGGCACAAATTATCTTGACATCCACTGCTTCATATCTATAATCATCCAGATTATTGCTGGAAACGAAATCAAATACAAAAATAACCTTCTTGGCAGTACATAACAATTTTTGTGACACTATCTCAATCGTGAAGTATTGGAACTGAACTAGTCAATTTTTTTTTTTTTTTAAATATATAAATAATAATTTGTCTAATTAATCAAAAAATTTCATTTGCTCATCGATTTGTGGTATTTTTTTCGACCTGTACTGGAATGATGAGCTTGATCTGATCAACCATTGTTTTTTAAGTTGGGAAAAAAGAAATAATTTCTATCATAGTTGGATAAAGGAAGGCGTCAATTGGCATTAAAAGCATGTCTTTATGTTGGCCTACAATTGTGAGCTATACTGAAGCTTTGTATTGCTGATGAATGATTAAAGATGCTAGTAATGTGCTGTGGCCTGTCTCTTATACACATCTTTAAAAAATATAGTTTTTAGATAGATTATAATATAATGTCTATTACTACACTTTTAAAGATTTAGAATTCTCTCAACAGTAAAATTCCTAAAACTTATGCTTGATTAATTATTAAGTCAAATTTGAACAAAATTTTACTTGAGTCGAACTCCAACATTTATATTTTTATAAATTAATTTTTATTTTTATTTTTTTATTCTTTAATTATTCAAACTCATAATTAATAAATTATAAACAAAATATTTTATCAACTAAATTATATTTCGTGGTCTTTTCATACATAGTTTTGTCAATTTTTATTCTCAAAGTTTAGTCCAAATTAACAAGTTATAGAATCAATCTTGAATGATTCTTATTTAGTTAATGAACTCAATCCTAGTATCAAACAGCTTCATTCACGAAGTTTCTTGTTATAGAGAAACTTAAATGAGATGTAAAGATTTACGTGAAGATTAGTCCAACCATTTCACTAACACATTATTAAACCAAAATCTTTAATATTCTAGTTCTAGATACATATTCATTCATTTAAAAGAAAAAAGAAAAAAAGATAAATAAATAAAAAAAAATTATATGAATAAGATTTATGGCATAGTATCATAAATATTTTATCTAAAGCCATGTCACTTTATGAATTCTTTATCAAGTAAGAGTCCGTGACATTATGTTATAAAATCGATACACGTACAAAATTTTCTTAAAAAATAAAAAGAGCTCTAAAAAAAAAGAAAAAGAAAAAGAAACAAGAGAGCTACCTTCCAAGATCAGAATAGAAAACAAAAGTTTGTTGGTCATGATTAATAAAATCACTTATCATCAATTATCTCCAACTAAACCTTTTATGACCAACCAAAAAAAATTGGGTAGGGCGTGTATTAATGAGAACATTTTATATTCATATTGCAACAAGATTGCAACAAAAGAAGAAGAATAATAATGTAGTCAAATCTCTACTTCCAACACTTCTGATATCTCATTAATTGAATCCAAGTACACACAAAAGATGCTTTAGTTAAATACTATTATATATGGGAAATATTTAAGCAGATTTAGTTTTTAATCTCACTTATAAATTTTGTTATATAATTTAAATATTATAAAATTTATGATATAAATTGATGTAAGTAAAATTTTAAAAAATTTAATTTTGCGACCACGAATCATAGGTAAGATCAAAAATCGAATTTATAGTAGTATTTTCTAATATATATATATATACTAAAACCAAATTAAAGAAACATGACTGAGGAGGATTCTATTTTCATATTCAATATTCATTCATGCAGAATTGGAATGGTGCCAGATGAGCAAAAAAGAACACCGCAGACCGCACGCTTCCCATTGCCACGTGTCAATGCTCCCCGTTGCTTAAAGGGATAATTTCATAAACCTCCCTTAAGGTTTAGGTTAATATTTCTTAGCACCCTTTAACTTTTAGAAATATTACTTACCTTTCTTCTCTTGTAAGTGAGGTTTTAATTGGCATGAAATGACAATCGTACCCTTTCTTCTTTAGTAAAATAACAAAAATATAGTTTCAAAAACGCTTCTTTAAGGTTTCTAATAATTTTACTTGTCACCCTTTAGTCTTTTAACATATTTTTTGTCAACTTATTTGTGAAAATATGTGTGAGTTAATATACTTATTTTATTTAAAAGAATATTAAAGATTTTTTGAAGATAAGGCTCTGTCAGAAATCTAGATGTGTATAATTAATCATAGTACAACTCATAAACTAAAAAAAATTAAAATATAATTTTTGATAAAATTTTTTTGTCAACTTACTTAAAAAAATTTAAGACCATGGTAATAAAATGTATTGTATGTCATTGAATAAAAAATAGAACAATTAGAAGCAAACCATATAGTATAATAAAAAATGTGGTTTGTATTTTGCTTCTTAAGGAATCAAAACTTGTAAAGCAGCAAAAAAAAAAAAATTTAAAATGTATTATTTTAGTTAAATGTTTTGTCAACTTATTTAGGAAAATATGTGCGCGTCAATTTCTTTGTGTTCCAATTAAATAAAAATTTAATATATATAGAAACACATTATGTATTATATGATACCATATATTTGTGATGTTTATATTTGTGATGTTTGTTATTAAAAATAATCTTAGTTATATTTGTGATGTTTGTTATTAAAAATAATCTTAGTACGTGGCGTTGTTAAAAACACCTCGGGCCAACTAGATTAGATTAAGAATTACTGGCGCTTGAGGGTATTCCAGCCGATATACTAGATTACCTCTTAGTCTGGATTGTTTAAATCTAATCTTAATTCTAATCTATCTGTATTATTTCTATTTTGATTTCTTCTTAATTCTATTCTTTGTATTTTATGATCTATATATTGTAAAACTAAATTACTAAGTTAGATGTGTATAAGAGACTTCTTTTCTATATAATAAACTTAATCTTTTCAAATAGACCTGAATTATAAATTTCTTATATTTAATCTACTATTTGATCTTATATTAATAAAAACTTGTTTTAAATTATTTAAATCTTCTAAATCTTTAAAAGGTAGTAATAAAAATATTTCTTCTAAAATATTGTAATTATTGTTCATAAAAATAAAAGCGTTAAACCTTTAATTTAAAAAACTTCCTACTTACTAACCCACAAACAATTATTCATTCTATATAAGAATTTCATATAAATTTAATAATCTTTTCAGTTCATTAACATATTATAAGTTTATCAAACATTAACTATGGTTTTAATTATAGAAGGACGGGTCTTGATTACTCATTAATAATTAAATACGTATTTTTACATTAAAGACTTACGACACCTAAAGTCTCTTGTTATTCCTTTTCTTGTCTCTTATACACATCTTTCTGTCCTCAATGGGCTTTACATGCCATAAACGGACTAACTATAGGGTCACTCATACAAAAATAATCTTTTTTCTGGGTTTTCTGTCTTTTATAACAGCTTTAATAAGTATTTAATTACTAAAGCATAATACTTATAATAATAACCATAGAGTAGAAAAATTTACATATATTATTGAACTGAAAAGATTACATAGTTTATGAGAAACTTACATATATGAACAAGAGTTTGGGGTGTTCCTTCGAAACCCGAAGAGGTCTAAACTGCTATGCCCAAAGGCTTCTTGGATTTTTACAAAGGAAAATTAAAATATTTTACAAAGGATATTCTTTTAAAATTTTTTCAACAGTCTCTTCTATTTTTGATTCTTTTTTCAAATTTTTCTTTTTCTTTTTCTTGTCTAATTTTACTCCTTTCTTTTGCTGCTGAGGTACTGGAGCTGTCTCTTATACACTTGACTTCTTTGTCGGCCATTTTTTCTTTCTTGATTTTGTCTTCTATTGACTTTTGAACACTTTTGTCTGTCATTCTTGTTTTTCTGATTTCTTCTTATCTTTCACGTGATTGTTTTTAAAAGTAACCATCTTGTCTATCTTGATAAACCAGGAAAGAAGGTGGGACACTAGATCCACTTAAATACCTCCTCCTTAGACATTTATCAGATTCAAGGATTTAGTTACTTTTTTATCTTGAATTATCAGCCTCTTTCTTGACTTTTATTATCTGATTACTCCACTTTCTTCTTGGATGCTATGATGTCTTATCTTCTTTATTTCTGACAGAGCCTTATCTTCAAAAAATCTTTAATATTCTGAAAATCTTTATCCTTTCTACTTAGGTATCTAAATTATGTCTGGCTATAGAATCAAAGGCCCAAATAATATAAATTCAGATAGTGGAATGTCATTTGACTGTCTCTTATACTAGATGTGTATAAGAGACAGTGGTTGGGTAGATCCTAATACACAATACAATTTAAAACTAAAACAGAAAGATTTAATTATTGAAAAACATTTTCCTTCTTTTCTAGATTTTAATGCTAGAAAACTGACCATTTTCCTAATAAAAAAACATATAGAAAAACTGTATAAAAAACTATAATAGATAATATGTGAAGACTAGAAGAAACAATCCAGAGAAAGAATTTAATCTAGTATATCGGCTTGTAATATATCTTTTAAAATTTTAAAAGATATATTAGACTTGTAAAAGAAATAAGTTCTATATTACCAAATTTTAAAAATTTTCTTCTTAGAAAATTTAGTTCTAAAAGAAGACGAATACATTTGTTCACAAATAATATAATATTTAAAAAATTAGTTTTTGAACTAGATTCTAATATTGATCTACTCAACTGATCTGCTAAACTATTATCTTTTCCTTTAATATGCTCAAAATTAATATTATAACTACTTATAGAATCTAAAAAGTTTAACCATCTTCTTCTATTACAACTTTTATCTTTTAATTTATTATAAAATCTTACTATTGCTTCACAATCCGTTCTTACTGTAAATTCTTTCTTAGAGATTATTGATAACTTAAATGAATTTAATCCATAAATTACTGCTAACATTTCTGCATCTATTGTAGAAATTTTTCCTTTTTCTCTAAATTTTCCACTTGAATAACCACAAATTACTTCTTCTTTTTTATCTAAATATTTATTGGGTTTAGCTTTTAAAACAGCTCCCCAACCTTTTTCACATCCATCTGGTTTCTATTATAATATAATCTGAATCTAATGGTAAATTTAAATCTGGTAATTTTTTAACTAATTCTTTAATCTTTTGAATTATTTTTATATCTTCTTGATTAAAAAACTTCTGACCATTTTTTCCCGTTTTTGAGTATAGAGGTCCTGCTATTTTACCTAGATCTTTAATAAAAGGTCTAGCATAATTTACCAGAAGATTTTCGAAAAATGGTAGATATGGGAACTAATCCGTTTAATTTTGGAAATAGAATACAAATGATAATTAGTCTAATTTTACCTTCTCCTATTCTTATTCCTAAAAATTTATATATCCTTTACATAATTCCATCTTTTTCTTACTAATTATTATTCCATTTTTTATAAATTCTAAAAATACAATCTTTGAGTGACCCTATAGCTGTCTCTTATACACATCTAGATGTGTATAAGAGACAGTAGTATATATATAAGAGACAGTCTAGTAGCAGCAGATATATATCATCCATTTTCTTTGAAAAATAGATGGAGGTATAAAATCTGTCTCTTATACACATCTAGAAGTGTATAAGACAAAATCGTCAAATTTACTATAAATTCTTTTTCCTTGAATTCTATTTATTAATTCATTTTTATTAGGAATGTTATATGCATCTGTTCGAGTATTATCATTTAACCTTTTATAGTTTATTACCATTCTTGATTTTCCTCTAACTATTTCGTTATGATTTCTTACTATAAAAGCTGCTGATCTATGTTCTGATTCTGATTTTCTAATAACTCCTAATTTTAATAATTCTTTGATGTGCATTTGAAAATCTTCTATATCTTGATTAGAAGCTTCTATATTTGCAGTTTTAATTATATATTCTGATTTTTAATATCTAAGTAAGAATAGATCAAATTATTTTAATAGAATATTTTAAAGGAGAATCACCCATTATTTCTAATTTATCAAGTTTTAAAAGAATTTCAGAACAAGAATTATTTGTTTATGAAATTGAATAATATCTTTGCTTAAGAATACACCTCCCGTATGAAAGAATAAAAAATTTAATCCTAAAATAAAATCTGATTTTATATTTAAATTTCTAATCCAAACCTGAGGTAAATTATAATTATTACTATATTTTGTTTTTAATGTATTACAAATTTGTAGAAAACAAATCTTACTATTTTCTAGATAAGTATCATAGGTGAAAGTTGTACCATCCATTTGAGTTGCTTTTATTGGATTATTTGTTTTCTTATAATTAAAAATCAAAATAGAATTCTAGAAAATTTAGACTATATTAAAAATCAACATATAGAAAAAGTAAAACAAAAAGATATAATAGATATTAAACACTTACTAGAAGAAATAAAAAGAATTACTCTTTCATGACAGATAAGAATAATAATGATGAATATGATTTAAATTACTTAGAAGCTCTAAAATATTTAGAAAAATATCATTTAGATCCTAAAGGTTTTAGTAATTTAAATCCATCTTCTCAAAGTGATCAGATAATAATTAGACAAAATAATTTAATTATTAGACTATTATTAACATTACATATCAAGATAGACAATCTTTCAAAAAAGGAAGAAAAATATATAAGTCCTGAGTTTCCTGATATTACTAATTTAATAAATAAATTACCTAAAAAGTAGAAATAAATAAAGATAGAAGTAAAGGAAAAAATAAATCTAAAGAATGGCAATTTTTTCAGGAAGAAGCATAACCCTCTCAGAAATAGGAGAATCTAGTAGACCAAGTATATCTAGTAGACCAAGTATATCTGAAAGACCAAGGAATTTATTAGATAGAATTTTAATCTAGAAGAATTGATCAATTAGATGAAAATTTCCAATTAGATGAAATATAGATATAGATAAAGATATATTTTTCTATTTAGTAATAATCAGCTTAGTTTATTAAAACCAAAGACTTTATATGTTAAAGGAAATAGATCAGAAAAAGTAAACTATATAAACACTATAGAGAGCAACAGATAAGTTATATAAAAGATCAAGAATTAAAAATAAATTTAATAGATCATAATATCTATTATAGGATAGTGAAAAATTAAGTTTAATGTATTCTTAAGCAAAGATATTATTCAATTTCATAATACCTATAGAGTCAAACTGCGCACAATTTAAATTTATGCTATGCCCACATACTGTCTCTTATACACATCTAAAGGATCATATAGAAATTGATAGGTTATTACCTATTCATTTCTATCATTTTTAGAAAATTAGTTTTTGAACTAGATTCTAATACCCCTCTACTCTTATACACATCTAGATGTGTATTAGAGACAGCCTTCTTGGATTAATTCTACTTTTAGTAAAACATCTTATAGTTATGGTAATTATCCTAGACAACCTATACCTTTACAACAAATTCCAATTGATTCGGAACAAATTAGACCAAGAGGAAAAAGATTACCAATAGAACAGAATATACAATTTCAAGATTTATTTAGAAAACTACCAGGAGCTTTAGGAAGAGAAATAGAAAAACATTGGGAATTATATAATAATAAAATTATAAAATATTCGATAGGACATAGAATTCATTTATTATGGAAAAATTAAAAGAAAATGTACAAATATTCGATTCAAAATCAGCTTAAAAAGGAGATTATGATTTCGTAAGAAAATTATTTATACTCCACAAAGATATGAAGAAAGAAAGCAAGATAAAAGAAAAAATAAATTAGCAACTAATAATAATATAATAAAGAAAAATTATTTTTTAAGAAGATCACCAGCTAAAAAACCATATTTAGATAAAAATAAACATGTTAGAAAATTTAGGCCAGAAAGAAATTATAGAGCACGATTAGAATGTTTTACTTGTGGAAATACAGATCATTTAGCAAGAACTAGATGTGTATAAGAGACAGGAAATATATTCATCTACATTTATTAAGTCTTCTTGTGTCATTTCTACTAATAAAGAATTTCTATCTCTATTATAGATAGTGATAATGAAGAAGATACTATTGTTAATAATTTAGTAAAAACAGATTTATCTTATAATAGATATTATGAACAATTAGAACTAATTGAAAAAGATTTTAAAAATTTAGAATTAATGAATATTGTAGAAAATATAGAATGTAATCATAATTGGAAAATTAATACAGGATCAGAAAATAAATCTTGTTACATTTGTAATTGGTATCCAGCTACAAGAAAAAGAGCAAAATGTTTAGAATGTTTTAAAGAAGCATGTATAAAATGCATAGAATTAAAATATAATATGTTACTAATAAAATATGATTATAAATTTCAAACTTCTACAATAGAATTAAGAATTCTAGAAAGGAAAGTATTAAATTTAGAAGATAAAATAATTCTATTAGAAGATAGAATAAATAATTTAGAAAAATTAAAACAAAATATAATAATAAATGATAAAACATCAAGATTTATTAAATTATGAAAAAGATTATTTATGTAATGAAGATAAAACTATAACAAGTATACAAGTAGCCTGTAAAATAAGAATTGATAATGAGTATGAAATAGAGTGTTTAGCATTAATAGATTCAGGAGCTACTAAGTGTGTAATAAATAGTAAAATAATTCCAGATAAATATTATAAGAAAACAAATAATCCAATAAAAGCAACTCAAATGGATGGTACAACTTTCACCTATGATACTTATCTAGAAAATAGTAAGATTTGTTTTCTACAAATTTGTAATACATTATACATCTAGATGTGTATAAGAGACAGATTATAGGCATTCTTATAAGAATCTCTCTCAATATTTAATTTTTGTATTTCTTTTTCTATACACCTTAAGAATACACCTGTCTCTTATACACATCTAGATGTGTATAAGAGACAGGGACTATGGTTGGGTAGATCCTAATTTTGTAAAACAAACATCAAAAAGTTAGAAACCATAAATAATAAATGTTGCGAAACGTATCGATAATACTACTTCTTGTAAGATCTATATTTCTTCTTTACAAGAAGAAATTTCTTGAACTGGAAGAATACATAGTCTCTTATTTTGAATCATATATAGAAGAAATAGAAGAATATATATATATAGAAAACGAACAAGAAATAGACTATGAGTTTATAAATTTAAACAAAGCTTATTTAAATATAGGATTAATTAAAAATCAAAAATATAAAACCCAGACGCTTGTAGCTCAAGTATCTTTGACCCTAACCAATGTAAGATTTATACTTTAATCTAGATGTTTCACACTTGACTCTGTCTCAAACATAGATCAGCAGCTTTTATAGTAAGAAATCATAACGAAATAGTTAGAGGAAAATCAAGAATGGTAATAAACTATAAAAGGTTAAATGATAATACTCGAACAGATGCATATAACATTCCTAATAAAAATGAATTAATAAATAGAATTCAAGGAAAAAGAATTTATAGTAAATTTGATGCATTGGTAATCTTTTTCCTCTTGGTCTAATTTCTGTCTCTTATACACATCTAGATGTGTACATGTCCGAAGGTCATTTTGAATGGCTAGTGATGCCATTTGTACTCTTGTCTGCCATTTTTTCTTTGCTGATTTTGTCTTCCATTGACTTCTTTGTGTGCTCCTGGTGCTGTTTTCTGTCTTATATAGACTTCTATGTCGGCCATTTTTAGTTTACCTGATACAACTGTCTCTTGACATTTGAACATTTTTTCCCGAATTTTTAAGTATAGAGGTCCTGCTATTTTACCTAGTTTTTTATAAGAATAGGAGAAGGTAAAATTAGACTACAAGAACATATTTCTAAAAGTTTTAGAAATGCCGATAAATTAGAAGGCATAAAAGAAATCCAAAAATTTTTAGGATTAGTAAACACATCTAGACCTTTTATAAAGATCTAGGTAAAATAGCAGGACCTCTATATCTCTTCCTACTATTGATGGTCAAGTTTTTAATCAAGAAGATATAAAAATAATTCAAAAGATTAAAGAATTAGTTAAAAATTACGATTTAAATTTACCATTAGATTCGATTATATTATAATAGAAAGATGGATGTGAAAAAGGTTGGGGAGTGTTTTAAAAGCTAAACCCAATAAATATTTAGATAAAAAGAAGAAGTAGACAGATTAACATCAAGTGGAAAATTTATAAGAAGTAATAAAAGATTTCTATAATAGACAGCAGAAATGTTAGCGATAATTTATGGATTAAATTCATTTAAGTTATCAATAATCTCTAAGAAAGAATTTACGAAGAACGGATTAACCATCTTCTTCTATTACAACTTTTATCTTTTAATTAAATTATAAAATCTTACTTTTTGGAGTGTCTTTTAGTTGTCTCTTATAGACATCTATTGTACTTAAAACAGGCTAATCTGTGCTCTATAATTAATAAGATAATAGTTTAGCGGATCATTGAGTAGATCAATATTAGAATCTAGTTCAAAACTAATTTTTAAATATGCAGAATGAGGCCACCAACAGATCGAGAGCTCAAATGAGGCCTTTTAGACCTCAAGGTTCTTCTAGTCAAGGTAATAATCCAAGTAGTTCGGTAATATATTATGTGTAACTTTATCTTTTCTTCTTGGAAATTAATTCTAAAAGAAGACGAATTACATTTGTTCTATATAATTACTGTCTCTTATACACATCTAGATGTGTATAAGAGACAGAAATTACTAAGTTGGATCATAGATAAAGAAGAAGTGTCTTTTAGATAATCTTTGGATTGCATTTAATAAACCTCGAAAGATCAAAAATATTTTTAGCTAGTAAAAAGACTAATGAGCATTGTGATATAATTGAGGGAGAAAAGAGTGTTTTGATAGAAAAAATTTCTGATTTAGAAAAAGAAATACAAAAATTAAATATTGAGAGAGATTCTTATAAAAATGCCTATAATAAGTCTTGTTCCCAAGCAAGTAAAAATTTGGGTGAGACAGTGGAAATTCCTCTCGAATTTCAAAACCTTCAAGTAGGTGAAACTTCACTAGTCCACTCAAGCGGTATTGGTAAAGACGAATCAAGTCCGTTGAAGGTGGAATTTGCCAAAAATTCCAATTGAATCGAAATTCTAGACTATAATGAATATATTAGATTTTGGAATTAACTGTCTCTTATACACATCTAGATGTGTATAAGAGACAGATCTAAATCTATACTCAAGATACCTCGTGACAAAAGAAAGGAGTAAAATTAGACAAGAAAAAGAAAAAGAAAAATTTGAAAAAAGAATCAAAAATAGAAGAGACTGTTGAAAAAATTTTAAAAGAATACTTTGAAAAGAATAATATAAAAGAAGAAAGCGAGAAAGTAGTAGTAAAGAAGGTCCAAATAATATAATTTCAAGAAATTCGGATAGTGGAATGTCATTTGATTCTATAGCCGGACATAATTTAGATACCTAAGTAGAAAGGATAAAGATTTTGAATATTAAAGATTTTTGAAGATAAGGCTCATGTCGAAATAAAGAAGATAAGACATCATAGCCTCTTTCTTGACTTTTATTATCTGACAGTCCTCTTTCTATTTTTGATTCTATGATTCTATATATACTGTATTCTTGAATCTCTGATAAATGTCTAAGGAGGAGGTATTTAAGTGGATCTAGTGTCCCACCTTCTTTCCTGGTTTATCAAGATAGACAAGATGGTTACTTTTAAAAACAATCACGTGAAAGATAAGAAGAAATCAGCAAAAACAAGAATGACAGACAAAAGTGTTCAAAAGTCAATAGATAGTTAAACTAAAAACTAAAATAATCTTTGTTTAAATTTGTAAACTATACACATCTAGATCCTGTCTAAGATACACATCTCAGTAATAATTAAAGAAAGAAAAAATGGCGACAAGAGTACTCATTGAATAAAAATCTGCTGAAGATAATCTTTTCCTTCAGACTCTGTCTTTGAAGTCCGGATTTTGAAGTGTCTTACTCTCCTATAAATAGAGTAGTTTAGTTTATTCAGGAAAAAGAGTCTGGACTTCTAGATTATCGAAAAAACATAAGCTGAGAGCAAACACAAGAAAATGTCTCTCTTTCCTCTCTTTGAATAAATATCCTTTGTAAAATATTTTAATTTTCCTTTGTAAAAATCCAAGAAGCCTTTGGGCATAGCAGTTTAGACCTCTTCGGGGTTTCGAAAGGATCTTACCCCAAACTAAGAAGATATTATATGTAAGTTTCTCATAAACTATGTAATCTTTTCAGTTCAATAATATATGTAAATTTTTCTACTCTATGGTTATTATTATAAGTATTATGCTTTAGTAATTAAATACTTATTAAAGCTGTTATAAAACCCAGATTCTAAAAATACACATCTAGAAATGTCCTAAGTGCTGTCTCTTATGGAATGATGAGCTTGATCTGATCAACCATTGTTTTTTAAGTTACGGTAAAAGGAATAACAAGAGACTTTAGGTGTCGTAATGTTTTTCTGTAAAAT
The DNA here is from genome assembly GCA_025175665.1 of Cinchona pubescens. Lineage (NCBI taxonomy): Eukaryota > Viridiplantae > Streptophyta > Magnoliopsida > Gentianales > Rubiaceae > Cinchona > Cinchona pubescens. The sequence continues at coordinate 1,362,049 of JANKKI010000326.1, forward strand.
TACGTATTTAATTATTACTGAGTAATCTGAAGACCCGTCCTTCTATAATGCTAAAACCATAGTTAATGTTTGATAAACTTATAATATGTTAATGAACTGAAAAAGATTATTAAATTTATATGAAATTCTTATATAGAATGAATAATTGTTTGTGGGTTAGTACCGAGTAGGAAGTTTTTTAAATTAAAGGTTTAACGCTTTTATTTTTATGAACAATAATTACAATATTTTAGAAGAAATATTTTTATTACTACCTTTTAAAGATTTAGAAGATTTAAATAATTTAAAACAAGTTTTTATTAATATAAGATCAAATAGTAGATTAAATATAAGAAATTTATCAAATAGAATAGACTTAGAACATTACGAAGTTTATTATAGTATTAAAAACATTTACTAGATCCAACTTTAATTTAGTTTTACAATATATAGATCATAAAATACAAAGAATAGAATTAAGAAGAAATCAAAATAGAAATAATACTAGATGTGATTAGAATTAAGATTAGATTTGTGACAATCCAGACTAAGAGGTAATCTAGTATATCGGCTGGAATACCCTCAAGCGCCAGTATTCTAGATCTAATCTAGTTGGCCCGAGGTGTTTTTAACAACGCCACGTACTAAGATTATTTTTAATAACAAACATCACAAATATAACTAAGATTATTTTTAATAACAAACATCACAAATATAAACATCACAAATATATGGTATCATATAATACATAATGTGTTTCTATATATATTAAATTTTTATTTAATTGGAACACAAAGAAATTACCGCGCACATATTTTCCTAAATAAGTTGACAAAACATTTAACTAAAATAATACATTTTAAATTTTTTTTTTTTTGCTGCTTTACAAGTTTTGATTCCTTAAGCAAAATACAAACCACATTTTTTATTATACTATATGGTTTGCTTCTAATTGTTCTATTTTTATTCAATGACATACAATACATTTTATTACCATGGTCTTAAATTTTTTTAAGTAAGTTGACAAAAAAATTTTATCAAAAATTATATTTTAATTTTTTTTAGTTTATGAGTTTATGTTATTAATCATACAAAATATCAGTTTTTATAAAAAAATATTGTGTGTTTATACATATTAAAAAAATCAAACAAATAAAATAAGTACATTAACTCACACATATTTTCACAAATAAGTTGACAAAAAATATGTTAAAAGACTAAAGGGTGACAAGTAAAATTATTAGAAACCTTAAAGAAGCGTTTTTGAAACTATATTTTTGTTATTTTACTAAAGAAGAAAGGGTACGATTGTCATTTCATGCCAATTAAAACCTCACTTACAAGAGAAGAAAGGTAAGTAATATTTCTAAAAGTTAAAGGGTGCTAAGAAATATCTTAACCTAAACCTTAAGACAGGTTTATGAAATTATCCCTTTAAGCAACGGGGAGCATTGACACGTGGCGATGGGAAGCGTGCGGTCTGCGGTGTTCTTTTTTGCTCATCTGGCACCATTCCAATTCTGCATGAATGAATATTGAATATGAAAATAGAATCCTCCTCAGTCATGTTTCTTTAATTTGGTTTTAGTTATATATATATATATATTAGAAAATACTACTATAAATTCGATTTTTGATCTTACCTATAGATTCTGCAATCAAAATTAAATTTTTTAAAATCTTACTTACATCAACTTATATCATAAATTTTATAATATTTAAATTATATAACAAAATTTATAAGTGAGATTAAAAACTAAATCTGCTTAAATAGACTAAATATATAATAGTATTTAACTAAAGCATCTTGAATTGTGTGTTATTGGATTCAATTAATGAGATATCTAGAAGTGTTCATAAGTAGAGATTTGACTACATTATTATTCTTCTTCTTTTGTTGCAATCTTGTTGCAATATGAATATAAAATGTTACACGCCCTACCCAATTTTTTTTGGTTGGTCATAAAAGGTTTAGTTGGAGATAATTGATGATAAGTGATTTTATTAATCATGACCAACAAACTTTTGTTTTCTATTCTGATCTTGGAAGGTAGCTCTCTTGTTTCTTTTTCTTTTTCTTTTTTTTTAGAGCTCTTTTTATTATTTTAAGAAAATTTTGTACGTGTATCGATTTTATAACATAATGTCACGGACTCTTTACTTGATAAAGAATTCATAAAGTGACATGGCTTTAGATAAAATATTTATGATACTATCTCCATAAATCTTATTCATATAATTTTTTTTTATTTATTTATCTTTTTTTCTTTTTTCTTTTAAATGAATGAATATGTATCTAGAACTAGAATATTAAAGATTTTGGTTTAATAATGTGTTAGTGAAATGGTTGGACTAATCTTCACGTAAATCTTTACATCTCATTTAAGTTTCTCTATAACAAGAAACTTCGTGAATGAAGCTGTTTGATACTAGGATTGAGTTTAACTAAATAAGAATCATTCAAGATTGATTCTATAACTTGTTAATTTGGACTAAACTTTGAGAATAAAAATTGACAAAACTATGTATGAAAAGACCACGAAATATAATTTAGTTGATAAAATATTTTGTTTATAATTTATTAATTATGAGTTTGAATAATTAAAGAACTCCTAATAAAAAAATAAAAATAAAAATTAATTTATAAAAATATAAATGTTGGAGTTCGACTCAGTAAAATTTTGTTCAAATTTGACTTAATAATTAATCAAGCATAAGTTTTAGGGGAATTTTACAGTTCTGTTGAGAGAACCATTCCGTTGGCTTTATGAACTTGTATAATACAAGTTTGTAAAGCATATTATATTGTATTATATAAGTTCATAAAATATAAAAAAATAATTTCATCAACGAAATGGTAGAATTTTTCAAAGTTTCAAGACATAACCAATGTTGATTAAGAAATCTAACCAAGTTCAAACTACATTATTTCGACTCCATTCAATCCAACTCTTTACACAGCACATTACTAGCATCTTTAATCATTCATCAGCAATACAAAGCTTCAGTATAGCTCACAATTGTAGGCCAACATAAAGACATGCTTTTAATGCCAATTGACGCCTTCCTTTATCCAACTATGATAGAAATTATTTCTTTTTTCCCAACTTAAAAAACAATGGTTGAGTCAGATCAAGCTCATCATTCCAGTACAGGTCGAAAAAAATACCACAAATCGATGAGCAAATGAAATTTTTTGATTAATTAGACAAATTATTATTTATATATTTAAAAAAAAAAAAAAATTGACTAGTTCAGTTCCAATACTTCACGATTGAGATAGTGTCACAAAAATTGTTATGTACTGCCAAGAAGGTTATTTTTGTATTTGATTTCGTTTCCAGCAATAATCTGGATGATTATAGATATGAAGCAGTGGATGTCAAGATAATTTGTGCCCCAAAAAAGAACGAAAACATCATGCCATTTGTTTGGTAGTAAAATTAATAGGAATATTAGATTTCTTTCTGTTGTTATTGCAAATATTTGATTGTCTTTGTCAATTCAATTCGATAAATAGCTAGAATCCACAAGCAAAAGCAATTGGTTAGGTCACAATTATTTAGAATTTTTACACTCATCTTTGACAAATCTCTTAATGCACGGTAATGGATTCATAACCTTTTCTTAAATGAGTGTAATGTATGTAAAAAATAAAAATAAAAATAAAAATAAAACTAAAATGTTTTAAAACAATAATTAAAATATTATTTGAGAAAAGTAACTATCCAAATAAAACTATTGATTAACCGAGTGTTGTATGAGACTTGTACATCAAAGTGTATGTCGAGGGTGGATGTAGTGCGGGGCAGGGAGAGGCGACCGCCTCTTAAGAATTTGCAAATTATATTTTATTTTCTCAAAATTTTTTATTATATTTTTATAAAAAAATTAATTTTGCCCTGTTAAAAATTTTCAAAAGCTATAAACGTATTCTTTAAATATATGTTTATGTAGTCTTATCTTTAAAATATTCAAAATTATCTTTTGAGATTTTATAAAATTTAATTGCAACCACATAAAATTATATTTTACTTCCTTAATATTTCACAAAAATTATAAAATAATCCCTTTAAAAATATGTCAATGTAAATTTGCGCGCTCAAAATCTAACTCTGCATCTGCCCCTGGGGTATGTCATCGCACCAAGAAAATTTCTACCATATTATTTGCTATGCAAGAATCATATTTAGGCAACTGATAAATTAATGTGGTTACCAAACTAGGCCTAGCTGAAACTGAGTTTCATTTGTTTTTTCTCAACAATAGTTGGTAATGGGTCGCAAACAAGCATGAAAAATCATAAGGAAAGCCCAATTGGTGTTTGTCAAAATTATCACTTGTCCAAGAATCTCTTGGGTGAGAGTTGAGATTTTCCAAAATATTTTTTGTTTGTGAAGTTTCTATATACCCATGAATTAATTCACACATACTATTACCTATGAACCCGAAATATTTCGAGATCATGGAATTTATGTACCTTGAAATTACAGTTCACGAAATTCTAATTTTAAACATTTCCAAGAAAGAACAAAAATAACCTGTGGTTCCATTTGTTTGCTCTTTGGAGTTTATTTCATAATGCATGCAATATGGCTCATCTCAGGTGTTTGTTTAAGAAATTTTCAAATGCACTTTGGAGCTTGTACGGCAAATTCTTTTATGTATTAAGATGTACGTGTTAGTATATGTCCTAAAGACAATTTATTTAAGGAATAAATTTATATATATATATATATATTTATTGTAATATAACATTTTTGAATAATATGTATATATATATATGAAATCATAAATAATTATGATGTAATTATATTTTATTTGTAAATATCCCCACTCATAGTGTTTGACACTGATAGATTAGCACATAAGTGTATGTGGATGCTTATTGAGAATAAATACATTAGATTGACCTGCTAAGAGTATTCCATACGGATTATTATTTAAATGTCACTGGATTAATTTCTTTGTAATAGTTGTGTAGTATTTCTTTGACTTGAAGTCATGAGTTTATCTTGACTATGGATTATCATACTTTAGTTCTATTAGTCTTTGCTCATACATACTGTAGAATTCAGGTATAATATGAATCATGATAAAATAAGATATGACCAATAGAGGATTCACAACTCCTTATAATCGAAATATGTATATCCCCCAGTATGAACACTTCTTGAAATACGATTCAGAAATTTTTGCACAAAATAGAAATAAAATTAAAAGTGTTTTAAATTCTATTTGAAGTAAGTTGTATTTTGGAAAGAAATAAATTGATTAATTCAATAAGAGTTGACATTATATTTGTACTCTTTAATTAATTGGGATATAAGTTGGTGAAAGGATTATAATTATACAGAACTAAATCACGGATCGGTGATGTCGAACCACTGGATATATCTCAACACTTACGTGGTCATGATACTTTGCTAGAAGCTAACTTGATTTATAAGTGTAAATTAATTAATTGGTGAATTAATGATAAATTAAAGGTGTTTAATTTATCTAATTCTAATTAATTTAGAATTATAATTTATACTTATGCTAACGTGATTGGGAACTCACACACATAAGGATAATTATTTCAGGATTAAATTAATTTCGATAAATATAAGATATTTATGGGTTAATTTATAAGATAAATTAAATATTTGAACTCAATTATAATAAGTTATGAATTTTAAGAGTTAATTTATAATATATATATATATATATATATGTGTGTGTGTGTGTGTGTGTGTGTGTAAGACTAGTACTAACTATTAGCACTAGTACGGCTAATAAAAAAGAAAAGCCGTGAACAAAGGTTTTAAAAACGTGAAAGTCATGTTTGGAAAAAAAATAATTAAGAAATTAACATTATGTGTTTGGATTAATTAATTTTATGAAAATTTTTGATTTAATTATCTGTTTGGATATCATTAAAAATCGGGTACTTGTACAACTTGTGGTCGATGTTCCAAATATATTGAAGATTTTTCTGCGATTCTAAGGTATAATTTTTGTACTTTTCTTATACTATACATAAATTAATCAAGATGATCAGTAATAAAAAAATAAAAACTTTTAAATTTCACTACATTTTTTATTATTTAGATGTGTACCAGAACACAGAGTGTGGCTCTATATAGGTCCTACTGTAGGTCCCACAATAAACCCCACATATATTTACTTTGTGTCTTAATGCACAAAGAATTTATCAACTTTTATATATATAAATTCTAGGTTGTGTAAGTGAGATATATCTGGAAATTATATACCGGACTGTCAAATCAAAATGCCTAAATGAAGATGAATATATATATAAAATTTCCGGATAGTCCGATATATCTCACTTACACAGCCTAGAATTTTCTACACTTGCTTTGGCCTAAATGGAATTTTACTTCTTCACAATTACCAGTGTACCATGAAAGAATTGTCGGGACACATCTTGTCTTTTTCTCGTTATCAGTAGTGCCATTCTCCAAAACATGTATTCATTCTAAGGATTGTAAGTCGACCTTCAATAACTTTGGAACAAATCCCAGAAAAACAAATTCAATTATTGTACCTCTTAAGTTTTCTCTAGGTTGACAATCCTTCAAGAATGGGAGAACTTGACAGTAAATTCTTCTACAGACCAAGATCCACATGCATTAAGACACATAAATTATGGGTCTTATGTGAGGTTCATGATTAGTAGTAAGAACCACATGAAATTTACGTTTTATATGTTTTGATGTATGTGAACTCTGGTCTACGTAAACTCTAGTCCATGCAAGAATTTGTCGAACGTGGCTCATTTTTCAAATGCCTTACAGCCCTTCGTGTTTCTTGTTTATGTTTTGTACACAGCTTAGCCTAATTCTCTTACTGTCTTAAATTGATCCCACAGAAGGTACTAAACATATATGCATCACTTGTTTTGTCAATGACCGGATAAAGTTCTATTTCCTGTTATAGGATTTCAGAGAATGCACAAACAAAGAGACTATATCAACACAAATCTGTAATTTTTAAAAAGGAAGATTGCTATTCACATTTGTGTTCTCAGGTTGTTTCCAGCAATGAAGATAGCAAGAAAATAACATATAGTAATAGTGAATAAACAAAGGTACAAACAAGATCCTCAGATAGCTTGATTCTTTTCCTTTTTTACATTGCGCAATTGCTTTCTATCTAACTGTTGCTCTCTGCACAAAGAAAGAACACACTTTGCAACTTTTTATTGCTGCTTTCTTCCCTGCAATTAAACTTCCTCCTGTCACACTAAGACACACACATACACACACATATAAACATGAGAGAGCCAAAGGATTAATATCTTAGCTCCAAAATGTGAGGAGGGCTCACTTGAAGTCTCTTAATCAACATTTCCTCTCACTGAAAGCTTCAAGAATCCAAGTGCTTCCTCAGTACAGTTTTTCCCTGAATGAATGCACAATTTGCATTAATACAATAATATTTAGTTAGAGGTAGATAATATATATATATATATATATATATATGGTAAAAGCAAGAGAATCTTAATGGCTGAACATTCATAGTGAACATATTTTTGAAATGCAGACGTGTAAGAACCTTGAAATGTGCTGCCTTGAGAGAATCCCGAACCATGATCCCTCAAATGTTTTTTATTAGGAACTGCATTGTTCTGAATGAAGAAAGCCGTGTGAGAAAATCACACCATATGGAAGCCTTAAAGGTGAATGTTATTCTGATATTGAACTTGCCTTGGAGAAGCTCTGGAAAGGGGAGCTAGCAGTATCATCAAGATGGAAGTTTTGTTGCTTGTTCCTGTGATCTTTTACTTTCTTGCTTTGTTTGCCATTTTTTGGCCCTGAGGTTGAAATAATGGTACAATTGTATCTGATTTCTTCAGAGCTGTCTTCATTCTGATGGAAATGTGGAGGACCAGATGATGCATCAGACAACATCGATGAATCTTCATCTTCTTCATCTCCTTGGCATACGTTCCTTTGCTTCGACGATCACTGTCAAGTGGCATGCTTCTGTTGCATTGATCTGCAGAACTTGAAAACTGATCCAAATACATGGTCCATCCAGATTCACATCCACCACTATATACGGAAGTTGATGTATTCATTCTTGCCTAATTCTTGAAAAGAATATATTCTATGATGAGGGCTTTCTTATGATGTCAAAATTGAAGAGTGAGTTTGCTTTCTCTGCCTTTGTCATGGTTTAATAAATATGATGAGTACGAGAGTTGATGGGTACAATGATAAGTATCCAAACAAATTACGCATTCAAATCCTATACTATTTTTGTCCTATGCTCTATCCTTTTGCCTTTTTTTGATTTTATCTGACCTTGTGAAGTATCAAATTGCCAGTTGGCTTGTCATTTTGTTTCGGTGGGGTGGTGAAGGAAGGTGGTGAACGGGACTTTCGGTGTTCTGTCTACCAATTACACAGTTTCTTGGACATTTTTGTGTTAGTAGCATAACAAAAGTGGTCATGCATTTAACGTTTCCTGCTGAAACTCACAGAAAGCAGCCACAAATTCCATAGTAAATGCAGCAAGTTCAGTGAATGGTGTACTGCCTTAAATGGCATAGGATTTTGAAACACTTTTCTCTGCATCATTTCCTATCAAACTTGATTATAACATGGTATGCATCCATACTCAGGTAACTGTTATCATCTTCTTTTTTGGATTTTGAAGAAAATGCAAGAAAATGTATCTATGTCTCTACTACATTTTCAAACGAAAAATACACTATACTTGTGTTACATCACTCTCTTTTAAATCCTTTGTTTTGGCTGATTAATCTCTTTCAAATGCTCTACAGGTAACTCCACCTAACAGTGAATTTCACTGGGAAGGAATTAAGTTCATCATATAAAGCGAAAATTAGATAGTGCAAAACTCTCTACTTCAGTGCTTCGTATCTCTCTGAGTCAGCTGGTCCCTGACTCCATCACATTTGCACGTCCTTTTGCTGGCTTTTTTATATTGCAAAAAGCAGTTTCCAGTTTCCATTGGTCCTATTTATGTGAAATTTCATTCTCCAACAGAAGATAGGACGATTTGGTATAAACTTTCTGCTGTTCACCACTCTAATGATTGGTTAACAGAGACTTCTTTGAACTAGCAAGAGCAAATTAAAGTAGAAAACAAGTATATGGAGGGGGAAAAAGAACGAAAATGAGTATGGAATAATTAATTTGGAAAAGCTGATCAACTTGACATTTGTAATTTGCATGCATTTCAATATGCCTAAAACTAGTAGATAGATTAAGATAGCAAGTTAGATTTATTCTGTCTAAACACATTTACGTAAAAGCTATATTGGAATGCCATGCCTTATGTCCAGTGCATGAGCAACATCATAATATGGATTCTAGACTCACTATGGATCATAAAGGTGGAAAAAGCTTGTTGAGTTTGAACGGCAACTTGTAAAATTCATCAGTCCTGACATCTTTGTTATACAAAATGAATTTCTCCCACAAATGCGAGCCATTATCTTTACGGGCTTCATGGTTGTTGTGAGGGAGGGTACAATCCAAAAATAGGGCAATGAGAGCAGCAACGGTTGCATGTGATGAGAAGATGATAGAAATTGTGTCATTGAACTGCGATTCAACAAAAGCAAAAATGGTGAGACTGAGCTTAGAGCTTTAGTTGTAATGATGTATAGTTATATACCCATCTTGCATTTGTATGAACAGGACCAGTTCTAGAACATAGGTATTGTCTCTTATTTATACTCTCTGAAATATTGAGGTACTGATAATCCCAGAAAGAGGGAAAAGCCTAATATAAGTTTTGTTCTGAAACTGTTGAGGTTGCAGAATTGGAGAAACCCCAAGCCTGCAGAAGCTGCATGCAATGCAAACCCAAGTTAATCATTTCTGATTTACGAATGTTTTCATTGAAAAGCATAAAAACTTCCAAACAGCATGTAATTCGAGAGATGAAGAAACATTGAAGTCTAATTTACTCACAAACATAGCCAAAGAAGAAACAGTATAGCGCTCCCATGATTGGCAAAGGTATTGATGCAAAAATTGCCCCGAACTTTCCTGATATAGGATAGCAGATGGTCAGAAACTACCTAGTCTAATTTATTCTGGTTGTCTTGATTTCTTTTATACAACAGAATATATGGAATTTAAATTTAACAAGAATGCACGTATGAATAGAATAGCAGTTAGTATCGGAAATAAAGAGATACCCACAAGTGAAAATTTTAAATATTTACATTTTAAGAGGTTCAATTTTTCAAAGTGATGATGGTATAAATAGAGATGTTACACATCGGATACAAGCAAGTTGGACTAAATGGAGAATGGCACCGGAAATATTATGCGACCACAAAATTCCTTTACGACTTAGGGGTAAATTTTACAGAACGGCAATTAGGTCAGCGATGCTTTATGGGTCTGAATGTTGGACAATGAATTGCACATATGAGCAAAAGATGATATAGCAGAAATGCAAATGTTAAAATGGATGTGTGAGTTCACTAGGATGGACAAAATGTGCAATGAGCATATTTGTGATAAGACTGGAGTAGCACCTATTGATGAGAAGATAAGAGAAATACGTTTAAGGTGGTTATGTCATGTGTTAAAACGGCCAGTAGAAGCGCCTGTTAGACGAATAGATTTTAGAGAGAATAATTAATATAAGAGGAGTAGAGGAAGACCGGAAAGATTTAGTAACTAACTTGTAAAAAAGATATAACTTATCTAGAAATTAAGGAGAATACGGTCCACAGCTCTTGACAGAGCGCAATGGCATAATAGAATTCAAGCAGCCGACCATATTTAGCGAGAATAAGATTTGATTTGGTTTGTTTCTTTGTTTCTTTGTCTTGATTTCTTTTCCAACAATTTGAAACATGGGAGTAGTTATTTGAAAACTTGAGTCATACAAGCATTTCCTTTCTTATACAATCTCAAATAAAAACCAGCTAATGGTGTTATGTTTTAAATGATTTTCTGTTTCTGAACAGTTAGACACAACTAAATATTTCCACCAGATGTGATAAAAAAGATAGAGCAGCTGAAATGAGTTACCTATAAGGTAACAAATTTGAGGGATTTTGATACCTATGATGGAGAAGATGATCATGAATGCTGCTGATATCTGTACTACTCTTCGACTTCCAACTCTAGTTAATGCCAAGAGGCCAGCATTTTCACTGCATAGATGACGAAAGATAATAAGAGAAACCTCTACAAAAATAACTTCGGGTAGAGATATCTGCTACACGTCCTACGGTTGTAATCAGATCATACATGTGGGAACTCTTGTGAATATGCAAATATTTGATCATCATTCAACTGCTAGTAGATAATGCTATTATAGAAACAATTCATGGTTACTAGAGTCTCTCAAAAAGATTTTCTTCTGCTGATGATGCTTAAATTATGAAATACTAGGTAACATGTATCTGCATAGACCTATAACTATAACAGGATCATCCCTCCTGTTACATTTCGCCTGTTGATCTCTTTCATAATTCCTTAGTTCATACTTTTCTGTCAGCTGGCAGCTTCTATCACCCTAAGATGCCAGTTCTGACCCATCAAGGTTCTTATGTAGATGTCCTCAGTCAGTTTATTTAATCAAAGTAGTTCTTTTATATAAACAGTTCAAGTGGGTTGAAGTTTGTTACACTGTTGCAGTTGAACCAGTTGTGCAACCAAATAGGCCATTCAGCAATGTCCCAATTCCCTAAAATTTAAGGATTTCCATTAATAGGAAGCATCCAAACAATATGAGGTATACAACTTGGTATAGTTACTTACACGTTGAAATGCCAAAAACTTTTATCTCACCAGCCAGCCAATACCACGGCTAATAACAGAAGGTGGCACTGGTGTTGCACTTCCATATCTTGCTGATGCAAGAAATGTTCCTGTAGACTATAAAACCGAAGATAAAAATCAGATTTGAAGCACAAGTGATGATATAAATGAGTTGTTATAGGTGCAACAGGTTTAATATTCGAAAGAGAAGATGAAAGCCATGAGAAGAGTAAACCTCTGCAGAAGCAACAAAAGCAGCAATCATCATTGCAAATGCTTCTCCAGCTCTAAAAGTGGGAGGCCCCCATTGGAATGGAAAAGGGATATAAATCCTGCAAATGTGAAGCAAAAAGCAGAGTGCCAGAGCCAGATCACCCGAAAATTTCTCATCAGATGGAGAAATTCAAATGTATAGCAAACAAATAAACAACTTTGCTTCCAACAATGCAATACACACGTGTGTCACTTTAGTAAATAGAATCATCTGCTTTGAGTGAACACGCTGTGTTCTATTGCATAATATGCTGATTCATGGTGTTTGAAAAGGCATATTTAGCTTGTTGCAAAAGATATCTCACCAAGAAGATCCTCCAATTAGTCCTGAGTGATCAGTACGACAGCTATCACCCCGAGATTTATGGTAAGCACCACTCCATGTTAAAATTTCTGCGTAAACCCACACAATTGCAGCAGAGAACAACACTGCATATCGGTCACATATGGGCTTCTTGAACCGTAGATATATGGGAAGATACTGCAAGAGCATTAAACAGAAAACATTATCAGACACTTCTTAGCTGGTAAACCTTCTAAAACCTTCAATCATCAAGGAAGAACAAAGTAAAGCCAAAGTCAACATCTGACGGAAATGAACATTAAAAGAACTGGGCGAGGTGTATCTATTCCGTGATTAAACACCACCGGACTTAAATCACTAAAACAAAATGATCTACATTTTCTTGATTACATTGTTTTTTACCCTGTTGTTGTATTGTAAACAAGAGTAGCAATTTGAATAACTCGAGTCTTCAGTTCAGTTGTCTATGTTCTGAACATTTTCTCTAAAAGAGGTTATCAATGTATTTGAGCTACTTTAAATTTTGTAGTCAGTGAATACATTGCAGAAAACAAATAGCAGATTCCATCAAAGAGAACAGTGAAGAGGAAAGAAAAGAGATTTAATGAAAGTCATAAACTGCTTGCCTGTGAGATGATAAGCATGAAAATCAACTCTGGAATCCCAACTTCAGCACATTTCACAATCTGGAAGAAAGAAACAAAGTTAATTTGCATAAAAGAAGTTAAAATGGAGTTACAAATTTTAACTGTTTCAACAAAAGAACAAAAAGCCTTGCATCCTTCAAGTCACTACTCAATCATCTAATTCTTAGCAAGACTTATCTCTCAGGGAACCACTTTTTAGATGCATATATTGAAATATATATCCACTAAAATCACATCCAAAATGTCTATATGTGATTCAATCAAAAAACTAAACCAGTAACAGCACGTCCGAAGAAGGTGACTCCGAAAACACTGTTTCCAGTTATTGTATCTTTTCCAAGAAAAGAGAGCAAATTAATAGTACTGTCGTGCATTTACTAAGGTTAATTAACAGAAGAAAAATATTGAATTAGGATTCAAATCTCTTACTAGAGGGAAGCCAAGACGAGACAGCCCAAGTCCAGTTAATGTAATAAGCGGAACCATGGAAAGAGGGCTGAGAAACCTGGACAAGAGACGAAAAGCTAGTATTAGTATATGGATGAGAGTATGTTAAGAGCATGAAAGTAGAACAGGCTTTTTAGTAAGATAGGAAACTTAATGCATAGATCCCACCTCACAATGTTTCTCCATAAGCCTAGAAAGCCAATGATCATTTGCAAACATGAACCGATAATTATAGCACCTTGTATGACCCTCATTGTTTCTGCAAACCTCTGAGAAATAATGAGTAACATTGTGAGATCCACGTATGACTGGCAACATTTGACTGCCAAATACTTTTATAGGGTGAGCTAAAAAGCAGCCAAGAGTTGCATAATCTATACCTCTTGAGGATCTTGTAATGTTTCATATCTTCTGGCTTGGAGTATAGACTTCGTGGGAATTAAAAAGGCGTAGGAACCACCGATTACTGATGATAGTCGTGTGCCAAAAAACGATTGCAATAGTGTATTCATCCCCGAGACGAAGAGTAAATTCTGTATCACCTTAGCCTTTTCAGCCTGCATTTCAAGAAGTATACAATCCATTAGAAAAACTGGAAAACATGTAGCAGAAACAATAAAAAGATCAGATTTTTCTTCTTATTCAAAAGTTGAAAAAAGAATCATATAAACAATGACAAACCAGAGCAACTAAAAAGTCTTACGTTGCCACCACCCATTTGGGGAACTATGATACTAGGAATCAAGACAACATTGCCGAGAGTCAAAAGATAATGCTGGAACCCCAACAAGATTGCTTCTGCTGCATTAAGGCAATGTAGTACCATTCAGCATTTTAACTCAGAGAATCCTATCTTTTTCACATCCTAAATCTTGAAGTTACCTAAAGTAACTAATCTCAGTAGTATGAAGAACACACACACACATTGCAGCAAGATCTTAAGTGAAAAAAAGTCGAGGTGGAAAAGATTACGTGTCTGCATAATTGATAGTCAGACTTACATGTAAAGGAACGGAAGAGAAAGAAAAACATGCAATGAAACTAAAGGTGTAACCGTGGTTCAAAAACACTGTTTGTCCTAAACTCTGAAGTAAATTGCACTAAAAAACTTATTCTTTGCTAGTTAATTTCTTACATCTAATCCATAAGTAGCAATTTGTGATTTTCATTTTGTTTTTTTTATGATTTTAGACAAATTTACTATCCCATATCAGTCCTATATCACCACGGCCAATGTGCAACAGCCACCACGGCCGCCATTTCATCACAAAATGGCACCACATTCAGAAGATTTTTGCATAGGAAAATAACCAAAAAAAAAATAATAATAAAGTATAGATAATATGAAGACGGTTAACGCAACGCCATGGAGGTGGGCTGTTAAGACAATATTGGACATTTGGTAGCTGGTCCATGACAGGATGTGGCTGTAGCTCCTCGGACATCTTAACTCCATCACCTGCTTTTGACATTGCTGAAGCTTTGGAGACTGTTTGATTGAAACAAATTGTAAAACAGGAAAATTTGCTAAATAAGTAATTGAGCTATTAGCAGCCTTCAAATGTTAATTAATTAATAAAGCCATTGAATGCTACGGTTACACTATGCTATTTGAATTGATACTAATGCTGCATGATATATCAAAGTTATTACAGTAATAATAAAAATAATTCTACAGTTACAAATAATTTTGAGGGAATAAACTGTCAACTTTGTTATGATGTATGTACTATATAAAATCTTTACCTCCAATTAATTAAATCAATTATTGGATATAAGATCAACCAGATTTTGGGTCTTAAACAAATGGGTCCAACGGCAACAAAAGATTTACTATATTTAGCTTTTCAACCATCAATATACAAGGCTCAGAAAGAGAAATTTATTAGTATCTCCAAGACTCCATTGTTCAGAACTTTTATATGTTTTTTTGTGATTTGTTATTGAACAGACGGGCATTAAAGATTTAACAATTGTTACCGCCCACTTTCCATTTTTCAGAAGGATCATTCGTGATAGGCTGCTGATCGACAAGCAAATAAATTATGAAAGGATAATACAACCCCATTATTGTGCATTTTCAAAACGAAATTTCTTGAATCCAATGTGGTGATAATATGGAATGAAAAAGAAAAAGAAAAATTCTAAGAACACCTCGATTAAGAGACGCAGCAGCATTGAGAACTGAGAAGAGAACTTCATGCATTAGTAATAAAGCCGAAAATGTCAATGAAAAGTCCTTACATCTGAATCAATATAAATCAGATGCCCTGTGGTAATGAATGCATGGAGATTTTGATGCAAGATCATCCTAAATACAGTACATAGCTTTTTGCTGTACTAGAATAACTACAATGTTCGTAATAAAGATCACTGTCTTCCCATGTTCAGCACAAGGTCCATCCAGATTTCATTCAAGAATTTACAATACATGAATTGCATGTAGAGAAATAACAATAAAAGCTTCTTGTTAGTCTCTCCAACTTCTTTCCTCTCACATGGAATATCCAAGCTTTTGCTTCCAGACTTCACAACTAGCCTGAGTACAAGAAAGGAATGTCAGAGATGCAAATCATATAGTATTTCCTATTTACTTATTTTTCTGAGTTTCTGTTAAACCTTTCAAATATTGAAATCATGAAGTTAGAGAGTACAGAGTAACAGAATCAAAATTGTTTTCGTTTTCTTTTCCTTTTTGCTTGAATGGTTTCTGTTACCCATTGCATGAACTCTTCTCCAAAAGAATGTACATAAATCACAAAAGATTTAGATGACGAATGCCATTCAAATTACACTGTGTCACGCCCCAAAATTAGGGTCGCCGTGCCCTCACCTGCCCACGAAGAGACAAGGCTCAAAACCTCAAATGCCTTCCAATCACTAGCCTTAAATTACAACGAACACCTACAGAATAATAATATATAATGGGATGAGCAAACACTTGCCCAGCAAGTAGCACATGTCCTCTTTCACCGGATTGAATATATTACATAGATACAACTTTGCAAATACTATTTCACACGGACATACATATATATATATATATATATACAATTTTATAAAAATCACAATAGCAAAATATTTACATATAGGTAAGTGGCAAATAAAAATGAACATTTCATATCCATAACATAAATCAAAACCAAATAATAATAATACGTATCGATCGTACATATTCATAACATTGGGCTCAAGGGTTTCCTAAAGTTTAATCGGTAATTTGGATATCCAGTGCTAACTATTATACCTGTTAGTCAAGAGCCAGCTGGGTGGAGAATTAGGAACTAGTTCCCACCGATGTCACCAAAGTTATTCCAAGAGCCAAATCATTTTTCATATCAAAATAATGAATGATACATCACACAATCATCTAAATGTATTCAGTCAAGGTGCCACTTACTAAATTAAAATTAAAAACATTAAATTAAACATACAATAATGAATGATACATCACACAATCATCGTATTCAGTCAAGGTGCCACTTACTAAATTAAAATTAAAAACATTAAATTAAACATACTCAATCTGAATTTCATACATAACAAAATATTTTGCAAAAATATAATTTTCATAAAAAGAGATTTTAAAACATGAAAGAGGTTAGAATCAATTACATTCCAATCACCCAGTTAACCTTGGATAACCCGATACTCGTGAAGCCTTGCTTACAAAACAACCAAAATATCTCAATTCTATTTCCTCAAAACCTTTTAGGGTCTATGTGAAATAACTATAAACTTTAGGGACCTTTCTATAAATTTAAATATAATTTCAGAGACTGATAGGGTTATTATAAAATCATTTGGGTCGAGATATAGTTTTCAAAACTTGAAAAAATACCTAATTTGTTTTGCTTAAAAACTTTCTGAGCTTAATCCATAAAAAGTCTAACAAACTTAAGGGACTAATCTGCAAAAAAAAAAAAATACAAATAGTCATCTTCTTTGTTGGAGGCTGCTCAGTTCCTGCTACCCTACTACTTCTTTCTATTTTTTCTTTAAAATTTGATTTCTTTTATTTTTTCCTTTTCTTTTCCCCTCAAAAATCATTAGTCCAAATTTCTAGATTTGTTTGCACACAAAAATCATCTACTCAAAATGGTTGCTTAATCCATAAAATTTACTCCCAATATTCAGATTAATTATTATACGAAAAATCTAAATAAAATATGCCTTGACCCTGTCTCTTACAAAAATAATCACTGTGGATAATCCACAAAGTCCCTACTAATTACAGTAAATTATAGCCTCAAAATATAATTACGAAAATTAAAATACAAATTAAAATAAGAAAAAGCTTACTAATATTTTCTTGGAAAATACTTCTTCTCCCTCTCCAGAAATTTCTCCAAAAAAAAAAAAAAGCAATTATTTTCTTGCCCTAAAACTCAATATTTATAGACAAATAAACCCTAAAATTTCTCCTACAATTTAGGCTAGTCTCCAATATTAATAAGTATTACTATTTCACACTTATTTTCTAACTCAAACTCTAGTTTTAGAATCTTCCAAATATTTATTTTATTTTCCTATTTTTAATTAATCCGAAAATTGCGGGTTTTACACACTGCCTTGCTATTAGCACTTTATTAGGAGTGATTTTACAGAACTACAAGCAGAGAGTCCATTAACAACATTTCACACAAAGAACATACTTTAAGTTTTCAAAGGAACTAAAAGTGATCAGCAAAGAGATTTACGGCATCTAAAGTGCCAAAAAGTCCACCTCTAATAATGGCTGGCAATAACCTCCGCCATTCACTGAAAACAATACCATCCTACTTTTATCAGAAAGTTACCAAGTTTTGTTCATCTAAGAAATCTTATTGTTTACATACATCAGCTATGTAATTTTTCTATTCTCCTTGATGAATCATTATCTTATATTCTAGATAATTGAGAAAAGTATTTTGACAAGGCCTATATATCTGTTATACCTTTGTGTTGGACCATTCCCAAGACTTACTCTAGCTCTTTGTGAAACCAGCCTGTTTTGAAATATGCCATCAAATAGTTTGGTAGTAATGAAGTGGTTCCATGATGACCATAAGATATGAACAGCTAAAGAAGGCTTATTTATGAAGTCATGATGCTTCTGTGATGGTTGAATTCAAGAATTCCACCATAGTTTTGGCCCCAATTGTTTTTTCACTCCTTCATTCTGTTGAAGTCCAGAGACAAGAAAATGATTTCCTAAGAGTTTTTCGTTTTTCTTTCTCCTGACCAAGTTTCATGTTTCAAACAAAGCCTTAAACATCAATATGCAAACTTCAATATTTAGACGAGCAAAACATGATTTGCTGTCATTTCTTCTTTCACAGATTTAGTTTCACACGTCATTCGCAGCAAAAAAAAAAAAAATTGGAACAAAGATGTCTCCGGGGGACAGCACTAAGATTGACTAGAAGAACTAAAATAAGCCTTTTTTGGCCCATCACACATAAGACTGTAACAAGTAGCATGGAGAAAACCCTGTCCTAGAGGATAAAAAGATACATCTCATATCCCATTATGATATACCACAGTTCAAAGCACCCATAAATTAGCTATGTAGACCTTATACAAAAGGAAATTATGGAAGCATAATGCAACGAGAGGTATTCCCTCTGCATGTACACAGTAAACAGGATGCTGTAACCAAAATACATCATCTTGTTTCTGGATGCAATGAAGTGGATATAAGAAAGTCAGGCAAAACTGGGTAAACCACTTTCCAATTAGATGATTCAGATAAAGGAAGTTACTACCTCTCAGCAAACGATTGGGTAACTTAATCCAAATAGCAATGTCAAGACTAGTCAATTTTAGCCATAGTAATCATCTAACAAAAGTTCCTGGCGACCTTTGTAAGGTCTAAAAAGATGTGGATCAAATCAGAACCATTTAGTGATCTTAAAATAACTATCCACTTGATACTACTTCAGGTAGAACTGTAGAAGTCCCAATTTAGACATTACATATGAGGCAGCAATCTTCCCGGGACCTGAAATTCATCTCTCTCTCACACACATATACACAGAGGTAATTTTCTCACACGCGGCAAAGCATGAGCGAAGTAGAGTTGAACATATGAAACCTAATCTTTTTATTTTTCCTTATTTTTTACTTCCTCCTGAGGCTGTGAGTGAACAATAACATGGATTACTCTATAATAGCACTTTATGTGTATTTAGTTCAGCTTGATCCACTATTTCAATCGCAGGGTACTGCAAACACATTGTTAACATTTCCGTAACATTACAACTACCACATTAGTTCAATTAATTTCTCCAAAGATATTAAAGACAATTTTTAACCTCAATTTAGGCCAAGCAACATAAAGATCTAAAGTTTAAAGGCCCTTGTAATCTGCTACGAGAGAAACACTTCCATTACCTGAGCAGTCAAATTTCAGCTGCATTGGTGTATATCGGAGCTTACCCCTTTTTTCACCCAAACAAAACCACCATCTCTTGACTTCCCATATCTTCCCTGCCGTTCACTGCACAGCCCTTTCATTGCTGTCACATTTCCCTGTCTGCTGTCACCCAATGACAAAACCCTTAAATCTCGTCTAACATTTCGCCACAAATTACCTGAAATCCTCTCCTTACTCTGATGTGCTTGAAGCCCTCTTCTAATCCTCCTCTTCTGATCACCATTCCACTCATTTTCACCCTTGAAAACTCTCTTCTCTACCTCTTCATTTCTTCCCAACCCCAATTGTACCTTAGTATCTTTGGAGACTCTCCATTTCATTGAATTACCCATTTTTTCCTGATACCTAACTTCACCATTTTTTCTCCCTCCACCAACAAAAACATCCTCCTCTACTTCACTCCCTTGCACCACCTCCACCATACGCACATTCCCTACTTCTTCTATGACTCTGCAAGCTTGATCATCACCATTTCCAGCCAACAAAACTTCGATAAGATCTCCCCCAGCTCATCATTTTCCGGCAACACCTCTACCTTACACACACTTACACCTCTTTTGACACCCCAATCATCACTATTTCCCCGAACTCCTTCCCCAAACCCCTCATTACCACCGCATTTTCCTCCCATACCGACCAAATCCACTTCCTTTCCCCTATATTCCTTCAACACCTCCACAGTACACAAACTCAAATTTTCCTCAACCCCTCTATTCCTATCACCATTTCCCTCCTCAAATCCTCCACTACACCCTTCCTCTTGCCCACCATTCTTCCCAATCGAACACCCCAAATTTTCCTGATTTTTTGACAACTTCTGAACTTGATCTTCCCCAATTAGGCCTCCCTCAATCCTACCCATCCTTTTCTGCCTATCATAGTACTTCTTCTTCTTCTTTTCCTTCCCCTTCCCCTTGATTTTCTTCTCCACCCCATCACCTCCTTCAACCCCAGAAGCTCCTTCTAAACTAAATTCCTCAACACCAATTCTTTTGGGGAAATGGACTTTTCCATCCAAAACCCTTCGAGGTACATAAACCCTTTGATCCTCTATTCTTCTCCCACCACCATTTTTATTCCTCTGTCTATTTCCATAAAAATCCTTCCTTTGCTTCTCCGGGCGCTGATTCTCCATTGTTCTTCTACCTTTTTCTTTTTCTTCTTCTTCTTGCTTTTGCTGCTGCTGCTGCTGCTGCTTTTGCAGCCATCGTTCTTGGAGCTGGGCAAGGGAGACGTAGTTAGAGGGCAGTGATGGGTACTTTTTCCTGGTCTCCTCTTCTTCCATAGTGGCCTCCATTGAAATCTTCAATCAAAAAAGTAAATAAATAAATAAAAAAGAAACTGCATGGAGATGAAATAGAAATGTTCTAAAAATCAAAACTTTCTTGAAGTAAAGATAGCCATGGGAGAGTAGAGTATTATACACTTAATACTTACCTTGGTCAGGTGGGTTTTGATGTTGAGCTGAGGGAGAAAATGATGATCTTTTCCTTATTACAGAAGAATAAAGAGAAGGAAATCTACTTTAGGTAAATTCTAATTAATAAGTAGTAATTACTACTATTATTAGGAAATTTTCTATTATTATGCTATTTTTCAAATGTGTTCTTTTTGTATGCCTATTTCAAAGTTATGTTCCGAAGCAGTGGTTCCAAAAAATTTTAAAAAAAAAAAATTATTAGTGTCGAACTCGCATTCCTCGAATGCCAGGTCCAAATTCCCCAAATTCCACCGCCTCTCCCTTCCTCCTCCTGGCCCTCTTCCTTTTGGGTTTGGTTGTTGGCAGGGAGAATGAAATATCCACAGGGGAGGTTTGTCAAAATTTTATAAAAAATACGATAAATTAATAAATTAACGGGTTTACACATTTCATTCGCGTACTATTTCGTTAATGTTTGCAATATACATAGTCAAATTTCCGAAATCATTCATTTTTTCTATTTTTGTAATAGTGCACGATTTCTATTCGCAATATACATATTTATCTGTACATGATTCCAAACGCCACATATGCATATATATATAATTGGGACTTCTATAGCTGTATATATACACACATAGTCAAATTAGCTATAACCAAACAAAAAAAAAAAAATCATTACAACGCATTAAAAAAAAAAAATAGGACCTCCAATTCTTAGAATGCGAGGTTGACTGACCTTGCATTCTCAGAATACGTAATGACTTTTTTGCGAGGTTAGTCAAGAATAAATAATTTTATTAATAAAAAAAAAAAAATTTCTGCAAATAAAATAAATTTGAAAAAGAGGCATATTCTTAAAATTTTTTCACTATTAACGTAATGATATCATTGGTTAAAAAATAAGAAAACAACTTGAAGTAGAATTGTTTTTGATCGCTAAGGATCTGTATCTCATTTTTTATCTTATTTTTTATTTTATTATTTGATAAAAAATCACTATTTTTTTACTAAATTTTATTAATTTATTTAAAGATTATCTTACTATTTATTTTATTATTTGATAAAAGATTAAAATTTCTTTACTAAATTTTAATAGTTTATTTGAGAAAAAAACAGAAGTGAGAAAATAAGATAAAAAATTTTGTGATGTTTTCGACTCATATGTATACTTTTAACTATATAATTTTTTTTAAATTAACTGATATTATTTATTTACATAATATTTAAATTATATTCTCAACGTTATAAATAAAGTAAAAATTGTGTAAGTGTTTCTTAAAAATTAACATTACAGCAACGAAAGGATTATAGTTAGTTTAGCGGTAAGCCCTTTTTAAATTATTCAAGTATTTTTTGTTT
The DNA here is from genome assembly GCA_025175665.1 of Cinchona pubescens. Taxonomy (NCBI): domain Eukaryota; kingdom Viridiplantae; phylum Streptophyta; class Magnoliopsida; order Gentianales; family Rubiaceae; genus Cinchona; species Cinchona pubescens. Next base: position 1,384,664 of record JANKKI010000326.1, read on the forward strand.
TTCAAGTATTATGAAAAGCAAAAAAGATCATAGATATTTATGAGCTTTTTATGTGAAACGGAGATGTACATTTTTATTTATTTTTTTATTTTTTTTTAGGGTTGAAATATTGAAATGGTAAGATTATATTACTATACCAGACTTGGGGAAAAAGACTTGCCAAAAAAATAATAATAATAATAAATGAAGTGGTATGCTAAGTACTCGTAATATTTTTTGATGGGAAAGATTTAGGTAGATCTGATTTTTTACTTCACTTGTAGACCTTCTTATGTGGTATTAAATACTATAAAATTTATGACATAAGTTTATATAAGTAAAATTTTATAAGATTTAATTGACCGCAGGATTTACAAGTGAAGTCAAAGACCGAGTTTATGTAAATTTTTTCTTTTTTTGGATCAGTTTGGTCCAAAGTGGTCGGCTTAGGCACAATTGACTTCATATTTGCTTGGGTGGCTTGACCCTTTTAATTGGTGGATCAGATACCTCGGCCTACAGAGATGGGCTTCGAGTACTTCTCTTTTATATTCATTTTGGTCCATTCTCCTTTTTGGGTCACATCGACGTCTGTCTGCTTTTTCTTTATTCAGCCTCTTTCTCAACGACCAAAATATATTTAAAAAAAAAGAAAAAAAAAGATTGGAGTGCCCAAAAATGATGGAGGAGAGTTGAATGCGCAAAACTAACTAGAAAGTGTTGAAGAGCCCAAAAAAAGAAAAAAGAAGCCGAAAAGCCCAAATAAAAAGAGATGTCAAAGAGCCAATATATGAAAAAGAGACCGAAGAGTCCAAAAAAGAGAATAAGAAAGGGGCCGAAGTCCGAACTTGGAGAACAAATAAAGATGTTAAAGAATCCAAAAATATAAAATGGAGTGGAGTGGAGGGTTCATTTTTGTAAAAAAGAATGACCCCTATTTTTAAAAAGTATGTGGTTGTTATTCGAAATGGAGGTTTTTTATTATTTTAGGGGTAATTTAAGTTATCAAACATTAAAACAAGAATAAATATTTCGTCTATTTCCGAGTGAAAACATATGTTATTAGGATTTTTTTTTTTTTTTTCCATTCTAGGTCATTTTTGTATACCCCGTAAGTTAACTCCCATTTTCTCAGTAGCACCTAAAATTCTTTGCTGCTATAGCAATTCATTCTTGGTCCCTCAGAGATTGTGTCATTCACTCTGCAATGTAGTGGGGATTCATAATCATTAAGACTAAAAGTTAGGATATATTATTACTTTTTAATTATTCAACGATTTATAATATTCGTTTCACAATAAAGTTGAGTGAATAGCAAATATATTCATACTCCGCACCTAAAATTCTTTACTGCTAGACCAACTCAATCTTGGCCCCTCAAAGATGTGTCATTTGCACAGTAATGCAGTGCGGAGTTCACAGTCATTAAGATAGATTAAAAAGTAGGGTATATCATTATTATGATATTCACTTTATATTGAAATGAAGAGTGAGCAGCAAATATATCCACTCCGCACCTAAAATTCTTTACTGCTATATCAATTCATTCATGGTCCCTCAAAGATTGTATCATTCGTTCCGCAATGCAATGTGGCGTTCACAATCATTAAGATAAATAAAAAAAATATATATATATATATATATATCTTATTACTTTTTAACTATTCAACGTTTTCTAATATTGACTTCATAGTGAAATAGAGACTAAATAGTACATATATAAAATTCTTTACTGCCAAACCAATTCATTCTCGGTCCCTCAAAGATATACTAGACTTCCGAAAATTGAGCCTAAATTTTACTAGAAATTCTTTCATGCCCCGAGTATATATTGTCTAATAAGGGAAATATTTAGTAGATCTAATTTTTTATTTCACTTATAAATTTTATAGTATAAATTAAATATTATGAAATTTATGATATAAGTTAATGTAAATAAATTTTTATAAAATTTAATTTTAATTACAAAATTTATAAATAAAAACAAAATCGAATCTATAATAATATCTTCCTAGAATAAAGGTACTAGGTTGTAAGCCACTTAATTGTAGGATTGCAAAATTGCTGCTGCTCTAGGATTGGTTGTGAAATTAGGCACGCTTTAAAACACCTCCAAGAACGACCCACGTACGTTTTTATTAGCTCCCTTAGTCACCTCCCACGCGTAACTCTTATTTGCAGTCTCCTAACTGTCTTCCTCCAATCGAAATTTAAAGGAACCTCAACTCTCTACCTCATTAGTCATCACTTCTTTTTTTTTTTCTCTAATATTCTATCCGTACCATTTTATATATCATTCATTTTATTTTTATTTGTTTTAAAATATTTGTCACTTTTTAATGGTATGACAAATACATTAAGATTATTTTACTTATTTTACCTTTCAAGGAAGTCTCCAAAAATAGAATTAAATTCATATTTCAACATTAATTACTCTCATAAATCATTTCAAAATTTGAAATTCTACAATCCACTAATAAATTTTGATTTTAAATTGAGGGACAATTATAAAAAATGTGATTTATTAATTGATTAAATATTAAATTTTCTTAAATTATATATAAGTTTGACTATGTCAAAATAAAATAAAACAAAAAAAATATAAAATTTAAAAGAAAAATTATTTCTCTTTTATAAGAGTTAGAATAAGTCACAAATATATATTTCAGTCGCTTACTCTTGTAGACTGGACCTTATATACTATCTGATTGCGCTGCTTACAACCAACCTTCATTTGCAGTTGTCACTTCTTTCAAGGGATGCAATATTAATTAAAACTGAAACGTGGAGGATAATGGAATTTTAAAATTTTACAAGGATGAAAATATAAATTAAATGGAAGGAGTAAATTAATCTGGTGGTTCAAAACAATTCACTGATAGGTGTAGCCATGCATGGCATCCAACAACAACACGCGTTACGGTGAAAAAAAGGAGTATTTTCTTCGGTGCAATGAGATGAGAGCCCACCGCCAAGAATTGGCAACAGCCAATTCTCCAACGCTTTTTCTTGGCTGCTTTTATGACTTTTTATTTCATCAGTTATGTTTGTCAAAACAAAAATTTATTATTGTTGTCAAAACAAACTCTAGCTAGTAGTGATCTTGAAGAGCCCATCAAGAAGTACAGAAGAGTCGGACTAGCTCAAATGAAGGAAGAATTTAGGACTTGTTTGGATTAAACGTGAATTTAAATGTTTGGAATATTAATTAGCTCAATAATTTCAATATTTTTTGCCAAATGATTAAAAACAATACTTAAACTCCAAACACTCCTTAGATTGTCGAGTCTTGAACAATAGTGGGATGCTAATCCAACCTTAATCTCGGGCATGCAACAAAGATGCCGTATTGGATGCCACCTTTAAGCCTTTAATGAATATATCTTGTCGTATCCATTGTCCCTTTATTGGTGAGTAAATATATAGTTATTGCAATGGATGTTTTATTTCATTTCTTATGCATATCTTTGTTTCGCTTACTGTATCCTCGCCAAATAGTAGGATAATAATTGATATAGGATAGGTGGTTTCCCTCACTGTATCCTCGCTAAATACTAGCCAAGAGAACAATTGATATTTATGAGAGGTCTTTGGTCTCACCCATCATACTTAGCTAAATAGTAGAACAATAATTGGCATAGGAGATCTCACTTACTGTATCTAATGAGTAAAGTTTTTATCCAGCTGAAGTGAAAAGGGAAAGAGGAAATACGTCCCAAGTCCTTGTGTTATTTTATTTCATCTCTGACCTCTATAACGTAGGATATATAGATTATTCATATTAGTATTACGATTTTTTTGAGTGATTGGACAGTTTCGATTAGTTCTTCAAACTCCCTAATCAACTTGGCGAGTCGATTAGTTTTATCGAAAGTCAAAGTATCTGGTTAGACTTTAAAAGTTTTTAACTCAACATGAAAACTGAAATGATATAAATTAATATATACATTTCTCTTTAATGAATCTATTACATATTATGTGGATATGAGTGTATTATTTTATGAATCATTAATATTCTTACCAAATATAATAGTTAAGACAATAATTAATATAAAATATGTGATAAAAGATTCTTAACGTTATTGGTCCACGACAACAGCAAGGTTCTTGCAAGGATGAGGATGTGTAAGGTGGGACTCATTTGCCATTTACCATCCAGCCCCTCCACCACATAAGACAAAAAGAAAAGATATCGTAGTAATCAATCTTACTACTACACACACACAAGAGAAAGCAAGCACTCCTCCTGGAGTTGAATGTAACCGATATGCATCCTGATAAGTGTAAGCATGCATGTAAGTTTAAACCTCCTCGAAATCCCACATGTCCCCATCTCTAAGTATCTCAAACACGTACCCACCGTACACTTAAGATCCAAGTGTCTCCTAATACTTTATGTTGCCCAATTCTCATTGGCTACCTTCACTCTTAAATCAAGCCCTTCTCTTCCCCACTCACATCCAACCTTTCACCGCAAGAGAAAGCAGTAGACCACCATAAAAAACCCCCCCCTCCTCCTTCCCTGGCAAACTGGGATCATCCCTTTTACCATTTCTAGAAGATATTATCAAGATGATGCAAACCCTGAATCCTTACAACACAGGAAAAACTGCTGAAATCATGGCCAGATACAGGCCTATTGCGCCAAAGCCTGATGTCCCAACAAACCCCAATGGATCAGATAACAATTCTTCCTTGCCTGAGGGAATCAGGAAGTCACCATATCTCATGAATGTTTGGAATCAATTACAAGCAAGGCCTACAAGGACGAGAAAGAGAGGGAGGACTGCACTTGCACCACCTATAATGAAAAGAACAAGAACTTGTCTTCAAGGGATTTCACCTCCTTATCATTATCAGGTAACTGCAAATTCACCTCTGCAAATGCCTTAGCTTTTCCGAGTTTTGTTCATGACCCAAGTGGGCTTCCTCAGCTCTCTTTTCTTCCAAATCTTGTCCCTCTCAAATGCGGGTTGGATTCTCCGGTTGCAACCCCATCAAACACTGTTTCAGTGCCTTTCTTGCCATGCAATCCCAAAAATTTCATGGGAGGTGATGCTGAAGGAGGCATAGATTTAAACAAGGCAGCTGAAGCCCCTGAAGAATTGGATTTCGTGCAACAATTATCTGAGGCTGTGAAAAAAGGGGATTCAGCTGTTGTTAAGCCACAGGCTATTCGCCTGGTCGGCTCTAGCATCACCGTCAAATACATCACGGAGGATCCTACTGCTCGCAACGGAGGTAAACAAATGATCAAGACAGCCGAAGAGGTGGAGAAAGAAGTGGAATCTGAGGCCCTGCCTGCAATTATTTCAGACTCGAAGAATAAAGTCAGGCTGACAAATGCGGCCTACAATGAAATGATTGGCCAACCAGAATGTTTATGGTATGACGTCACGTCCGATGGTGGTGCCATTGCCCGTGCCGGTGGTGGTGGTGCATGCAAGAGGATTGGTGGGGAGGTGGTGCTTGATATTGTGAATTCCAGTTTGGCGGCCAAGATATCATCAAACGGTTTCACTTGTTGCGCGAGAATTGAATGGGGGGGCAAAGATGGAAACAAAAATGTGGTGAATGCATTTTGTGATGGTATCCGTTTGGCCTGCGAGTCTAGGGACTACCTGTTTGAGTGGAGGTTTCGTGTGAGAGAGGTATCTGAATCTTGCTTTAACGTTTGATGAAGTTGTATAAAGGAAAAAAAAAAAAGGTGGTTTAGGGCAAAGCTGAATGTGATCTGAATATTACATAGTATGTAGCTATAATAGTCGCATGTACATGAGTGCAAATAGTAGCTATAGTATTTATACAATGATGATCAGCTTTGTTAATCGACCTTTAAATTGAAAGGTCTTCATTAGAAGATTATACTACAAATTATATATATTAGCACTTATTATTATTATTATTATTAGAAATGTAAGCTTTAATTTGGTTAATTTCTTGTTGCCTCCCTTCATTTTCCCCGAGAAGATTTAGTCTTTTTTGCTTTTTTTTTTCTTTTTTCTTGAATTCTTGGACTAGGGAATTAGGGGCTCAAGAATGGCAGCAAAAGATTCATAAACTACAAGTGCTTATGTTGCAAAGAAAGATGAGTACATTAGGCACAATTTTTCTACCAAAAAGATGACGATGTCTGAAACTCTAGTCATCATATCACTACAAATACAATCAATGCGCAGGCAACATAAGAAATAAAAAATAAATAAAATAAAAAACGATAACGGGACACTTCTGTTCTAAGCTTCTAATCATCCATTGGCATGATTTTCAGCAAATTCCTCAATGTTCTTGTAGTCACATCCCACATAAACTAAAGGAATTTTGTTTAAATGATTCGGTTTTCAATGTAAGTTTTGGGAAAATCTTTGGAGTTGGGTGTGTGACCTCCCCCCGGAACTTCGTAACGAACAGAAACAATAAATAAAATCTGGTGAGAAAGACTGAATAAATAAAAGCGAACTTCTCATTTATTTTTTTTTTTGTTGAGATTTTCTTTTTAAGTGACGACCGTTTGAGTTTTGATCGGTACAGGATTTTCTGTCTCACATTTTTTCTTTTTTCTATCTCACATCCTCTGTCACACCACCAAATGAACGGTCAAAATTTTGTAAAGAAATTTTAATAGAGTAATATTGATTTTTCATTTGATGATGTAATAAAGAGTGACATAAAATATGAAATACAAGATTTTTAACTATTTTGAACCCTTGTGAAATACATAGGAACGAGCTGAAAGCCTAAAGATTGCTACTTTCCCCCCTATTTTTTAGTGGTAAATGCACTTATTAAAGAAAGAAAATTAATTTATAAAGTCATAAATTTACACTTATCAAAAACACTTTAATTAAAATTATAATGAAGCATCAATTTAAGATTTCAGATATCAATCACATTTTATTCTTTTCAGATAAATTCACTTATAAAATATCAATAATTTTTATTACGTTATCATTTTATATAAATACACTGTTAAAAGAAATATGTATATTTTACTCAATGTCTCACTTTGCACAAGATACATGAGTTTCAAAGTGCATGTCCAAGGAAACTTTGAAACGGACGATACCTTTTTAAAAAAGTACTCCATAAACTCATGAAAACTTAATTAAGAAACTATGCCCATTTTTCAATGATAAAGCCTGCTGCCTGTATCCGTTTTTCTTATGTATGTATGTAATAAAATAGTGCCATGTAGAACTAACCTTGAAGGCAAACAATATCGATTCAAAGTTGAACACCAAAATAATATCGATTCGAATTAGAACACCAAAATAATTGGCCATGTTTGGACAAACAAATTATTCATTATTTTTCTAATAACATTTTTAGTTATTTTTAACACGTTTCCCTGTTATATTTTTGTCTCACATATAAACATCAAATCCAAAATTTGCTATAGCAAAAAAATCTCTTAAATAATACTACTTTTGTCCTAATATATTTTGTCACATTTAAATTTTTTGGTCAATAAGTCAAGTTTTCAACACTCAATCTTTTTTAGATTTTTAAAAATATTTCATAAATTTAAATTTCATGTCATAATACTTTATATAAACTTCACTTTTATTGAAAAATTTTCATAAAAAATCAAATAAATCAATATAAATTATTAATTACAAAATTAATCTGGTTGATTAAAAAAATCAAACTATAACAAAATAAATTAGACGGAGGGAGCACATTTTAAATAATAACTACAAACAAAGTCATTAACTTTCACTAATTAGTGCCATTTAAAGTACACCTTATCATGAAAATCACAAAAAGTGTATTTGAAATAATTTAGAAATATATTACTCGAATTTTGAGGGCATTATATTGATCATTGAGGAACAATCACGGTTACTTATTTTCTAGGTCAATAGTGTGTAACCCTAAAAAATTATGTCGATTAATATCCACATTGCGGAAAATTTGTATAGCTGTATCTTATACAATTCGCCTCGCAAGAACATCGTATATTCCACAAACCATGCACGTAAATCAGTCGCACACGTAAAAAACAAAAAAAATAGACGTTCACGAAAGCGTAACAAGTGTTAATTCCACCTTCGTGATTGGTTTAACGGGAAAATCTCGTCATTTAACGGTTCTTTGGAATTCTTTGCCGGGAATAATTTGTTGTTATTTTAACGGTTGTTCTAGTCAACGACCAAGTAAAACAATCACAAATTGTTGAATAATTTGTCGTTTAATTGATAAATTTGCAAGCTAAATTATTACGATTTATATATGGTTTCTTTCCTAAAATTTTTAAATCCACCCCTCTCACCGACTCTCTTGTGACTCAAATTCATAAACAATAGATCATAACAGAAGTATCTTACCAGTTAAATTGCATTTTATTGTCACTTTTAACTTATGATAAGTGTGATTTTATTGAAGTGCGATAACACGTTTCCTTAGTGGATTTAATTAAAAGAAAATAATAACACAATAATTATGTCTCAATTAATATAAAACAATAATTTAATTTGAGGATTATAAAAGTTTATTTGTGGTCGAGATATGTTAATTAGTGCTCTTCTTTGGAGTAATATGTCTCCTAATATACTCGGTTGATACAATGACCTCCAGATAAGTTTTTAATTATAATTAACACACTTGGGAGGAGTCTTTTTATGAAATTAGGGTTCAAAAGTTAGGTTATGATCCCTTAGAAAATTCATGTAATAGAAGTGATGGTTTTGAAAATGGAATGCTAGTTCTAAAGATAGTAGTGACTGTTTTGAAAATGAGAGTGCTAGTTTTGAACAATATAATAATAGTGAATCTTATAATGAGGTAGTAGTGAGGATACAAATGGCTATAGTAACGATGAATCTAATTGTTCTATAGAATGGTCTTTAGCTGACTTTGATATGATGTGAGTGATGATAAGAATGATGAAGCATTTTTTGATAATGTAGGCAAGTATGTTGAATGGATAAGTATTGGTAGTTCGAGAACTACCTCAAAGTGAAAATACGGTTAAATGGGTTGAAATCTGTTGAGAATAGTTATTTAGGTTAGACTTTCAATTAGTTGAAATTAGAAATTTTAAAGATTAAATACATCTTGTTTGAAATTTTGGGGACGAAGATGGATCATAACCCAAACTTTGTAGGCTAAAATTGAATTTGGACCTTGAGATTTGACGGATCACGTGCCTTGTATGTGATTTTTTCTACATGTAATTAACAAAATTTTTAAAATTATCTTAAATTGATATAAATTGAAAATTTTGAAAATTAAATGTGTCTTGTTTGGAATTTTGAAGAACAAGATGGACCATAACCCAAATTTTGAGGGCTAAAATTGCATTTGGATTTTGAAATTTATTGGATCACATGCCTTGCATGTGACTTTTTTCGTCTATAATTAATGAAAATTTTAAATTTATCCTAAGTTGATAGAAATTGAAAAGTTTGAGGGTTGAATGCGCTCTATTTGAAACTTTAGGAAATAAGATGGACCACCGCCCTACTTTAAAAGTTGAAATTGTATTTTTTTTTTTTCTATTTTTGAGGAGACTTTTTATAATTTTTGTAAAATTTTATGAAAGTGAAGCCAAATTTTATGAGGGTGTTAATATTTTATTGAAGTTTGAAAGAAAATCAAGGGAAATAATAATGTAATTTTAGAAGTTTTGAGGGATAAAACGATGTGTGTGTATATTTGAAGGATAATTTTGTATGTTTTTTTAAAATTTTGTGGATGTTGCGATGCAAAGTCTAATTTGTAAGAGTATAATATAATATAAAAGAAAAAGTCAAGGGAAAAAATTACAAGTTTGAAACTTTTTTTTTGGAGGAAGGGGCTATGTATGTCCACCCCTTACTATAGATCAGAAAATTCTTACATAAATCGAATTTATAGTATTATGTCATGAACTTCTTAGTTTATATTTTTTCACATCATCACATATCACCTTATGGAGTGATATAGAAAAATAAAAACTAAAGAATTTATAGCACTATATCATAAAGTATAATCTATACAAGAATTTTTCCACTATAGGGCACCTCCAATTGACTTCATTTGTGTTATGAATTTATGTATTGGACAAGCTAGGGACTTTAGGATCATATACCTTAATGGTTTTCCCTAATTAAATTAGTGAATGAGAAAGTCAACGGTTAAAATGAGGCCTCATCTCCGCATAAAGTATTTTTGATGACTCAACAACTTTGCCGTTGAAAGAATGAACCTTACATTCTTAGAAAATTTGTATACATGGATAAATTTGAATGTGCAAAATTTTGTTAACGAGAATGTTACTGTATTTTGTTTGAATGTAAAGTTTGGAATTCGAATCTCTATATTACATTCTTAAGAATAAATGTTAATTCTTTTATCCCTTGATCTCGTTAGATCATTTTCTTCTCTCTAGTAATAGATATAGTTAGATAATAATATATTAGACGGTTGCCGTTGAATAAAAAAAAAAAAAAAAAGAACTTTGTTGCACACCAACTCAAGCGAACACATCTAAAAATTTTCTTTTTCTTTTTTCTAATTCAGCGAACAGTTGAACTGTTCAAGCACTTGTTGCTCTCTAGGTACTGAATAATATAATAGCTACTCTCCTTCTAAATTTTTATTTTAAAAAAATGCAATAAGTATATTTCTACTCCTTTTCAGATGAGAGGGGAAAAAAGAGCCTAATTTTATAATTTATAGTCTAACTTTTGAGCAGGCTAAAAGGAAATTAAAAAAAAAGAAAAAGAAAGAAACTAACAATCAATAAACCATCAGTCGCTACGGTCAACCTACTCCCGCCATATTCCTTTTTTCCTGTATTTTCTAATTGGATATGGCTATGACTAACTAATCTATGACTATAATTTGCCAATTCTAGAATATTATGTTTATCCAATATTTCAATAAACTAACCATGTACATGCCAAGGATGGTAAATTCTTGTGTAAAATAATGTGTATGAATCCACCATATATATTGTGATTTTTATTCAGTTATATAATTTATCTTTTTTTTAAATTATTTAAAATTTATAATTTCTGATCATTTTAAAATTCAAAGATAGATTATATATCTAACCAAGGACCACAAAGTATATGACTAGACTATACACTTTAATTTACATAAGAATTTACTTGCCAAGAATACAAATAGACTGCCTATGAGTTATAATAGTATTTTTAATTTATTATCCAACATATTTAACCGCTTTTAAACATCATTTCTGGTGATCTAAATATAAATAAATGTGATGTCAACATGATTAGAATCAGGACCATTTCAAAAACCCCTTCACCAAGATTGCCCCAAGATTAAAGTCTACCAAGGAAAATACGTAAGTCATACCAATAATGTCAAGTCTATGTACTCTTTCATTATTTAATGAATGATCGGTCAGCAAGGAATACATTGACTCCAAGTTTCTGTAATCACATTTTATTTCTTTTTTTTTTTTTTTACTTTTTAGGAATTAATTTGTGTGATTTTATATAGGAAAATTATTTATAAGACCAATTTAAAATTATTATTATCAAAATCAATGTAAGTAACAAAATTTTAATAAATTATAAATCTTTAATTTTAGATATTTTCTCGAAACTCCTTATGACACATATATAATGTTGTTAAGTGATTTTGTATAAATGTGCAATATAGTATTTTTTTTTTTTTTTTTTTTTGGCCCTCAAGAAATCAAACAAGAACAAATCTATATAAAAAAGCTCCCACAAAATTATATAAGCCTTCAATATTTCATTTGATTCGTCCCGCTTGCTTCGAACTTCTATACATCTAGTCTTCCAAAGAGGCCCATAAACTCTTTCTTTTTCACTTGATCATTCAATCTCTTAATCAAAATCAAAGTCAATCCAGAGCACAAATCTTGTAGACTGCTCAAACCAACCAAATTCCTCTCTTAATTTCCAGATGTGTAGCCCCTTCAGTTGTGGCAGTTTCAAGAATAAAAAAGATGATATTGATGAACTTCCAAGCCCATGTAGCACAACACCAAATAGTTCAAAAAGGGGTAGGAAGCTATTCTAAAAGAAGAGATAGCAAAAACCCATATGCAAATCAAGGTCTTGACAAATTCAATGCACTTTTAGCCGAACTTGAAGAGAAGAAGCAGAAGATTTACACACAAAAAGGCTATAAAGACATCTCTTTCATTTACTTCAAGGATTCTTCCAACTGTAACGACTGGAAGCCAATAATTGCCAAGGTGAAGAAGCAAGAAAATAGTAGTACTAATTACAATGCAAAAGATGACCAAATTACAAAATATTCAGAAGCAAAACACATGCATGAAATTGAGGCCTCAGCAAGTTTTGATGAAGTCCCACAACCAAAAGAAGAGCTAATCAGCCGAAAAAGACCTAAAAATTGGAGGCAAATCTTTGGCGATTTTCCTGTGACTATAGTTTTGATTTTGTTAGTTTTAATAATGTACGGAAGATCATTTGCTATACTATGTACCATTCTTGGATGGTACCTCGTACCTTTGATAAAGGATAAGAGCTCAAGTAGTACTTCAAATTCAAGAGGTAAGAAGAGGAATGATATAGTGAAAGATGGATCATCATCAGCGTCGTCTTCACCGAAGAGTGTGTTGAGTGGACCGGCAGAAAATACATTTGGGCTGCATGCTTATAGAAAAAACTGGTGATCATTATAGGGCAATATGATCCTAAAATCTTGATTTTTTTTTTTTTAGTAAATCTTTTTCAGTGGTTTTATTTGTTTTTTTTTTTTTTTTGTAAATCTTTTTTAGTGGTTTTATTTGTTATGGTTTGGATAAAAACAGTCCATCTTTGACGTGTTCATCAGTGTAAATTATTCAGTGGACATGAATGGAAAGCAATCCAATTAATTTTGTATTGTATATTCAAGGAGATGTCATGACTGATATCATGATGTTAATAACTGTTGTTAAACCTGTTTCATTTGTTTTGCTTATGAATTAATATTACCTACCCCCATTTCACGTTACCTGCTTGTGTTGATTTTATTTGACCAATGACCGAGGAAAGCAGTAAATTCAATTGCAAATAAATTATATGAGGTATCTGATGATAAGCAAAATCTTACATAAATTTTTAGGAAAAATTAAAGATATGTTCAACTCACAAAATTTTTTATGCATCGACATGATAATATTTGATGGTGACAGAGAAGTATAAGATATATATATATATACATCTCGATTAATTTTTTTAAAGATTAAATAAAATAGTGAAACATTAGTAAGAGGAACCATAATTAGAAGTTACAGTATATGGCTTGAAACGAAGTTAAATTGCTTTGACCGCAGGCTGTTAATTTCTTTAGGAGAAGTGAATTGATTGGTGTTTTTCTCCCAAGCAAAGCAAATGAATGACGGGACTAATCATGGTTCGTAGTAGAATGGCAATTTCTATGGGTGCTTATCCTTAGATTTTGTCGTTCTTGGATATTTGATTACGGCTATATGAGATACCCTTTCACCTTTCTCATATTAATTTGAGAAAGATGTTCTAAATTTCCATACTTTTCCTTGCATACATGTATACCCGATCTGATTGATATCATTAAATTTAGGTTAATTCGATGCAGCCCATGTGGTTTTTCGAGCTCTGAATTTAGAAAAACATTTTATACGTACTATCTAAAGATACGTGAGTGTGCAATTTGGGATTTTCACAAACGTTTAGTTTTAAAAGTTAGCGACGAAGTGTAAATTAGATAGTAAAATATTTTTCTATCATTTATTGATTATAGGTTCGAGTTACTAGAAGTAGAGGGAGACGTGGGTTATTTTTATTTATTTATTTTTCAAAAAAAAAAAAGCAAGCCTGATCAATCTTTCTCTTGAGGCAGATTTCTTGGTCTATTTTGTTATATAGTTTCTCAATACAAGAAACAAGTTTGAATGATATCCAAGTAGGCACAGGCAAAGATTTAGCATGAAAACTCAACAATTAAGTGTAATAGATCACAAGAGGAGCTAACTTTCTTTGACATAAGCCAACATAATGTTCATTTAACAATCTACGAATTTTTAAGAGGAGCTTTATTTGACATAAATTACCACATAAGCCCGTAATTTGACAAATTTCAGTGGTCAATGTGCAATAATGGAGTTCAAAGGTCGAAGAGCAAGTTTTTTTTTTTTTGTTTTTACATTTGTGTGAACACAAACAACAATTGTCATGTTCGTTCTCTCTTAAAATATTTAGTCAAGCAATTGTAATACAACTGTTCTACCAAAAAGGGATAATGACGAAGAATTGAAAATTTGTGCACAAGAGAAACGATGGCTATTAAACGATTTGAATTTAGTAGCTTCCAATTGAACTTGTCCAAAAAAAAATTAATAAAATAAATAAATTCAACTATCTAGTGTTTTGTGTAATTTAAAAAAAAAAATGAATATGTAATAACTTTAGATAAAAATGAAAAATCTAACATGTAAACGCTTTTAAGCTTAAGTTATTTAGGTTTATGAGCTTAAATGAATTTTCATTAAGTTAAGCTCTTACCAAGTTGAGTAACTTGATTTTTTCATATACAGCTTTAACAATCAAACATGTAATTAAACATCTCACTTTTCAAAATTTAACTTTATCTTGTTTCGTGTTCGAATTAAGACTAAAATATCAATAAACACTAAAATTTGTTCCTATTTGATTTAAATGATTAACAAACAAAGATCGCACAAACTCTTATTAACCTGGTACAATTTGAATATCAAGTAAATTTAATTAAGTTGCCTTATGGCATTATGCTTCTTTTGTATTTTATGACCTAGGAAAAGGCGTGATATGTATACGGTTAACCAAACCACGCCCCCTCATCCTCCCCCTCCCTAACACACACAAAAAAAATAATAATAATAAAAAAAAAGTGTTAATGAACGCTATATGTATTTGGTTAAAGAGTAACTTTCATCAACCTAGCTCAATTTAAAATTTAGGCATAATCTTTTATACACGTGTAAAAAAATTTCTAAATCCTCGAGTGTAATTACATGCATATTGTATATGTAAAAATAATATTTAAAATTTAAATAATGTGTATTTGGCATGCATCTATATTTGATAGTGTAAAGGAAAAAAATTTACAGTGGCAGTGCATGAAAGATTAATCCTAAAATTTAAGATTGTATTTGGATGAGTATTGAAGAAAAGATTTAAAATGAATATATTTGAATTGAGTGAATTTAAAATGATATAAAATTTGTATGAATTTTAAATTAACTCATTTAACAATTAAAATCATACTTTTACTTGTGAATGAATTTCAAATATATAATTAAATTAATTAACTTATTTAAATAATTTATCATAAATTTCAATTTCGACCCTTCTTTTGTATTTTAGGACCGGGCTAAACTAAAGGCGTCATCCTGATAATTAAACATATCACGCTCCCATCTCCTGGAGAAAAAGGAGAACTAGAAATTTATACGTCAAACATAAATAATATTCTTTCCACCTCCATTTATTTTATTATAATTTATTTATTTTTATTAATTAAATTAATTTTATAATAAAAAATTTATATAAGTTAATTTAATTTTTTCTGAATTTTTTTAATAAAAATAAAATTTATTTAAAAATATTATAACATACAACTCAAAATTTATAAAAATTTAAAAGATAAATATATTTTGACGGACATCTCTTATAGTAATTAGCTTCCCTAGAAGGGATCAAAGGAGAAATTAAAGAGGAAATCAACAACGTTTGACATATCTGAGAAGGAAAATATTTATATTGATTTAAATTTTTATATCATTTGTAAATTTTATATTAAAATTAAATTTTAAAAAAATTTATTAAAATGTTTATAAAATTTTTAAAATTTAATTCACACTAAAATATATAAATGGGACAAAAAAATATCCACCTAAATCCCACTGGAATATATTAGTGGGACCAAAAACGTCCACCTAAGTCTTTGCCGTCTGAAAAAAGTGAAAGCAATTTGACTAAGAAAGGAGAAGTTTTTAGAGAAATCATGGTGGGTTGCTTCAGCTGCTTCGATGGAGGAGCTAGTAAGCAACGGAGGAAAGAAGAGGAAGAATTAGCCTCTCGAGAAGCCCGTGCTAAAGCCGCCGAAGCCGCCCAGAAAAGGTCAGCAATTCCTCTCCCTCTCCTCCCCTTTCTTGATTTTTTCCAATTCAATCTAATTTCACTGCTCATACCTCGATGTTTCTGGGGATTCTTAAATTTATTTATTTATTTATTTTTGATTGAATTGACTCTGATTTCGTGATAAAAGAATGGATTCTGATTATTCAACTATAGATTCCAGGAACCCTTTATTTAATTAGGAATTTCTTCCCATATTCTGATTTACTGGATCTTTGGAATAGATTTATCAGTTGTGCTGAATATTATAGAAAAACAAGAAAAGGAAGCACCATTATGTGAAAAAATTCATTCTTGATGATTAGAAGATAAAGGGTTGGTGGAACTTTGTAAATTGATGAAAACCATGTGGAGCTTTGTTGTTGTTTTACTGCAAAAATATATTCATGAAATTGGATATGCCACCGATCTGTGGCTAAAAGTGTATCCTGAGAATTACTTAGGTAATCAGACTAATATGTTGTAGTTGTTTCCAGTCTTGAAATGCATTAAAGGCAAAGGTTGTTTTAATTCTCTATTAGGAAATCAAACTGTGAAATTGGTTGGAGTTTCAGTGCAATGGTTTTGATTAACATGCATTGATCGATATGCAGGCAGGAACAGTTTGAACAATCTGCTGCAGGAAGAGCTGCACGTGCTCAACAAGCTGCCATTGCTAAACAATCTGCAAATGCAAACAAGGGCGAGCCTGTATTAAAGGTATTCTTCATTGTTGTCCCGTCTTTGATTTTAGTTGCTGGCCTCATACATGCAGTGTTCCCGGTTCATTTTTTTTTTGTTTGTTTTTCTTTTCTGTTTCCCTGTTTCCCTCTTGTGAAAACTGTTGTTTACTTGATGCTTTTTTGAGCTTAATTCTTTGAGATAGATGAGTTATTTTATGTAACATATAAGTGGGATACCAGAATTTGACCTGTTGGTGGTACACTTTGTGGATGCAGTGGCAGATGGGATAAAGTTTTACTTTCTCTCTCAGCATGTCTTCATACACTCTGCACAGTGAGTGAATTTACTGAATTAGGTTGATGAACTGAATCAACCAATTCTCTTTTTCCCTTTTGCCCTTTAATTTCCACCTGTGTAAGTAGTTATGATTTACCAGGACACTCTCCTTTAAAGGATCATTTATTAGCAATAGTTTGGCTAAATCACCTGGCTGTATTGTTAGTGAATCAGGTGGTCTACTGATAGTTTAAATGATAAATTAACTATGTTCTTTTGCCCCTTGCTTTTTGCAGTTTCATTAAGGATGAAAAACAATAAAAAGGAGATGGTGATCTTAAAACAAGCTCTTGGTTGTATATGGAGGACTTGTCTCCCTGGTAAAGGTTTTCTCTCCATAATAGTACTGAACCGGAAGAGAAGTCAAGACATGTTGAAGCATACCCCTATGTGAAAAAAATAGTAGAAATAAAAACTTTCTTATTTATATGTGAATTTCGTGTTTGTTATGTACAGAAGAAGCAGTTGTGTGAGTTAGAACTGAGTTATTATGAACTTCATTTTTTTTTTGTTTTTTTTTCATTTTGTACATTGGTTAGGAAACACAAGCTATGCTGCCTTTGTATTCACTTTTGTTTCTAATTAATTTCAGATATTTATTTGGCCTTCTATTCTCTCTCCTTTTAACTGATGCTAGATTTGTGTTCTTGGGCTGATTTTCTTTCGTGGCAAAGAATGGTTGTTATATCATATCAAAACTAGAAGGGAAGGTTCTATACAAGACAAATTTGATCTCATATCATTGCCTGCCTTACTGAGAATGACACCATCTTGATAGTTCTCGAAGACAACACACTGTACTGGCTTTTTCCAATAAGATCACTGTGATTCACAGTAGTAGTTTACGTGCCTCTGGAACATTGGATATGTGAATGACCTGGAGCATCCAAATACTTGGGAAAGATGATATTCAGGCATTAAAACCTCAAGAGTCCTAGTTTATGCAGATAAAAATGTATATCATCTTCAATCCTGAGCTCTGTTCAATATCATGTATAAAATAGAAATTATGTTTGCCCTGAATGTTGATGAAAGAAATCAAGAATTCGTAATAAAAAAAAAAAAGGCAAGACTAAATCAATTATATTCCTTCAACCTCAAGATTTCAGTGTCACTTCATTTAGTGTGCTTATGCTTGCTGGAATAGGAATAAGCCATTACATCATTAACGGCCTCAACGTATTACCCAAGTACATGGAACATTTCAAACTTTGGCATCAATGGGTGAAGCGTCAATTTCTTCTGCAACAGAGATTTAATTTCCCGACTATTCACAGTAGTAGTTCCCCTTGTGGTACACTGATCGAGATGCTGGTGAGCTCATCTCTCAGGATTTGACAGTGTAAAATTTTTAGTACGTGTGAGACTAGATTCAGTCTATGCCGTATGCATATTAACATATCATTCCAAAATCATATCAGTGGCTGTGAGGCAGCTAGACCACCTAATTAGCAAATTATCTACACTGCCAATATATGAAAACCAAAACAATATTTGAAGTCCTAAAATGAAGTTCCTTCAACTTTGGAACTCTTTGTCCTCGATGAAAGGCGTTGTTAGACAAAGTCGTGAACAGGAGCATAAAGCTCTAGCTCATGTGCGGCTTGGAAGTAATCTGCTGCTTGTTGCATTAAGCCTTCTGACTTAGAAAGCACTCCAAGATAGAACCATGCATCATGGTTTGTAGGCTCTAGACGTAAAGCAGTCATCAACATACTTCTAGCAATGGGCAGAGACTGTCTACCCATTTTCATCAACGCTCCAGCACTAGAAACAATGCTCGGTACATAATCTGGCTCTATTGATAGTGAAACTAAGAATGCAACAAGAGCATTTTTGTGTTGTGCTCTAGCTTCAAATAATGTACCTGCAGATGCATATCGAAAATATTTACAGTCACTTTTATGCGGGAACGTTGTGAAGTACACTATTAATGTTTACGGGCAAAGAATGAAATTGCTTTTCAGACCTTTTGTATACCAACCCTGAGGGGAGAAAATTTTAGTTGCGTCTTCGCTTTGTTCATACAAACATCTGCATCAGACCATGACTCGAGGTCTGAATAAATTTTAGCCAAATCTAGCCAAGCTTCTCCTTCCAATTTTCTCATGGATAGTACCTGCACGTTACACAAAGAAGAATTACAAGACTTTTCCAAAATTTGCCCCTAGGGTTTAGAGTTTTTGAATTTGATCATGCAATTAATTCTTTCTGAGAAAAGGGACTTCTACAATAGTAAATGCATTTTTTTTTTGGGGGGTGGGGTTAACTTAAAAGCTTTATCCAGTAGTAGTGAAATTCCAACAAGAACCAAGGAAGTGCTACATTTAGGCACTAAAGTTTGCAGATGGAGTCTGGAAGAAAGATTTCGAAGGCACGTGAACGTACCTCATCCTCTCTATTTGAATTTTCAAGTTCTGATTGTGATTGGACCAAAGCTAGCAAAATCCTATAGATCTCAATGGCTTGCTTCGGCTGTTCTTGAGCTATCTGGAGAATGGCTTTCAAGCGGAGAAGTTCCAGCTGGTCAATCCTTCCAGTTTCATCTAGAGCAAGGTCAAGTATGGCCTCAGCATCTTTGGGTCTCTGCTGGGCAGATACAATTAAAGCCAATAGTTTCCAACCTTTTGTAGAGCTCCCGCTCACCATGTCTGAGTACAGCATTGCATTATTAAAAGCTGAAGTCAAATTTCTTTGAATGGCATTCTCCAACCCAAGATTGAACATGATTTCAGGATCCTCCTTGTCAATCTCAGCAGCATGGTTCAGAGAATTCAGTGATTCCTGTTGGAAAAATATTCTTTCAGAATCTGAAATGCAAATTCTTGCTGCATTACCATAGCAAATACCAAGGAATTTATGAGCCTGTCCCAATAAATGGTCATTCTGATGCATGGCTGCATCAATCGCCTTGCGAGAAAAATCTATCCCTTGATGAGCTTCTTTTGGAACTTCAGTACATAATTTTGCTCCCAGCAAAGGCGAAGACAAGTGAGGCCTATGCTTAGCTTCTGATGACACCCTGAAACTTTCTTTAGAAGTTCAATTGCGGTCAGATGCTGACCTGAAGCACTGTAACACAGAGCGAGAAAGTACCACCTCTCTGCTCGGTTATAGATACCTGGAAGAACTTGCTCCACATGCTCAGCCAAACACTCATATTCCCCACAAATTGTGAGTGCAAAAGTTAAGTGGTCCATAACTTCTGGATCCCAACCTATTTCGCCATATAGAACCTTTCTGATTAGTATAAACAACAGAAGTATTGCTTCCTCTGTATTATTCTTTGGGATTTTCTGGCCCCATAATTTTAAATGGGGTGAAAGGCTTGCTTCAACACCTCCATAAAGTAATGTGACAGCTAACTCTTTCTGTACAATTGCCAATCGTTGAGGATCCAAATTCCACGGCTTGGCTAGAGCCCTTCTATATGCAGTAATAGCCTCATCCAGAAATCCTACCTGCATCCAAAGCTTTGGGAGCAACTCCAATGCCTTATGAAACATCTCCTGTAACTCATAAATCTGCAATCTTCACCAATTCCCTCCGGCATTCCACTTGGCAGTGCTAAATCAACTACATCAAGAATAACTTTGCATTCTCTTGCAGACTCTAGAATACCGAAACCCCACACACTAGGAGCATTAGAAGCACTAAAACAACAGATTATAAAATCATGTGCACTAACTACTGATTGATATCTGATGGTGTGTTATGGCTGCTTAAATGGGAATGTCGCCAACAAGTAAATATATTCTACTATGAAACAACTTCACCAGAATAAAGCTTTTAACTATACCAGGATGCAGAAATGAAGTCTCATAGCAAGTTTTAGAGAATGACTTTAGGGCCACCAATACCATAAAGCAAGTATTTACCTTTAATTCGCCCGAGTTTCTGCAAGGATTTTGCTTTCAGTAAAATTGCTTCAAGCAGTAGGCTAACTGAGTGCAGTGACATTACTCCAGTGAGTAAATTTTCGCCTTTGGGGTGTGGCTTTCGTGGCCGAGTTCTCTCAGCAATAGAATACTCACTCCTTAGTCATCCTTGGTGACAAGGTTTTGATATCAATTCCCTGGAATACTTGGAGGGCAGCATCAAAATTCCCTCTTTGGTATTCAAGCCTCGCCAACAAAGCTCTAGCTTCCTGCAATTTACACACAAATAACTTTTCAGAACAAAGCTAACAACAAATTTATAAGTTGAAAAAAGAATTGTTCCTTCTAATGTCAGCATACCTCATAATTTAAGGAAAGTGCCTCTTTTAAGGTAGACTCAACTTCATCAACTTGGGCATCTTCTAATTTTGATTTCCAATCACCTGTTCCATGCCTTGATGAAAGGCCACTGGCTGAGAAATCCCTTGTGGCCAATGACTCGGGGGGCTGTGGCACTGGCTCTTCAAAATTAAATTGTTCTCCTGAGCAAGCACACAACATTCTCTCCTAAAGAAGTAAACAGGGGTCTTCAAAGACTAAAATTTTATCCTCAAGTTGTCACCTTTCACAAAGTTTCTTTCTTTTGCATTTTTTGCTCATCTGAAAAAGAACCAAAACAGCTCACTTCCTCAAGATTTTGAACTGCGGCCTTACTAATAATGTCTTTTGAAAGAAATGTAACCTCCATTTCAAGAATGCATATTTCCTCAAAACCAATGAAAAATCAAGATTTAATGAATTAGAGAGACCAATCAACACAAAGAAAAAAATGCAAATTTTTCAATCCAGAAACAATAAAATATAGAACAAATGGCCAGAACCCAAGTCATAGATTCCTAGGGAAAACGTGAAATTCAAGAAAGAACAGAGACAACAAAAGACGATAAGTT
Organism: Cinchona pubescens; assembly: GCA_025175665.1. Lineage (NCBI taxonomy): Eukaryota > Viridiplantae > Streptophyta > Magnoliopsida > Gentianales > Rubiaceae > Cinchona > Cinchona pubescens. Next base: position 1,406,561 of record JANKKI010000326.1, read on the forward strand.
TTGAAACGAAGAAAACAAGGCAAAGAGATGGTAAAAGGGGCGAGAAAAATAAGAGAACAGAGCTTTGGACTTGCCACAAAACCAAAGCAGCTTCACAATGTGACCTGTGACAATAGCCCTGATCATGTTGCAACTTCTGAAGGGTCACTAGTCTTTCAATGGCTCATGCAAGTAGTAATTAAAAAATGTTGTGAAAATAATACAAATTTTTTAGAAATGAAATGGGATTAGAGATCTGAGTTTGATTAATGAATTTGATTGGACAGTATTTGAATTTTTAGTACTAGTACTTTACTGTACTTTATGTAAGATGCTGACCTTAATAATGTAGGAATACAGCTTTGGTCCTTGTCGCAGTTCGGACAAGTCCGGTATGGGCAGAGTGGTTGCCAGAATCAGCAACTGTTCCTAGATTCTTCTGCACTTCTTTTTTTTTTTTTTTTTTGAGTTTTGTTTTTTTATGACTTAAAAAAAATGTTATTTTATGATTTAGACAATTATGGCCAATTTTAGCTTCCCAGCTTTAAATCATTTTAACATTGTGTTTGAAATTTGGGTGGATTTAATTTGAATTGTAGGAAAATTTTACAATCTTTTTTAAGAAATTATTCTCTTAATTTAAAAAATTTATACAGTATAAGTTTTTAAAACACATGGTATTATACTATACAAGTATTTAAAGTACAAGAGAATGATTCCCAAAACATGGATTGTAGAATTTTCTATTCTTAAATCATAATATATATTATGTTATTCAAACAAATTAATTTATTTAATTATGGATTTAAAATTCGCCAACAAATGGAAGTGTGATTTTAATGCTTAAATTAGTATATTTAAAATTCATCCAAATTTTATGTCATTTGAAATCCATCCAATTCAAATCTACTCATGGAGGGATTTGGGTGGATTTAATTTGAAATCATAATCTATATTAAATTATCCAAATAAATTAGTTGTTATAGTTGTAGATTTGAAATCGACTAATAAGTGAAAGTGTGATTTTAATAATTAAAGAGCAAAATGCCTATTTGGTCACTCAACTATGCCCCAGGCATCTTGTCTAAGGTATTTTTATTCAGATTGATAGTTATTTTGAAATCAAATAAATACAACTATTAATTCATAAAATTAATTTTAACTATTAAATAATTATTCAATGACCATAATAAAACCTTTTCAATACTGATCTTACGACCTCCTAGATAAATTCGTTTGATACGCAATAAACTAACTAATGAAAGCGATTGTCCCTTTCCCAAAAATATTTTTGATCTTCACTTTCATTTTCAGGCAGATTAGAAAACTCGATTTGAACTTTGAAGTGTTCCGGGCGGCACTAGCCTGATTGGCCTTATTAGTGTCGAAATATAGAGTAATTTTCATTCTGACTGTAGTTTTCTCTGTGGACTTACTTTCCAGCTAGATAATGCATTTGCGGGCTTGTGGCAAAATTGCTTGTTCAATCAACAATAAAACCCTCATTCGTAGATCAAATAATAATATGTAACTGTGTTTTAAGAAATCAAATAATCAATCTTACTTCATTCCAACAAAACATTATGATATGAGAGTTATTATTGGATTAATCCAATTTAAGGCACTATGTGTTGAATTCTTTGATGATAATTTGAATATATCATTCGTAAAAATAATGTGTCTAAATTAAAACTGTTAATGTTTTGAACCGATCCATTTAGAAATTTCTTAATATGTTGAAAAGAGGTTGGATTGCTTGAATGATTTTGACTATCTTCTAATCAATGAGAAGTGAGGAACGTCCCAAAACAGCTTTTTTTTTTATACGATTACAACATAGTAAATCAGTTATGTTTTAAATTAGAATTATATCATGTGGACATCATTAGGTATAATCTTTCTTGATTATAGCACTATCTCATTTATCTATTCCCCCAACTATCTTTACAAATTTTTTTCCCTACCTGGTGGCCCAATCGCAAGGTGCTCAAGCAGAATGGTCGGATTTAGATTGAATAATCTTTGGACAGGCTGGTTATACGATACGTTGAAAATTTTTAAATAGATTGAATTCATTATAAACATTATAAATTTTTAAATTTAAAATAATCTATACTCTAGATAAGATTAATTTTTTAATTTGAAGTGATGTGAATGAGAGAAGTTTTTAGTTTGGCTGATAAATGACAACTATCATAAATTTCATTCATCTAAAATTTTTTGTAAGTACAATTCAATTTTATTATTGTTATTTTTTTTGGTAATTGTACAAGAAGAGATTTAATCTTAACCAATTATTTCATTAAAAATGAAAGAAACGGAGAGGAAATGAGTTTAGAATTGTAAAACGACGTATAATTAAGTGATGGGTTTTGGATTTAATAAGCAGCCATATATACAGCCTAATAGTTCCATGCATTGTCACAGAATCGTCGATGCAAAATTTCCTTTTCCTTTTTCTTTCTTTCGTTGGCCGAATGTAATGCGTAACGGGTCCAATGTAAGATAGCTTGAAGTACAAATTTTCCATGTTAACGAAAGGTTTGGTGGCAAAGAGGCAAAGTGTTCCATCTTTTCTACCCGAAAAAAGAAAAGGAGAAGTGTTTTTCTTTGCTGGTAATGTGAACAAATGCTGCTAAACTTTTCGATTTTGTTTGATGCTAATGATGCCATCCATATGAAGACCATGTTAATTCTGTTAGGAAAAACTTGTAGAATTGAGAATAATGTAACATTATTATAATTTTGAAGCGTGATGGAATTATTATTTTTTGAATGATTTTGTCCCGACTAAACTATTAAGATACAATTTTTCGATTTTGGATTAATACGGTGTTTTTTAAGGGCTGCATTATCCCTTTTTGTGTTAATAGTAATAGTAGTAAATTTTTCGACCAAACTAAGTAGGATTTCTGACATTCTTGGTTGAGACCCTTCGTCAATGCATGCCTTTACAGCTTCAAAGCAGAAACAGTCCCACTGCCACCGACACTAAGCAGCGGGCACTATCTCTTGTCTGTCTCATGATTATATATTGGCAAATACTTAGCTAAATTTGATTTTGGCCCGATTTATAAATTATGTGATGTGGATCAAATTTTAGAGAATTTATGACATTCAACTAATATAAGTAAGATTTTTTAAAATTTAATTATGATGGCAGGGTCGGGTCTACAGGTGAAATCGAAGATGGGTCTACTTAAGTATTTTCCTTATATATCAGTGACTCCATTTGGTTGAAATCAACTCACTGGGTTAGTCATCGGCCAGAAGCAATTTATTTGGGTGTAAGGTTAGAATTCCAATCATCTTGCATTTCTAGAATAGAAGTTAGGTTCTCGTCTTTTATTTCAGTTAGACATCTCCCTTCTCTTTAGAAATAGATAGATAAGAATAAGTTAGATTGTTATCATTTAAAATTAAAAAAGATTCCGTTTGGTTGTTAAATATTTTATTATCTTTTAAATATTAATATTTTATAACATAATTAATTATTTTTTTATTTTACACAAATTATATCTCAAAAAGTAATTACAATGTTATTCAAAATAATATCTTAATAACAGTTATTCAAACGGAGATAGTAGTATTTGTTATTGACAAATAAAATTAAATACATATTTAATTATTTGGTTGTGACGCCTCAATCGGACCCTAATTCAAATATTCGGTCGAACACATGCCTAATTTTCGCTAGGGTTCAAGTGTATTTATAAATAAAATTCAAACTTATACCTCAAATTAACTAATAAATACACCACAAATTTATATACAAATGAATCAAAATTTAAATAAAATTAAATGATCCTTTAAGCTAAATAAATCCCAAATGATAATTTTCGCCATACTGTCACCGTACTACTCTGATTAACGTATCTTGAAGTTGAGGTCGACACTTAATTGAAGAAATCCCTAACTCCCATTCTTCTCCAACTCCCGTCCTCTTCTCTTCTTTATTACTCCATGTTCTTCTCTCTTTCTCAACTCTTACTCTCTCAAACTTAATGGCAGAAAAATCAAAGTAGAAGGAAAGAAGAGAATGAAGTGGGTGGGAGAGGTATTGTAGAAGTCTTGTTTGGTAGGATTTTGTAAAATGGCAAAAGACACCCTTCACTTGTCAACAGCTAGCCATGCAATTTCCTCTTCTTTTTTTTTCCAAAATTAATAATTGAATCCTAAACCTCAAAGTATTGTCTAATTCCACTTAGGACCACATCAAAGTTTAATATCACATTTGATCTTACAAACTTTCCAAAATTTAATCAAATTCAATTTACAAAAAAAACATTAGATTAGTAAAATTAATCAAATCCTTCAAAATTTATTTGGAATATTAATTCATTAAAGAAAAATCGAACTTTAAAAATTCGAGATCTCACAATTTTCTCTCCTTAAAAGAATTGCGTTCTCGCAATTCTAATTAGTAAATTCTAACTTTAAGATATTAGATATTTTCCTACACTCATTTCATCTTTATAAAATGATAGATTCATTATTTCCTCTGAAAAATGTCAACACATCAAATTTTGAAATCCAACTTCAAACAATGAGTCAATTTTAAAATATCAAATTTCTCTTACAACAGTATTCAATGTCATTCCAACTCTAAAAGTGCTATACTTGAAGGATTCGATAATCCTAATGTCTAGGAACATAGTATGCAATTATCCCTATATATAATTTCAAGTTCTCTATGACATAATCACAATGTTTGAAGTTAGTGGAATATTCATTCTGTACAGTTTAAGAATCATATCCCTAAAACTCTGATACCACTTTTTGTGATGACCTAAACCGCCCCAATTCAAATATCCGGTTGAATACCTGCCCACCTCTCACTAAGGTTCAAGTACACTTATAAATAAGATTCAACTAAAATCTCAAATAAACCAATAAATACACCACAAATTTATATACATGAATCACAGCTTAAATAAAATTAAATGATCCTTTAAACTATATAAATCCCAAATGATAATTTTTGCCATGCTTTCGTTGTGATCAACGTATCTTGAATTCGAGATCAGTACTTAAATTGAAGAAATCCTTGGCTCCTATTGTTCTCCAATTCCTGTCCTCTTCTCTTCTTTATCACTTCATGTTCTTCTCTCTTTCTCAACTCTTACTCTTTCAAACTTGATGGCAGAAAAATCAAAGTAGAAAGAAAGAAAAAAATGAAGAGAAATGAAGTAGGCGGGGGGAGGAGGTTTTGTAGAAGTCTTGTTTGGTAGGATTTTGCCAAATGGCAAAAGACACCTTCCACTTGTCAACGACCAGTCATGCAATTTCTTTTTTTTTTATCCACCAAATTAATAATTGAAACCTAGACCTGTAAAATCTTATCGAATTCTACTTGAGACCACATCAAAGTTTAGTATCATATTTGACCTTACAATCTTTCTAAAATTTTAACCAAATTGAATTTGCAAATTAGTAAAATCAATCAAATCTTTCAAAATTTATTTGGAATATTAATTTACTAAAGAAAATTCAAACTTTAAAAATCCAGAATTTCACATTGGTAATTGATTTTGTTAGATAAGGATAATTTTTTAATTTACATTTATCATTATCTTGGTTAGTTGCCTAATGATAAATATTTACTTGTACACTTGTAATTATTTTTTACTTTATTTTAATATTATAGATAAATATCACGACCCTTTGAAGGGTGTATTATATTTCCTTTATATGGTATCATTGCCCCCTTCTGCTCCTTGTGTTTTTCTTGGCTATAGCTCTCGTCATAAAGGTTATCGGTGTATGCACATTGCTAGTTGTCGTCTCTATATTAGTTGCAATGTGCGATTAATGTTGAACATTGTTTCTCATTTGGTATTTCTAACTTATCTTCCCCTAATCCGGTAGTCCAAAATTCTTTATGTCGTCCTATTTTTCTTTTTCTTGTTCCAACAATGGATGCGACGCTTTCTACTTTGAAACATCATTGACAAATCTGTCATCTCCTCCTCATAGTTCTTGACAACTTGATTTAGCACCCTCTTCCTCTAGAAACTCTACAGAATCATCAAGCACATCACCTAATCCATATCAATCATCTTTGTCTATGTCTACATCTACGTCCTCTCATCCTTATTCCCATTCTATGGTTACTCGCTCTAAAGACAGAATACGAAAGCCAAATCTCGTCCTTGTTCCCATTCTATGGTTACTCACTCTAAAGACAAAATACGAAAGTCAAATCTTAAATATGCTTTTAGACTCTTCATTTTCAATATTTGGCTATTGAACCTACCTCTTACTCTAAGCCACAAAAAATCCTCAGTGGCGTGCTGCTATGGTTGAAGAATTCAACATCTTCGATTTGTGTGTCTGCTCTTCTTTCTAATCATACATAGACTTTTGTTCCATTCACAAGACGTATGAATGTAATTGGTAGCAAATGGGTCTATCATGTAAAACAAAAGATAGATGGCTCTCTTGAACGTTGCAAAGCTCGCCTTGTAGTTAAGGGTTGTAATCTACAACGTGGTATTGATTTTCTTGACACTTTCAGCCTTGTTGTTAGGCCTACCATAATTCGATTAGTTCTTTTCCTAACTCTTTCCAAAGGTTGGATACTAAAATAACTTGGCGTTAAAAATGCTTTTTTGCATGGAGTTCTTCAAGAGGAAGTTTCTATGTCCTAACCCCAAGGCTTTGTTGATGCTAATTTTCCTACTTATGTTTGTGAGTTGCACAAAGCTATTTATGGTATTAAACAAGCTCCACGAGCTTTGTTTTCATGATTTTGTTCCTTTACTCTCTTACAGTTTTCATAACAGTTGTGCTAATAGTTCAATGTTTACTTTTTATCAAAATAATTCATGCGTTATTCTCTTTTTTTATATGTTGATGATATTATTTTCACGGGTTATGATTCTTTTCTCCTTGAAAAATTTATTGCACAACTTAAAGCTCATTTTTCCATGAGTGATTTACGTTCTCTTGACTATTTTCTTAGTATTTATGCTATTTCTACCCTCACGGTCTTCATCTTTTTCAAACAAAATATGTCTATGACCTTATTTTTTGTGCTTCTATGTTAGATTATAAACCTGTAGGAACTCCTATTTTTGGTATCAAACCATCTTCTTTCGATGGTGATCCCTTATCTAATCCAATAGAATATCGTAGTCTTGTAGGAGGTCTTCAATATTTGACCATTACAAGGCCAAATATCTCCTTTGCTATGAATACTATTAGTCAGTACATGTATACACCTCGCACTTCTTATTTAGTAGCAATTAATCGTATTTTGCGATATCTTGCTGGTACTATCAATCATCGGCTTTCTCTTATTTCTTCCACCTCTATTACACTTATTTCTTATTCCAATGTGAATATGACTGGGCTAGTTGTCCTGATAATCGGCATTCTATCACTGGATATGAAATTTTTTATAACCCTAATTTAATTTCTTGGAGTTCGAAGAAGCAGCATACTGTTTCTCGGTCTAGTACTGCGACTTAAATGTTGTTAATGAAAATAGTAATTCATTATTCTTAACAATAGGTCCTGGACACTTTTTGGCTCATCATGCTATTGCTCTGGATTTACAGACAACTACATTGATTCTAGTAAAAGGTGCCTTAGATGCACGCGGATCCAAGTTAATGCTAGATAAAAAGGATTTCGATTATAGTTTTTTGTGCGACGGCCCGGGACGAGGTGGTACTTGCGATAAAAAGGATTTCGATTATAGTTTTTCGTGCGACGGCCCGGGACGAGGTGGTACTTGCAATATTTTGGCATGGGACACATTTTATTTAGCAATTTTTTGGATGTTAATATCGCGCCGTTTTTCATATAGTTAATAAGTTAATTTGGATTCAGAATCTTCTGAAGGATATTAGTCTTAACTATTATGGATCCACCTTTATTTCATTGTGATAATATTATTGTTTTGTACCTCATAATTAATCCTCTATATCATTCAAGCCCAAAGCATTTGGAGACTTATCTACACTTTATTCGTGAATGGGTGGCGGGAGGCTTCTTACATATTCGTTATATTTTGACTGATAGACAATTTGTTGACATGTTTACAAAAACTCTTTCTATACATCGTTTTAAGTTTTTTCGAAACAATTTTCGCCACATGTTAAATGGGGATAATCCTTTAATTTACTTTTATCATTATCTTGGTTAGTTGTTTAGTGATAAATATTTATTTGCACATTTGTAATTATTTTGTACATTATTTTGATATTATAAATGAATATTACGATTCTTTATCATTTGTAATTATTTTGTACATTATTTTGATATTATAAATGAATATTACGATTCTTTAAAGGGTGTATTACGCTTCCTTTACTGATTTTTCTTTTTTCGAGAATCCAGGCAAGTCACTTCATTAGAACCGTGATTCATTTTCATTCTATAAGAGTAAAATGTTACATTAGTTAGTTTTTTTTTTTTTTCATAAACAAATTATGTACTTTTACTTATCTATTTTTCGATTATATGTTATTATTAATGCACATAAATGCCTGAACTTCCTAGTTTCTAGGCAAACCCAAATTCTAAGTACGACCTGAGCAACTCGGAGAGTAAGTCTTAGTTACTATTCTAAAATTCGCACTGAATATGATAATTATTGAAATAATTAAAAAGTAAAATTTTATTACTTTTTAATTATTTAACGGTCAGACGTTGGGCTCACTTTGAGTAGCGAATTTGGGCCTTAGTCCACTCACACCAATCTTTCCACCCAACGGCCCACAAATAATAGAATATTGCAGAAGTAAATCTCAACTGAAAACTCAACAGTAAACACTGCCAAATTTGGTCAATGAGATATTTATTTATTTATACATAAAAATATAAAATAAAAATATAAATACATCCAGTGGTCTGAATTGGATAGGCCAATTATTAGATAACCGGCGGCGTGAAATTGGCCGGGGAAGATGCGAGGACGACGATGTGGAAGGAGATCGGAGATAGGGAATTCGGAAAGCTTCGGCCTAATTTATTCAGTAATCGAATTAAATCCAGCAGAATCGCCTCTCTTCAGCTCTCTAATCACAAAGAAATCGTTTCTTCTCACCGCGGCTCCATCAATTCGCTTCAGGTTCGTTATTCACTCGAAATTTTTTCCGTTTCTGCAAGTTATCCGGAAATTAGCCGTTTAATCCCCATGAAAATCTAGCAGGAACTTGTAATTTAGCTTATATTCAGTTTATCTTGATGTGCATATAAATTCAGGATTTTTATGGAAGAGTGAGAGCAATTCATGATTTATTTTATATTAAAATCACTAGAATTTGTTTTTGAACCATCTGATTGGACTTCTATTTTTTGTTTAAATTGAATAGTATAATTTGTAAACAATTGTTTCTGAAGAGTTGAAAAAAAAAAAAATTACTAGTGAATTTGATTGCTAATGAACTTGCTTTTAACTATAATTAGTGGTTTATCAATGAAAAAGATAGACGGTAATAGGCATATTCCGAGTATTTATTAGTTTAATGTAGGTTTGCGGATATAAGTAGTGATGAGAGTAGAGAATGGAGAGGATACTAATTTATTATATGGACCTCTGATTTAAGCAGCCAACTTTTTGTGGTGATAAATTCAATTGAATCAATGTGATTTCATTCCTGATTTTTAGTGTAGGTATTGATGTTTCTGAATGTGCTGCTGCTTCATGTTTTTCTTAGTCTACTTAGAGTATTGTAAAAGTAAGGGTGAAGAAGGTCACATTATTTGAATAAGTGGTGAAATAGGGAAACCTTGGCTGTTATGTTAGTTACAGAATCATTAGGAGTTGGAACAAAGTTCTAAATTTTTTGTTAAAGAAATCTTTTTTGGTCATTTATTTTGATCACAATATCAGGTTGATTTGATTGAGGGACGTTATTTGTTGGCGGGTGCTGCAGATGCTGTTTCATTTGCTGTTTATGACATTCAACGTGCAACAGATCATGAAGGGGATGGTCTAATTGCGAAGCACAAGTCTTTATTTGTTGTTGATAAGCAGCATGAACATGGTCACAGATATGCCATATCCTCGGCTACCTGGTATCCAATTGACACAGGGCTATTTGTTACTGGTTCATACGATCATCACATCAATGTGTGGGATACAAATACCACACAGGTACTGTTGGTTTTTATACATATATGCAGCCGTCTCAGTTCTAAAAAAGATATTCCCTTCACATTCTGCAATGGATGTTAATTTAACCAGAACGGAATGCCTTCCCTCTTCAAAAAAGTATCATGACTTGGGGCTCCCTCAGTCTTCTGTTATCGTTTAAAAGTACAAGTAGCTAGTGAGCCAGATATTCCCACCTATTTTTATTTTTCCCAATGTTCCCATGTTATCTTTTAATATCATTTTTCCCAATTCTCACAAAAAATTTCTTGTTAAGGAGTAAAATGAAATAGTAAATTCAATTTTAAATGTGGAGTTTATTAGTGTTACTGTTCTTATTATGGTATTTTATCTAAAAGCTATGTAGTTTAAGGTGTGGCTTAAATAATTTTCATTCCTTTTGCAGGTTGTAATGAACTTTAAAATGCCTGGAAAGGTTTACAGGACTGCTATGTCTTCACTGGCAACTTCACACATGCTAATTGCTGCTGGAACTGAAGATGTTCAAGTCCGCCTTTGTGACATTGCTTCAGGAGCATTTGCTCACACCTTGTCTGGTCACCGTGGTATGCTGTTAATCGAGGGCTACTGTAATTGTGGTTGCTTTACATAACATGCATTGTATTTTGGGTTTCCAAATGGTTCATTTTATATAGCTTGAGTTTTTCAATACCATGTTTCACACCTTAATCTGCTGATTCTGTTTTAACCAGAAGCATAGTTATATTCTGTAGTCTTAACTTGTGCTGAACCGTTCCAAGCAGAATTCTTCCTATTGAATCTTTTGATTTGTTTTTTTCTGATATATTTTAATTTTCCTTTGGTTTGGTTAAAAAAAAAATAAAAAATTAGAGCTTTATACCTAGAGTTCTTTAATACTCCATATCTTTCCATGGCAGATGGTGTTATGTCGGTGGAGTGGTCTACTTCTAGTGAGTGGGTTTTGATAACTGGGGGATGTGATGGTGCAATTCGTTTCTGGGACATCAGGCGAGCAGGATGCTTCCGTGTGTTAGACCAATCATACTCTCAGCTTGGGAGACGCCCACCCCTCCAAACTCGTTCTACTGCAAATAAGGTTCCCATCTCTTGTATCCTGCGTCAGAAGCAGCATCATGCTCTACTAATTATTTTAATTTGGAGAACTATATGAACATTTTATATGCATGTTGCATTAGTCACTTGTTACCATTATCTTGTATATTTGCCTTCTGTTTTTCTTGGAAATGTTGCAGCAGTTATTTTCTGTAAAGAGTAAAGTTCCTTTTTCCAGCTTTTTGCATTCTTTCTTCAAATCTAATGGAGAACCTCATCAGCTTTTAAGATTTTCTTGGAAGAGATGTGTCTTTCGGTGTTAGGAAAAGAGATTTCTTTTCCTGTTTGATTATTATTATTGTTGTTGTTATTGTTATTGTTGTTGTTGTTGTTGTTATTGTTATTATTATTATTATTAGTGATTATTATTATTATTATTGGTATCTTTTCAGCTCAAGGTTAACCCCTACAGATGTCATTGACTCCTAGATGACTTCCTATTCACGTATTTTTGTCTGAAGTGCATGATGAACTCTGCTGCGTGTTACTTTTCTTTTCTGTTATGTAGTGACTCGATTATATGTTATGAGTGAACTTGTTATTTAATCCCATGGGATAGGATCTTCAACATTCTATGTTGGAAAGTCTAAAGTTTCAGCAAACTGAATTTTATAAGGCACGAAATAATTGTGTGTGAATCTTACCATGTGAAAAGGACACTGTTTTGTTGCCATCTTTACTGCAATGTGTGACTGACCACATAAAAGAGTGGCGTATTCATGTGTTTCATCTTCATATTTATTTTTGGCCAGCTAAAGTAGGGCCAATTGCTAAGTTGACAGTTCCTGCTTTTGCTGCATGAAGTCTGTTTTCTGATATATGAATACATTCACCATATTCTTGCTCAGGTTGCAATCACAAAATCTTCATCCACGGCTCAGAGTTCATCAGTAAAGTCCCGGTCACTTCAAAGGAAAAACACTAATGGAAATTCTTTGAAGCATGCTGGTCTTAATAGATATTCCGCTCAAGTTAAGGGTTCCATGAAGCAGAGGTTGCATCCAGGAATGTTATCTACTCAGGATAGGGCTACTGCTCATTATGGCGCCATAATTGGTTTAAAATCAACTGGGGATGGCATGTACCTTCTGAGTGCAGGTTCATTTTGCTGTTAACTAAATTCATATTCCATGTTCAACTATTTTTTCTATAATTTTTATGGACTGTTTACAATCAGGTTCTGGCTAGCCTGTTTTCTATCACTTAAACTTACCTAATTGATTCCCACAATAATGTCTTGGAATCGGACACTTCTCCTGTTTATAGTTGCAGAGATTAGAAAGATCTAATCCCTTTAGTTCTGTATGTGATAAGAATGAGAAAGTTCCTTAAGATGTGTGTCTGATTCTTCTCAATGACTTCACCCTTCCTCCTGTAATACAACTCTGTGACATGTTCTGATTAGAGATGTTACAAATAACTAAAAAATCCAGTAATGTTGCATTTGGATGGGTGGATTTGAAATGTAGGAAGGATTTTAAACGAATGAATTTGAAATAGTGCACTTGAAATGACAAAAATTTGGGTGACCACTCATTCTAACCATTAAAATCCCATTCTCACTTGGCGAATTTCAAATTTCCAACTAAATTACTGAACTTGTTAGGTCAGGCCAAGATGGAATTGGATTTGAAATCCAAATCCACCAAAATCCATCCATCCGAACGCAATCTATGATAATGTCTTTACTTTTCTCATTCTGCCTCTTGATTACAGGTTCTGATAATTCAAGGTTGAGGTTATGGGACACAGAATCTGGATGCAATACACTAGTAAATTTTGAAATTACAAGACTACAAACAAGCAAACCAATACAGTTGGCCACAACTCAAGATTCAGCCATTGTTTTTGTTCCATGCATGACAACTACAAAAGTAATTATTTTTTCCCCTTGCGTTGGAATTTATCTTGTCATAAGACAGGTATAACCATCTCTGAGAATGTGTTCTTAATGAATGGCTTAGGCATTTGATATGTGGTCTGGCAAGACCATGCTGAATTTTCGTGGCCACTATGAAAATGTCAACTGTTGTTGGTACAGTGCTCAGGATCAGGTATTGCCACCCCCTCCTCTCCTTCCCTTCTTCCTTATGTGCTTATGCGTGTGTATGAGTTGCAAGGAGGCAGTTTTGCTAATTTTTAATTCTGTAAGGCAGTGAAATCTGGATCTGGAATCTGACTTGTAGAAATTCATGGAAACATGTTAAATCTAGAGATATTGAAAGAGCTACACTTTTTCAACTTAACCAGAATTCGAGCTAAAAAAATATATTATTTTATTGTAGCTGTTGCTTTGTTATTTAAATTTGCTTCTCAGAGATGATTGCTTGAAGACATTCATTCCGTTTTCCAGCTTAAACTTTTTAGTTTTTGTGATATCAGCCTAGGAAACCTTAAAATCATTGCCTCAGTGTCTGATGCTTTCAACAACTAAACTTGATAAATGCAAAATGGCAAAAGAAATCCTTTCAGCAGAAGATATCATGTTTTTATTTTTTTATTTTATTGGTATTTTTCTCTTTCTTTTCCTTTTCCATCCGTTTCTTCTTTTTTGGCCTGTTTTCTGGGATGGTTTGGGAGGAGTTTTATCACGTTTTACTTTGCCCTTAGCAAGCAAAGAATTTTTTAACTTCTGAAACAGCTTGTACATATTTTGTCGGACCTACTTGTGGTGCATACTTCAGTCTGCTTTTCATGCAGAATGAACTCATCATCTTTATTGCTTGCATGTACCAACAGTCTTGAAGATGGTTTCTTGTTATTTTCAAATCTCTAAGATTGTTTGTGAATCTGTTTCCTCCTATTGCAGGAACTGTACACCGGTGGTAATGATAGACAGATTCTGGTGTGGTCTCCGGCCAATTCTACTACTGGTGAAGTGGTATGTTTTATGGCAATAATTTGCTGCAGATTTTTACCTATTGGAATCTTTTAAAATGCACATGTTATGGTGTGAATTCCCAAGTGTATAGGGGCCGTAAACTATTTGGGTTCAATTGCAGGACGAATGGAGGAAGGGGCAGGCTGCTGCACTTGATCAAGATAACTGGAGTGACTGAGATTTGATCCCGCCAAGTAATTCAGTTTTCCATGTCCCATATTTTTCTCATTTCTATTGTACATGTACCTACTGTTGTCCACAATCCTATTGAGAGTAACGGAATAGTCAGAACTGTGTACTGTCATTCGCATTGTAACTGTTCATTTTCATTGTAAATTGATTAATTTTCTTTAGATTCTAATTATGGATCTAGAGTATGACCTTGAGTGTATGGCTGATGCAACACCAGTAGACTTTTACCTTTTTCTTTTTCTTTACTTATTTCTGGATGAATTTATAGAAGAGGGTCATGCATTTGTATTTTAATGGGCATCATGCATTTGTATTGTGATGGACGAAGTCAATTAGCTTAAGAATGTTTGCTTGTATTCAAAAATTTTATATGGAATCTGTGAAACCTTCTGCAGTGACATACTTTTTATGAACTCCCCAGCACGGACATACTTTTCTTTTCTTCTATCTTCTTTCTAATATCCAAGTGGAAATGCATCTTGGGATAAATTTTTCCTTTCTTATTTCTCTTATGATCTTGTAAGGCATTTTGTTTCATGTTTGTCATGTTTTGCTGGAGTTTCTTCTTTTGTTTGTTCACAAGATTTGTCTAACGGAAACCTAGTTCATAAATGAATTTCATTCACGGTTTTATATTTTATAAATGAAATACAAAGCAAATGGTCAGGATTTGTTTTGGTAGATATCAGAGGTCATGATTTCTTGTTTCCCCTAGGTATTTACGTAGTATACTAGTTAGTACTCACAGAAAAATTGCTTTGGTCAACTTAAATTTAAATTTCTTTCAGAATGATTAGGCATTGGATCTTAAAATAATTTCCATGTGTTTATTTTATATTATAGTTGTTGACTATGGTTGAGCAGAACATCACGTTACTAATGTACTATTGCTCTAAAAAAAATTGTGCTCTCATTCTTTGTAGTGATGTTTTTGTTGAGGGAAAAAAAGAAAAACCAAATTGGAAATAAAAATTTATAGTAAACGGAGGCTGTGTTTCATTTGGAATCTGAGTCAGATATCGAAAATTATGTTAGATATACTCGACTCATGGGCACCATCTTTACGTTTTGTGTGTTAGATATGACTTAAAGGGTAACAGAATATAATCTCTCCAAAAAATGAAAAGAAAATTCTTCATAGTTGGGAATCTATCTAGGTTCTCTGTGATGAGGTCTCGGCTTTCCAAGATCCTATTTTTTATGATTAATTTTTATAAAAAAATTTTTGGTTACTCATTTACAGACTAAAAATTGTAAATTGTTAAATAATTAAAAAAATATTAAAATTCTTTTATTTTTGAATCATTTCAACATGATATTCACTTTATATTATAGATTATACAGTAAGTAACTAACATTTACTCTAATTTTTCATCAATTTTGGAGAGGAAAATTAGTAAGACAAACAAGGAAACCTGTTCGGTCTGCCTTGGTAGCTTCCACAGGAAAGCTTCAAATTTCTACGCAAAGAAAACTCCAAAATGTTGCTAGACTTTTAGAAGGTCTTCTACTCAACGTGCTTACATATGCATGATGCATCATTCGTAGACGGTTGCTGGGTGGTGTTTTTTTTTTTCCTCCTTGCTTTTGGACTATCTAAATTCTTTATTTAAATTTATTTTATTATACAATGATAGTATAAACCTTAAATCATTTTTATGTAAATGCTTCCATAATAATTTGTTTAAATAAAAATCAAAGACATATACGACTAGTGTACTGGTACAGTTACTGTAGCGTCCTTGGTATTTTGTTTTGGTCATGTATAGTTTTGCATATATAAGACTAAGACACGTTTTCAGAAAATAAACCTACTAACCATGGAGGTGGTAGAGGAGTGATAGAGCTCAGTCTCAAGAAATGGATAGAGGTATATGAAGCCACCAGGTGGAGGAGGAGGTGGCTGTGTTGGTGGAAGAATAGTACTCAGTATCACAAGAAATGGATCCGGAGATATGGAGCCGGTTGCCGGAGGAACTCCTGGATCATGTTCTATCATTTCTACCATTGAAAACTTTCTTGAGCCTTGGATCAACCTGCAAACACTTCAAGTCCCTGGTTTTCTCTCCTCCATTTATTTCCAAACACTCTCCTGAGTCTTCTTCTGATTTATCATCTTCTTCTTCTGCACCTTTCTCTTCTTTTCTCTTGCTTTCGCACCCTCAGTTTCATTACAAATCATGTCCTCTCTTTGATACTTCTCACAACGCCTGGCGGAACTCACCTCTTACCTACTCTTCAATATTATCATGTGCAAGCTCGTCAACCCTTTTGTCAATCTCCAATGGCCGTCTTTGTTTCTATCATCCTACCTTCTCCACTTTCTTTATTTGCAACCTCTTGTCAAGATCCTCAAGAGTTGTGGAATCCCCGAAATTTTCTTCCACTTTTGAGTCATTGACTTTGGTTTCTACATCGAGTGGCTACAAGCTGTTGATGCTGTCTTCTCTTGGATCATCAAATACTGCGCTTGTATACGACTCCGGCACCCACCTCTGGAGACAGTTTGAGGGCAATAACCAAATTCTTTATAACCAAGAAGGAGTTTTCTATAAAGGGTTGTTGTATTTCATCACCACGGATCCATTCCGTATCGTCAGCTTTGATTTGGAGAGTGGGAGTTGGGGAAGATCAGTGATTGAGCTACCAAATGAACTTGCTTTTGCTAGGTTGGTGAGTGATGAGAGTAGGAAATTGTACCTGATTGGAGGGATTGGGAGTAATGGGATTTCGAAAAGTATGAAGTTGTGGGAATTGAGTGGAGATGGAGAAAATTGGACTGAAGTGGAACGAGTACCCGAATTGATGGTGAGAAAGTTTGTATCAGTTTGTTACCACAAGTATGAGCATGTTTATTGCTTTTGGCATCAGGGATTGCTCTGTGTTTGCTGCTACACATGGCCTGAGATATTGTATTACAAGGTTTCGAGGAGAACCTGGCATTGGCTGCCCAAATGCCCTATGTTACCTGAGAAATGGAGCTGCGGTTTCAAATGGTTTTCCTTTGTTCCACAGCTATATACATTTGCATGATCTTTATTCCCTTTTGTAATGTTGGAGATTGTACTGATCAATACTTGTTATCTTTGATCTTTGGTTGATTGAGTTGTGTATGAATTAATACTGGTTTTATGTTTTCACTTTCAAATATTGGAGACCTTGTTTTCTTGTTTTTCTTTAATGTGAGATACTATATGACAACACTAAACATACAAGTTACTTTTAATGATTCCCTACTTGAAGTTGAAGTAGCTAGTGAGTTTTTCCAGATCATTGAAGGGTCCTAATAACATAGGAATTTTAGGTTAAGGGAAAATAATTTAAAAAGTCACAAATTTAAAATTACTTACCAAAATCATCCCATTTAATACAATTATAATAAATCACTAACCCTAATAGAAAAGTCAGAAGTATTAAATTGAACAATTGCTCACTTTTGTATACTTGTTCATGGTATAATGAATATCGAGTTTTGACTCTCTTTTTTTTTTTTTTTAATAAAATAAATATAATAATAAATTCACTAAACTTACCAAA
Source organism: Cinchona pubescens (assembly GCA_025175665.1). NCBI lineage: Eukaryota > Viridiplantae > Streptophyta > Magnoliopsida > Gentianales > Rubiaceae > Cinchona > Cinchona pubescens. The sequence continues at coordinate 1,424,350 of JANKKI010000326.1, forward strand.
TTAACTCCTCATTGATGTATTGTTTTATCGAAATTTAATTCAAATCACGACAGTATTTTTTTGTTGTTGAGCGGGTCTTTTCATCTTATTGATAAACAATTTCACTATTTGTTTTACGTCAAATAATACATGAAATAACTCCTAATATAATAATGTTAGAAAAGCAAGACGTGTAGATGGGTTAACTCATCAAGTTTCCATTGAAACAGGATCCACACTAACAATCCACCTTTCCCCAAACAAAAAAGACTTTTTTTGTAATATTCAAACTCCTTACCTTATTAGTTATTAAATAATTTTAGTGATTGGATTTTTATATTTATTAAGATATTTAAATACATAATTTTGGATCGAATGACTATTCATCCGTTGTATTTTCATGCAAATAGGGAGTATCACGAGCAAGCAGACATCATTATAAACATATCATTAGATACTTGGGTTCATTCTTTTTTTCTTTTTTTTTTTTAAGTCTATTTACGTATCAGTGATTTTGTCATTTTGATTATGTTAAATAATAAAACAAACTAATAGTAACTAATAGTTTCCCTTCTACATCTTCTACCATGTGAATCAAAATTCAGCACAACATAAGAGTGAGAAAGTTTCAACACTTTTGGCTCTATGTTCAAAGTTTCTACAAAATCGGCGGTCTTTTGCTTTCATATTGTTGTCCCAAACAAATTAAATAAAATAGTATTCCAAAATCAAACATTGACAAAGCAACAAAAAATCCGAGGGTGTATGTGAAGTTTCAATACTTCTGACTTTTACCTTTTCCTTAATATTGATTAAGTATTAATGGATTAATAATCCTTCTGGATAACCTACTAAAGTCGGTACTCCTAAATGTGCTCCACATGTATTATTCAATTATTTCTTCCCTTATTACAATTACTTTAGTATAATGTTGTTGTCTAAATGATTGCATTCGGGATTGACAACTCAATTAATTAAGTAGCAATACTTGATAACGAAATACATTTTAAGTGGTAAGAAACTAATCTTAACAAAAAATAAAAAATAATTTACAAATCACAAATTTATAGTTATTTATCAAAATCACTCCACTTGGCAAGATTTTATCAAATCACGACTCCTTAATTTCAGATTTCTCAATTGAATTTTTTTTCTTTCTTTTCCAGATTTAATAACGCATCAATGACTTTTAAGTTGATTTGTGATTTATATTTATCATTTTGTATCGAGACGTTGTAACAAAAACTAAATGTTTCTATGTCAAATATTTGGGGAAATTTCTACGCCACCTTTACAATATTAATCACCCCAATTGAATAGGAGTGAGGTGTGCTATTATAATGTGATGGATAAATTACAAGGAAACGTAATGTTTGAAATGAGGCTAATTCCGCGGTTAATAAATGGATTTTGATTAATATTTTGTGAAAAATTGTAGTCAAATAAAAACTTTTTCCTTAAGTGTGTCATTATGTAGCATCTCAGATTTGAATTTGTGCAATTGAAAGCGGACCTTATGTGTACTTAGTCCAAACGGAAGCAAGAAAATGTCGACCTAACATGGAATAAACGATCTTCTGGAAACAAATACTTATTCTTTTGAAAAAATATATTTTTCTTGAAAGAAATGGTTGGAAGTTGGAAATTAAGGTCGCTCAAGTAATTAAAGTCCCAGGTCTTCAAGCATTTTATTGGATTCAATATCCATTACTATACAAAAAAGACTTTGACACCTCGACAAGATTGATGGCAGTTATTCAATAATTAATAACATCTTATCTCATGTTAATGATCAGAATGGAATGGTCATTCCAAGCAAAATGTGTTCCAATCCGAAATAGGCAATAATGCTTATTCCTATTTTATGTTTAGTGCCAAAGGCAAAATGGAATGAATATTATTTTTTTAGTGTTTGGTATAATAAATTTTAAATGTCAAAATATAAAGGATTTTATATGAATTTGATTAACATAACCCTGATTTTTTTAAAGAAATATAACAAATTTTTACTCTTTTTTTTTTTTGTTTAATTCATATTATTAACATTTTTATAGTGTGAAAATTTTAAATATTTTGTGTTAATGATGAAAATTACATAATAGTATTTCTTTTGCATTTAAATACATACTAAATAGTAAAATTTAGCTAATTTTATAATACTAAATTTATTTAAAAACATAATTTATATTTATTAAATGAGATAGCTATGCCAAAAAAATAAAACCATTGACCACATTGTGTTTTATTTATTTATTTATTTTACATGTAATTACATTTTCTTGTAGATATTATATTTAGATTCAAAATTCAAATAAGGGAATAAAATTGACATCCCACAATTTTCTCTTTCCAAGTTGGAGTTAAAATGAGCTTTTTTTCAAGTTTTTTTGAAAAATATTCTTTTCAATCTGAAGTTTGAATGAAGTAGAATCTAATTCACTTAAAAGTGTCGTATCAACAAAAGACAAGTTGGAAAGACGTTTCCATTCCCGGCTATTCCTACATATCACACATGAGATTAGTAATTGCATATTAGTAGTTGCTTAATAATCAATGAGAGTAACTCATTTGAGTTGGATGACCCGATTTACTAAAAATAGGAGGCCATATTTCTCCCAATAAGAACCTCCTATTAATTTTTGAATAACTACTAAAATGATTAGTAGTTGCTCAATAACCAATATAAATTTTACCTTTTGACACCTCACGGCTCTAGCCAAGAAAAGCATAATGGTATTCATAATCACTTTTCTGTAATGTAACCAGATCAAAATAAAAATATCTGAACTTTTTGATGAATACCCAACTGACCTTTCCAGTTAATCTAGAAGTAGAAAGAAAAATCCAATGATATATAAATGAATAGAACTATTCTATCCACTAAGAGCTATCAAAAAGAATCAGCAACAAGAATATTCATTTTAACTAAATCAGTTGATTGTTTCCGGTGTGCTAGATTAGAATTTTCAAAACCCAAGAGATAGTGCTAGACCAAAACGGGGGCGCTTTTCCACAGCCAAGGTGTAAAAATGTCCAGATAATGTCAATAAAGACTTGGGAGCAAACTCATGCTGCAGTACGCTACCAAGATTGCCACGGCTGTCAAGCTTTGCCTTGACCATTGTGTGAGGATCAACTGCATATGAACCTCCCACAATCAATGTATTGTGATTTCTCGAGAACTCTCTGGCAATTTCTCCCACAATAACCCCTCTCTTTTCCTTGTCCGGATAGTAAAAAACAATATGCCTTTACTGCATCTCCTTTGTCAGCCCTAGCAAAACATAGCGGCGTTACTTGACAAACACTTAGGTCTGTTGTGCTTCTATAGTTGGAGATCAAAAATACGAGCTGATATTTTGATTTAGAAAAGGCTTCACATCAGTGTCTGGACATTATATATGTTTTTCATGCTCAAAGTCGACAGTATATGAAAAATAAACCTTTATAACTCTTCATATAGTTAAAGAGTATATAAGATGAAGGAAACTTACAAAATTACAGCAACACCATAATTTTGTTTAGTCAGATTGAATCCAGCATTGTACTTTGTAAAAGGACGAGAATCGACCTTGTAACTTGCTTCAGTGCCAAATGCAATGCAGGGGGTACCAATGGTTGCTGAAATATCAATGTTCAGAGGCGTCTTCAGATCAACAGCTGTAGTGAAACTAGCATGCTCGTGGAAATACTGAGCCTCTATCTGAAAAGGTGATGAAAAGGAATGATTTCAATTGCAGAAGGAAAAAAAAAGGAAAGAAATGTATTATACACAAAACTTCAGACAGTTGCAGCATCCAGGACAAGGAGTATCAAGTCAAAATACAACCTTGCCAGAATTGTAATAGGGAAAGTCTTTGCACATGGCAATAATCTTCGTAGATGGTAAGAGATCTGTCACGGTGAGGGTTGTGGCAATCTGCAGAACAAGAATGACTTTATAAGATCATTAATTCAATCAAAATACACTCGTATCTTTTTTTTTTTTTTTTTGGGGGCGTGGGAGAGAGGGTGGGAAGACACAGGAAAGAAGATTACATTGGATTCTGTATCAACTTTGATATCAAGTGTAGAATTCTTGTATTTGTATTGTGCAGCAACATCACCAGCATGAAAGCCACCATGCTTAACTACAGAAGAAGCAAGGGCCTGGCAGTGTAACATTGCAACGAGACATTAATAAAACAAATTCAGGATAATCCACGAGGCAGAGCATTACCAACAAATACAAAAAGGATTTCCAGTTAATTTTCCATATCTAAAATTCTCAGCTTAATAAGGTTAATTATCAGTAGGATGAACAATACTACAACAAACAACAATAGGATATCTCTCCCTTGCCCCATTTAGATAACATTCTCTTCCCACAGGGCATTCCCCTCACTTCTTGCTTAAATAACAAAAAACGATAAACCACCTTTTAGTGAAGCATAAGTGAACCATTACAATCAATATGCCAAATCAATTTTAAATCCAACTACGGAAGCCTCGAGGGCTTGTCATCCACACTTGAATGTAGAGGAGTATCAATTATAATAAGGCTCAACAACTAGTTAATACAAAGAAAACCAATATGGCAACTAGTTCAAGGCCTGCAGTAAGACCATCAAATTTTCCCTATCATGCATAAGTACAAACGAAAACGCCACAAACTGAAACTAATTACCGAATCCAAGAAATCCCATTAGACATCAGATATTTGAACATTACAAAGAATCATCATCATGTATCAATGAATTAAAGCCTCAAAAAATCAACCCAAAAATAAAAATAAAAAAAAATTTCACAAACAAATTTACTAGAATTCAAACTTATCATTCACGAGGCTAATACATGAAGTATAAACACATATAACAATGGAAATTTAAACTTTTTTTTTTTTTTTTAGCAACTATTGGTAATATTAGTGTTTGGCTTTCGTTACTTCCTAGAAATCCTCTGAAACTCTTCCATGTTCATAATCATTATTACTATAACTTAAAACAATAATAATTAAAAGAAAAAAAAGAAGATAAACCATTAATCATCAAACTAAAAATAAAAAAAAAAACCCAGAAAAAGAATGTAGTAAGTGCATACCACTCCATTATTAGCCTAGGAAGAAAAAGAGAACTTCTTCTCAGTACTGTAAGCCCATATTTGAATTTGAATTTTTTGTTCTACCTTTGGTTTTCTGGCCGAAATTGGAGAAGAGGCCTGGTCCTTTACTCATATTTGCAGACTTTTTTTTTTTTGGGGGAGGAGAAGGATTCTGAATATTCTGCTCTGGGTTTTCACAAGTTGGAGATTCTTAGATTTTCTGTTGTTGACGTTTTTACCCTTGTTTTAAGTTTAAATTAACGTTGTCTTTTCCGAAAAGATATCTCCGTTACGGGATTTACTGCCACGGTAATTTCTTGTCCAGCAAGAAGGATTTGCTATTCAGGGCAAGGTTTATAGAATCGATACAGGATGGCTTGAAAGTTAAAAGATTGGATCGTAGATAGGATGGTAAATTTCTATCAAAAGGATAAAAATATAATTTTTATTTATTTTTAAAATTAATATTCAATAAAAATTTATATAAATAAATGTAAAATTTTAATATTCATCATAAAATAAGTTCTTTAACTAAAATTTATAACATTTGACATTATATATTCATATTGTAAAAAGTTATGCGTTATCGCAAATTTAATACTGTTCTTTATTAAAAACTAAAAAAATAATATGAATAGTATAAACTCATAAAATATAATATTTGAATGAAAGAATTATCAAAATAGTGACTTAACTTCAATAAATATATACATAAATTACATGACTAATGACACCAACTAGAGTTTATTTATAATAGCTATTCTACCTCTAGAATCGGAATCGATTTTATAAATTTGAATCGTATAATCGTAGGATCGTAAGGGTAATATCGGGATTCTAACAACTATGGTTCCGGGTAAGTACTGTTTGAATTAGAAGATTGGGTGTTGTTTGTATTAGTTTGGGCTGTTAGTTGGGCTTTTATCGTTCTAAACTCACGGGCCTTATGTTAAAGATTTAGAAGCAATGGGCTGCAAAATTGTTCTTATAAGCGGGAAGTGTGAGAGAGTGATTCAAACGTTAAGAAGTCATATCCAAGATTAGGGTGTTTAAACCCAACCCAACTCAAATAAATTTGGAGTTAAATGGGTTGACTTTTTGGGTTTTGGATTATTTGGATCGAATTATCTGACTTTAGTAGGGTTGGGTTGGGTTTTATTTTTAAAACCCAACCGCCCCAACCCGAATAACAAAAAAATTCAATTATATATTTTTTAATTTTTATTTTTATTCTAATTATTTCATCTACCTTATATTATTTTCTTTTTTATTTTTGAAATATCATCTAATTTATCATATTGTTTATTTATTTTTTTATTTTATTCTTGACCTAACCATTTTAGTTTTGACCAATCATAAATTTTTAATGGATGGATTTATAATTATAAATTTTTAATTTTTTTTATTAATTTGAATTTTAAACCCGAAAATTCGAGTAACCCGCCCTACTAATACTTGGGTTGGGTTTACTTGGATTACTATATTAGTTGGGTTGGATTAAGTTTTATTTCTTTAACCCGAAAATCCAAAAATCCGCTAACCCAAAACCCGACCCATGAACACCTTTAGCCAAGACTCAGACAAATATCTAGAGTCCTACCTGTAGAATTTGCGATTTAACATGAGTTAGCTAATGCGTTGAGGTAATAAAATGATGCCGCAGCTTTTATACGAATTACAAATATTATAGGTAAAGTTATAAATCGAATCCATATAAAAAAAAATTTCATTGATTGCCGCTGAGAGTCAAATGCTCCTACCATGTTTCTTCCCTCTTATCTTCTTTCTTCTTGGTCCCATTCCTTACCCTATTTTTCATTTTTCAAGTTGAATAAATGTGTGGAACGATTAAAGATTATGGTAGACATCTCTCTCCAATAAAAAGAGGACAATGTTAAAGATATGTGAGATCTTTTCCCGGTATTTTTTTATAATGGGAAAAGTATATGTGAGCTCCTTTTAGTTGGTGTACGGTACCTGTCTCTTAAACCCCTTTGGAATGTGCCATTAATTTAACTTTAGTTCCCACAACCGAAAGCCGAAAGGGAATGATTTTGTAAGCAAACACATAAACCTTTTCCTTTTAATTAAAAAGGCTAATCAGTACTCGCTTTCGCAATCATCCAATTTGACAATAAAATTATGTTTAATATTCTAAGTCAATAGTTAAGTATATATTACGTTGGGATATTATGGATTTAAATTGTTCCACATTTATTTTTTTTAAAAACAAATAATACTTAATATATAGATAGGTTAGACCTAAAACTTGTTGGATTAAACTTTAAACTACTTATGCATTGGATCATTTTTGGCAGACTCTTGCCCTTTTCTCCCAACATGTTAGAGGTATTATTTTTCAATACAGTCACTATCACCTTTTTACATCCTAAAAAAAATTATTTAATACAATATTATTTTAAATAATAATTATACAAATAGAGCTTGTTTTAGCTTCTTTACAAGGAGTATTTGTTTCTTTGACAACACAAACCATTAGTAAAAGATGAATAGAGTGCTACAATCAGTTAATTTGTCTAATATGCTCCAGGCTTTAATTCCACAATTGGTAGTTGGGCTTAAGTTAAAGTCTAAATGTGTTTAGAATTGGTCCATTCAAAAGCTTCGATTGCATAAACTTTATGTTTCCATTCTCCGGGCCAAACTTTATTTATTTGCTTAAATAGGAAAAGGATTTTATAATTTTAAAATAGATTATGCTTTATCTTTTGTAAATTCTGGCCCACCAGAAAAGATTTTATAATTTTAAAATTGCTTGAAAGTGACAGCCAATACTATTTTGAATTATTCTCCCAAAAAAAAAAAATTAGCAATACAATTTTGAATTCAAAAGCAACGTTCATGAATTATTAATCAGTTTCAAGTGTGAATTGCTTTCAATTAATGTGGTCCAAATGAAAAAGAATCCCCTCACAAAATTTCCAGATAACTTCTATCCACACCACAACTATGTATTAGTACAAATAAACTTGGTTTACAAAATTCTGATTTATTTTACAAAAACTGTGGGTAGATAATTTAAATCACAGTTGCACACATACAGGCTTATTGTATATGATCTGTGCAAAAATATCTTGTAATTGTGCTCAAGTTCTGTGGATAACAGTTGATTAAATTGGAGATTTGGAGTGTGGCAATTCTTGAGCAGGAATTTTCGTGAATGACGTTTGACTGGACAAATGATAGAGGTATCCATGCACATTTGATAAACAGATAAATAGGCATAGTGGCTAGCTTTCTTTAAAGTTTTATCCTAAACTTGGTTGCTCTCTGTTGCCCAAATCAAGATCTCTATTTTTTACTTTTGAAAATTTTAAAAATTTTATTTATATTTCGTCTCTTAAAAATTTAAGAAAAATATAAATTAATCTTTATAATTAATTTGTAGAGAAAAAGATCAATTTGGTCCATCATCTTTGAAGTTGCGATCAATTTAGTCCCTTATGTTTCATAGTAGATCAATTTGTTCCCTTATTTTTAAAAAAATTAACCAATTTTAGTCTTTAACCTTATCAACTTCATAACCTTCAACAATTTTTAAAGCTTTTCTGGTCTTTGTTTTGTATGCTTGAATAATTGTGAATGCAGACTTATTTTCCTTCATCACCTTTCTCTTAAAGTCAACCCAGTTCAAGTTAGGATTTTGCCTACAATCCTCTTTATACTTCCAAGCTGCCTAACCAGATATGACCATTTTGTTATGGTATACAAATCCACAAGTATGTTTAGAATTGAATTTTCTAATCTGAATGCAACTTTCCTTGTTAAACTTAGCACCATAAATGCTCCAATTACACTTCTCATTTTTGTATATTGCCCTTATCCTCTTATTATCAATTTTTTTAAATCTGATTTGGCTTCTGCTCTTGATGTTCCAATTCTTCACAGCAAATTTAAGCTCTTTTTTAGAAATGAAATTTATTCCAAGTTCCAACTGTGGGTCATTAATAATCTTAGGATTGAACATAATGCACTTTTTATCAAATTCATCTTCATCAGAACCATGTACACTCTCAAAATCAGAACCAAAATTTGGTGCTTGATCTTTCTCACCAGACTCTGTCAACATCACTCAAATTATCTGCCCTTCTACTAGTTTCAGCATTTGTAAGAAGAATCTCCTTATTATGTGCGGTACGTTGCCACTCAGACTCTTTATCAATATTGGCCTCAAATAACACATTATCCTCATTCTCATCCATATCATAATTTGATTCACAGTTTGAAAATTCTTAATTTTCATTCGCAGAATAATCTTCATCCTCACTTGATTCAAACTCCTCACCCTCAATAACATTTTCTTCAATTATAACAGCTTTAAAATACAAATTCAATTTCCTACTACTTAACAGAAGTTTCAGAAAGCAACTTCTTAGAGCAACATCAGTTGCAAGCATAACATAATCTACCTGACCGTGTTGTCGCAGGCACCCAAAACCAAATAAACGCTCAATATTTATGTAGTAGTGGTAAGTCCAAATCGTCCCAAGGAAAACGGAATTTATTCTTGTACCCAAAAGAAAAGGGAGTTTTGAATGCTTTTAATCTAAAAATTAAGAGCAATAAAGTAAATTGAAGAGGGTTCAATTTAAAAAAAATCTTAGTTCTGGTCATATCCACCATAGAAATTTTACTAGTCGATCCTTGATACCAAGGATAATTTAATTTTTATACCAAGCACTAATTGAAAAATTAACCCGAATTTCAATTCAAAGTTCATTCTTATTTCTTTCTAAAGTTGGCTAATTTTCAACAAGCTATCCAATCAACTCTAACCATTAATTTAACTAGACACACGCCAAAAATTAATTAATAGAATCGTTAAAATCAACAACAATTAGGATAACTAAACATAAACACATGATTAATTGATTATTTTTCCTAAACTCAATAACACTAATCGAGCAATTATCAAATTTAGTTGCTTCACAGATTGAATTGAGCACATGTAGTTAAAACAATCTAGCTGTAGATTAATCTTAATAACTATTGTTTCGCAGCAATAGCAAGTTAAAAAGAACAATCATAAAATTAATCGTAGAAAAATAATCAATACTTGATATAGATAAATTTAAAATGAATAAATTCAATAACAAAATGTATCACAACATAGTAGAATTAACCATAGTTTCAATTCTCTCGACCAAGAAAAAGGGTTTTAGGCACAAAGTGTTATGGAAGAATGAACAATAATTTTCTACTGAAAACGCTAGTTAAAACAAGGAATAGACGTGTTCTCTCCCTTCTAACCACCCTATAGAGGGTATTTAGAATGAATATTAGAGTTATAATTCTATCCTAGGATATGAACATGAAATCGACTATAAAAGAGTCCAGTCTTAGAAAAAAATCTGTCGAAAATAAAAAATTATGTAACTTTATTGTACCGGGTGCATATGCGCAGGCTACACAGCGCGCATGTGCATGCTCACCAAACTTGGAACTCTACTTTCTAGGTGCGGCGCATGTGCGCTGCTTTACCCCAGCGCATGTGCATTGTGCACTTCTCCAACAATTTACCTTCGGTTTCGATTTTGACTATGATGCTCTTGAAATTTAGAAAAGTGCAAAACACGACGATTGTGTTGTAGATTTCTAATGCATCTTAAATCAACTCTATCGAAACTTGGATTTGAAAATTGAGCTTGAAACACGAAACAGCATCCAGAATGATACAATACTCGTGCACATTTCGCCCTTAGAATTCTTTTCACCTTTTCCATCTTTTTCAACTCTTTTTCACTTTAATCCTGCAAAAACTAAAAATAACCAAATTAAACTCAGTAATAACTCAAATTTTACTTATAACACATAAAAACGTGATAAATGACACATAAAATATAATACAGTTCTAAATTTATCACTACCTTTTCTAAAACGTAATATCTTTTGAAACACTGAATTCTAACTCCAACATACATACTATATAGCCTTGCCAAAGTAATTGACCCAATATCAACGCAATAAAAAATACGAAGACTTCTCCCACTCTACTTTGCTTTGGGGACATACAAAAATTTTCTATTGAAATTAATTTTTAGAGTACCTAAAAAGAATCTAGGATCTGTATAAAATAAAAAATAAAAAAAGACAAAAAAATAGGACATCTTAGGCAATTCATATACATACAGTAACCACCTTCTGAAATAGAAAATTACCATTGTATACATACAAACACATACATAAACATACTCTGCTCACATAAATATCACTATGTATGGAATACAAAACAACAGCATAATAAATAAAATAGGCATAAAGGTTGTGATATATTAATTGTGAAAATACCATAAACCACCAAAAAAACAATATTCTAAGTTGATGGAGTTCAACAGTAATGTAGGCCAATCAACATACATGGAAAAATCAGTGTATAAAGAAAACAAAACACTTGGGACCACTACCTATTGAATAATCAACAATCTAAAAAATCTATGCAAACATCTACAAAAACTATTCAGCAATCTCAAACATCTACAAATACTAAACATTAAACAAAAAATGAAAAGCCAGTATCCAATTTTGGGGAAAAGATAGCAATCGGATTAAGGTTAGTCTCCAATTTTGGGGAAAAGATAGCAAATTTGAACTAATCTGATCATTTTTCCGCGTTTTTAGGATATTTAACTGGTGTTTAAAGCGTTTTTAACATTCACGTGACTTTCCGTTAGTAATTCCATTAAAGACCTCAAATTAGTTAATTTTTATAAAGATAAATGACTAAATTAATCTGCTATGAAACATAAGGGACTAAATTAGTCATGACTTCAAAGATAAGAGATCAAATTAATTTTTTTTCATTAAATTTTGTCCTCGCAAGATTGCGATCTCTGGTTCAAACTCTCGTGTATTATCTATTTCTAGGTCGGATACCAGTAATTGTCTGGATCTTGATTTTAAGTAAGTTAACCGGAACTATTGATGTCATTAACAAGAAATAATTAATCCAACTTGCAATATACTAACTGCTATATATATATTTTTTTATACTTTTCAATTTCTCATGTTCGACAGACTATGGTACTATTTTAATATGCTCTTCTGTATAGACGTTTACTTGTTACCAAACCCAAAATAAGTAATTTGGTAATGTCATACAGAAGAGATTAAGAATCGGATGACTTTCAAAGGATCTGCTTACACTTTATACATAAATGTCTTTTGCTAAATGTAATTAAGGAAACAAAATGCCGGTCATGAGAGGTGATGAAGACAAACATGGACAACATTGGACTTTTTCAAATTTTCCTTTTTTTTTTTTGGTTATTATTTTTCATTTTAAGTTTCTCTTTGTCTAGTGATTGAAGTCTTCCCTACAATGTATTTTTGATAGTAACTAAACCTTTTTGCGTCAAACAAGAAATTAATTGTATTTGATTTTAGACGTTTCAGTAATTTATGTGGTCTTAATTAATTAAGTGACCCACCCAAGAATAATCCTAAACTTTATCTGTGTGGATTACAAGTTCCTGAAACAAAGGGAGCTAGACCAGGTCCCCCAAAGCACTCTCAACATCCATGGACAAGCCGTGTAGCTTGTAGCCTTCCTCTCTTCTACCCTTGGTAGCGACTCAATTACGCGTACAAAATTTTTATTGGAAAATTTTTTTGATAATATATTTTTTAAGAGTTTGTATAATATAATATTATATATTTTGAAAACTTATACCGTATAAATTTTTAAAATTAAGGGAATGATTCCTCAACGGAACTGTAGAATTCTCTATTTTTGTAATACTAGATTTTGAAATTAGCTCTAGAAATTACTATATTTTTACAAAATTTGTATACATGAAAAATTCACATTAAGAGTGTATTTGCATCTGAAATTGTCTCCAAGCTATCTGCCAAACATAATAAGTCGGTAAATTCATTGTTTGAAAATTTGTCTTTTCGAACTTTGACTCGAAAAGTTAATAGTCAAGTATACTCAAAAATTTGATTGAGTTTACTGAGTTAAAAATTCAGAACTATACGGGTGTATATTTATTATTTAATCTAATAAAAATAAAATTATGTTAATAATTAAATTAAATATTTAAAATTTTAAGTTTATTATATGATTTTTTTACATATTATTTATTATCAATTTAGAAAATTTAAATTTCAAAAAATTTTGTTAAACAAATTTTCTACAAGAACTCATGATTATTCGATGAACTTTTTGAACTTAATCTAAACTTGATATTTATTGAATTTTTCATCAATTCACTTATAATTTTATCAGATTGAGTCAACTTGGTATCATTCAATAGAATTTTCAGAGTTTTTAAACTAGGGATATATTCAATTAATAAAGAAGTATTCCACAAACATCAAACTAGAGGTAGATAGTTTTTTACCAAATCTAGAACTTCGTTCTCAATTCAATTTGATTTCATTTGTATATATACACACACTAACTAGAGTACTAAGAGTTTGGCCTTCAATCAGAGCATGCGATCCCGGTTTTAGCGCCGGATCCTCCCAGCTACTTAGCCCATTTTATCTCTCCTTGTATTGCAACTTTCCAAGTCCTATTGCACTTACTGCGGAGCCTGCAGTTTCGGCTTGTGTTTCATGAATTCAATTAGATAGCTAATGGTATTGACGAAATAGGTCTAAAACTAGTGTTATAAATTAATTTATATAAACAAATCAAACACTCTAAATTTAATTTTATTGATTATTTCAACAAATTTCAATTTTTATTAAAATTTAGTTTATTTATCTTTCAAGCTGACTTCAAAATAAATTTTTATCGAATCGAACTCGAATTGTATTTGAATAGTTTTTAATTTTACAAGTAAATTTATAATTTTTTGGTTATTGAGTGAGGTCGAATTAAACATAAAAAATTAATGAATGTTAAATTTTATTTAAATTTGACTTGATTATTGATGAATTAAAGGAAAATTCTATGATCCTTTTTAGGGAACCATTTCTTTGTATTTTAAATAGTTGTACAATACAACACCATGTACTTTAACAACTTGTACTCTATAAAATTTTAAAACTAAGAAAATAATTCTTTAAAAACGACTGTAAAATTCTCCTTAATTAAATTTAAATGAACTCTTACCTAATCAAGTTGGATTCTAACATTGAATAAATTGAGTTTATTTATTACTTTACAGAAAACAGCTAAATACTTTTGTTTCTTACGTCAGCACTGATCCATTGTTCGTATACTAATAGTTAAGATTATACAAGTTGCTCGTTCAGTCATTTTAAGATAAACAAATAAACAAATTAAATTTTAATTCTATTATGTAAGTCAATCATTTTAAAATATATGAGATTATTTTTAATGAATCAAGGTTGTACATACATTATTTAGTTAATGAAATTGATACTATTTGTATTAAAAAATGTCTGTTAAAAGAAAAAACTCTACCAAGTGCCAATAGAGTTGAAGGCTCAAAACCATCATCAATAAGAAAAATTGTTAGCACAAAAACAACAAAAACATAAAATCGTACTGTAATGTCGCATAACTAGATTACGAGATGATTTCAAAACATATTATATAATCACTTTTTTGAAGTTTAATTTACTCCCACCACAATTAGTGTACAAAAAAGTGTTGTAATTTAATTTTTAAAAGACAATAAAATCCAGTAATTGACTACATTTTCGCACTAACAAAATCAATCTACTAAATCCTTGAACTTTTGACAAACTCACATGATATTTATAAACCTTTAAATATATTTTTATTATAAGACTGATTCTTATTCACATAATAGATACTATTCATAACATTTTCTAAAATTGTACCACTACATATATATTTTGAAACTTCTTCAATTATCCTCCACTATTTTCAAAATAGTATGAACTTGATAAATTCAAAAATTAGTACATAATAAAGGTATCTTGTGAGTTGAACCTTTATTTAGTGAAATATATTTCCAAGAAGTTTGGAATAGATTTATAGATGTAATAATCTTTTAACCAACAATTCTTAATTGATAAATTGAATCTACTTCACAAATTAATTTCTATAATTTAAGTAATTTAGTATCTATTGACACTATTTTGGCCATGTGTCTATATCTTTTTGATGAATGTTGTAAGAGTTAAATTCCTTAAACTCTTACGAGTGGACATCATCAAAAGTGTTTCTATAGACTACAGCTAATACTTTATTTGAATAAGATTTAATCCATTATGAGCTTATTACTCATGCTACTTCAAATATGATAACCAAACGCTTTATTTTGGATAGATATTAAATATATTATAGTGTGTAATTACACATAAAATGTATTTTGTCTTATTGAATTTAAGATTTGATGTTATATCAAACGCTAAATTTAGGTTCCACAACTGGTGATTTTATACATGAACTTTACCATATATCTTTTAGTTTACAATATCTTATTTAAAACTTTTTACTATTGCTCAATATATTTTGTTAATAAATCCTGCAAAAGTAATAGTGATGAAAAAAATATTTAAATGTCTATAAATATATTGACATATAGGTTGTAAAAGACATAAGATTATTCTCTAATTTTCCTAGTTTCTCCTACACAAGTAAGACACATTTATCAAATGTTTGAATATTTAGTGGATTGATTTCATTAGTTCGAAATGCAAATATCAATTAGTAGTCTTCATTGTAGGTGTGGGTTTCTTGTAAAAAATTTTGATGTGACAATATGTTACTCTAAGAACACATGTCACCCATTTAAATGGTATCACATAAGTGTCACATCAAAAAGTATTACAGGAAATCCAAAATCCCTAGAGGTTAATTTGTAGTACCTTAAGGAAAGTGATAATATAACACATTTTGAAGTAATTTCTTCAACAACAAAATACAACTTATGTAGTAAAACGTTTTTCCTATGACTTATTAGTTATGTGTTCGAGTCACTAGATGATAGATAAGAAAAATGAGTTTTTTTTTTTATTTAAAAAAATCATTTCTCATTCTAATTCTAACTATGCAGTATTACGATGCGCTTTTATGTTTTTGTTAAAAATTTTGTTCTACCAAAAATAAAGTGAAAGAGCAAGTACAAAATTAAAGCAAACCAAATTTTTTTTTTTTCCTTCTTTTAGATAAGGTTAAATTTAAGAGAAAAGTAAATTATTCTTATTTTTTTAAGATCAAGATACTTTAGCAATAGAAATCGCCTAATAATAAAAGAATCAAACCTACAATCTAATAAACATTTCGTGTTGTCTAATCGTTATACTTATGATTTTAACCAACTTTGTTATTTATACAATATATAAAGTATGAGTAGTCATTTTATGTAATGTTATTATTTAATTTGTCAAATTTATCTTTATTAGTATAATTATTTTTCATTAATACCATTTCGTGTAAAAACTAATTAATTACTTTTTTTTATTCTTTTTTTTTCTTTTGAAACTACACACTAGTTGTAAATAAAAAGCGAGGGGAAAAAAAAAAAAACTGACTTGGACTCGGGACTGGGAATCACGATGTTGGGTAGCCTAGGGCCTTCCTAACGAACCTTCTATGCACGCGTGAAAAGAGTCCGGCTTGCCTCTACTTCACACGTGCTCTTCCCGACTAAAATTCGGTTTGCTCATTGCACGTGTCCTTCCCTAGGCCTCCTCTTCCAGGTGTTCGCTCTTTTTCCCCAAAGAGATTCATATTCCTTTTTTATTCTTTTCTTTCTTTCGTTCCCCCTTCCACTTTTTCTCTGCCCCCCCATTTCTCCAAAGTAACTCCCCCCACCCTCCATTCAAAAGTTAAAACTAGCTTACAACAAAGCTAACTCCTATTACTTAACTACTCCTTCAAGGGCCCAGAACCGAATACGCTGTCGTTTTCACCTTCTCAGCTTTTTCTTCCTTTCGTTTTTGATGAACTAATCTTTCAATGGAAACAGAGGTCCAAGTCCCTGCTCAGCTCCAGTCTAATAGTTTTACTTACATGGGCCGATCTTTTAGCGGTTTAACTGTCAACGACGATTCTTCGTTGGCTTTTAGTGATTGTAACAGCGACAGATCCGGCGAGTTCCCCACCTCTTATACACAATCCCGACGATTAATAATCGCTTGATTTGCCGATAACTCCGACGAATTGGTCTCCCAACTCGTCTCCGATCTTCATTCTTCATCCATCGAGGAGCAAAAACAAGCCGCTTTAGAGCTCAGACTCCTCGCTAAAAATAATTATAACAATCGTATCAAGATCGCCGAAGCCGGAGGCGATTAAACCGCTGATCGAAATCATATCTTCTTCGAATGATTCTCAGCTGCATGAGTATTGCGTCACCGCGGTTCTTAACCTCTCTCTTTGCGATGAAAACAAGGAAATTATAGCTTCGTCGGGGGCGATAAAGCCGCTGATTAGAGCTTTAAAAGTGGGGACTTCGACGATGAAAGAATACGAGCTTGTGCTTTATTAAGACTCTCGCAAGTGAATTTAAATAAGATTACTATCGGGAGGTTCGGGGGGATACCGCCGCTGGTGAATCTTCTAGAAAACGGGAATTTCCGGGGAAAAAAGGACGCGTCGACGGCGCTTTATTCGTTGTGTTCGGTGAAGGAGAACAAGATAAGGGCAGTGGAGGCGGGGATAATGAAGCCGTTGGTGGAATTGATGTCGGATTTCGCGTCGAACATGGTGGATAAATCAGCGTTTGTATTGAGTCTGTTGGTGTCGGTGGCGGAGGGGAGGGCGGCGCTGGTGGAGGAAGGTGGGATTCCAGGTGCTGGTGGAGATTGTGGAAGTTGGGACCCAAAGACAGAAGGAGATAGCGGTGGGTATACTTGTGCAGCTGTGTGAAGATAGCTTGAGTTATCGGACTATGGTGGCTCGCGAAGGTGCTATTCCTGCTCTGGTTGCTTTGTCACAGTCCGGAACCAATCGGGCTAAACAAAAGGTAAAACAATATTTCTTTCAAAATTAATCTTATTTTTTTTTACTAATTATTTTGCTTTTGGTAAATTTGTGATTGGATGTTTTTATTTATCTTCTTGTGTGTTTGTGTTTGGATCCACAAATTTGAAAGAAAATTACTCATCATTTATCGGAGAAATTTATAAAATCAAAATAGATGAATTTAAAATATTCCCAAATTAAAAAATTACTTCAAATTCGTGAATTTAAAATTTATATTTTTCAGATCATCTGAAAAATAAATAAATTTTAAATTTTTCTACAAATTCATTCCGTTAAAATATCATATAATTATGTTTTATAATAATTAATTATCGTATAAATATTTAAAATATATAAATTTTAAAGCTGTATCCTTTTGGAGAATTTTCTTTTTATCTTAAACAGGGTTATTGAATTAACCTATATTTTGAAGGTTGATATGTACAGTTGCAACTTTGTCTCCCCCTATCGAACCTATAAACAAAATTATAGGCAATACCTTTAAATGTCCAAACTTTGTTGCTGAATAGTTGTTACTTAGTTGCTAAATGAAGGATTAGATATGTAATAGTGAAAGTTAAGTAGGTTTCTAATTGGAAGTTTAAGTAAGTGGGGGGTAATAAAATAGGTTAAGTTTGGTAAGTAATAAATCTTACTTGTATTAGTATGTGATTGGTGGACGGAGATTGACTTAAACATGGTAATTTAATACTACTACTAATGAAGATTTTAATAAAGATCAAATGATTAGACAGTGAGTTGAAGGATTCTTAGATCTTATCTAGGAGAATTTTTTTTTTTTTTTTTTTTTTTTACTGTTGTTATCGGATTTGGCAGGACCTATAAGGAAAGAGTAATTATAATTTGTGTGACAGTCATTTTCAGTTTTTCGTTTATTCTTGCTTATTGAAAAAATAATGAAAAGGAGAATATTATAAATAAAAAGCAAAAGCTTTAAAATCCTATTGTTCTTGTCATTGACACATCGGCAGGAATTTACCTTGGAAAAACTAGTAATTAGGTTGAAATTTGTTTTGTAATTAGGTATTAATTGTTTGTTACTATTGAAAAAGTTTCGCTGTATAACTATCCGGTTCTTTATTTAATATTAAAATAAAATAATATTATCTTGTATTTTATTTTAAAATTTTATATTATATAAATATTAAAATACGACGTGATGGTTAATTAATGATCATGTAAAACTTCTAACTAATGGGAAAATTATTAAGTAGATCATAGACTAAGGAGCATGATTCTTGCAATCCACATTTATAGATAGAGGTCTTTTTTTAAAAAAATTTTAAATTAATTTTTTTTTATCTGAATCGTGATGTATGTTGTAGATGAATAGTGGTCCACTCAAAAATTAAAATCAACAGTGTTGCTTATTTGTCGTTTGTTTCGTGAATGATTGGGTGGGCAGGCTGAGACACTGATCGCACTTCTGCGGCAACCGAGATCCGCTATCGCCGCTGCCGGGGCGTCTTCTGATGTGTCAGTTTAGCTTAGCTGCCTGCTTGTGTACACTCCCACATCACATGATGCCCCCCATATGATCTCATACCCTATCAAACAGCGGTGGCATTCGGCAAAAGGGCTTTTAAAGAAAAGGAAAATTATTGTACTAGATGACACAACCCAACACCCTTTCCGAAAACAGGGAAAAGAAAGAAATGGGAAAAATAGAAGGTCAAAACTGTAAATATCAAGTCAGTTCAGTTGTAAAGAAACACTTGTAAATTGGTGAAAACCAATCATCAAAAAAAAAAAAAAAAAAAAAAATGCTTGGTTTTGGGTTTTGGGTTTTGTACTTTTGGGGCTGTTTTGGGTTTTGTTCAAAAGCTTTGGAGTTGTGCTCTAATTTGGAGTTTTGGTGTGTTCTTTATGTGCTCAATTGTGTGAGATTGAAGTTTCTACCTTTTGTCTTTATGTCTTCAAAATATTCCAATCTCGAACAAATGGCAGAAAGATACCTTCTGGAAGACTGTTTTGGTTTTCTTCTTTTGTATTTGCAATAATTAATTGAACTTGTAGGGTGTGTTCGTTTGGATTGAAAATATTTTCAGGAAAATATTTTCCTGAAATTTTTTTGGTACCAAACACCGGAAAATATTTTCCGGTGAAAATAAGTTTAGCAAACGAAATTTTAAAAGTAGGTACGGAATTTTGAGTGTAAGTTATTTTCCTGGATAATCCAAACACATTAATTTTTAATTACCTTTAATAAAAACATCCAAGACAAATTTATTTTCGTCATTTAATGTGTTTCATTCGTTTTTCTCTATATCTGTGAAATATACACTAATATAACTATTATTATGTATATTTTACTACTATATAGTACTATCATTTAATTTATAAAAAAAATCAATTTTTTTTAATTATAATTACTTGTAAGGTATTTATTACCATTGTTATAAGTTTTTTTAACTTGTATTTATAAAATTAAAGATAAAACCGTTAAAATTTTTTATTTCAAAATATTTTCATTTTGTCAACCGAACACCGAAAAATTGTATGAAAAATAGACTTTTTCATGTAAAATATTTTCCAAGGAGAAAATATTTTCAGTCCAAACGAACACACCCGTAATGTCCAACAAAATCGGCACTGCGAAATTGAGGAACCTTGTGAGGTTACAGAAAATCACCAGAACAGCTGATGTCTCCCATGACATATGAATACAAGAACAACATTAACAAGTAAGATACTACATGGATTTCTCAAATTTTCCTCTGCCACTAAAATTTGTTCTCAGTCGACAAATTGTATACTAATCCTCATGGTAACCACCAATCTTGTGCATGTATCTCCTCAAGCAAGAAAAAGAAACACCCTTTTGCTCCATCCACAGGTCCATTACTCTTTATTGCCAGTTTGACGTGTTTGATAGCTAAATTTCGGTTTTCACCCCTTTAAATTAACTTTGTCTGGTCTAAAAGGGTGAGCCAATTGGAGTTCTTTGCCAAAACAACTTTCTTTTCGAAACAAAAAAAAAAAAAAATTGTTCCTAAATAACTTACTTTCCAAATAAGAATTGTCAAGTAGACTCCCCGTTCAACCATGATAGCAACCAGTCTCCCCATTGATCTCATCTCTCTCATGATGTTTGACATAATTACTTAAATTTTCCCAAACAGATTTGAAATTAAAACGGTCTTGTTTCAAGTTCTATATCATGGTAAAACAAATCTCTTTTATTTTATGCTCTTTTGCTTTTGTTTTTTTTTTTTTTTAAAAAAAAAAATCATTTTTTCACTCACTCGAAACTTATAAATAATAAGTTATAAAGAAATATATTACCATCTAAATTACAATTCTTTATCTAATAGTGTAATACAATCTCAAATTATATAGAAAAACTTCTATAACAATACTAAAGTAAACCTAAGGATCCATCTGTATATGTAATTTAAAATTCAAGTATTTAACTGACATCATAAGAATAAGTAAGCATTTGTTTTGCTGATAAAAATTTATTCCATAATAAAGGGGACAGCCAGACACAATTTTGTTTGGCAAACCAACCAAACTAATCACCAAGGCGACAGCTACTCTCGTTAATGCATCCACGTCCGTCCGGGAATTCAAAAATTGGTGGCGTATATACTTACACATAAATAGGTTCTGTCCCCATGTTTCATGTGCCAATTAGTACTATTTCCATTTCAACGGCAAAAATTTTCAAAAAGAAAAAAAAAGTTCAAAAATTACGAGTGAGATGCCACGTCCACATCTCATGGTGATGTATCAACTCATTTTATACAAAAAAAAAAAAAAAAAAAAAAAGGATAAAATTCTATGAAATTTTCCGATTTCGTTAAAATACTATGTCAAAGACTTAATGTAATAGGATTGAATTTTTATAATGTTATCTCATACTAATATATTCATATAGCGTAAACTTATTTTAAACACTCTAATTTTTTCAAAGTAACAGCGTTGGAAGCACAACTCGACTTAGGAGCGTATCCCCAACAAAAAGAACAAGACGATCGGTGTACACCGAAAGACGGATTGACTGTCTCTAATATGGTACAAGTATTCAAAATTGGTGCGTTCATAATTTAGTTTAACCAAATAAATCGATCGAACCAGACTAGTTAGATTTTCGGTGTTCGGATATTTAGATAAACCAAATAAAGAGATTGGTTATATAATTTAGATTTGATTGTTAAAAATCAATAACTGAATAATCGAACTTTTAACTTCGTTAGTTTTAGTTTTTAGTTTTTTAGTACAATTCTATATTTCCATTCGTTTAACTCTTTGATATTGATTTTTTTTGTTATTTTTAATTTCTAGTTTTAATTTTTTTTTATTAGTTTTACTAATTTCGTATTTAATATTATACTTAGCTTTTTAATTAGAGAATCCTATTAATTACCTAAACCGAAAAATAGTACAAGTGTTGATTAACCAACCAACTGAAAAAATTTTGGTTTGGATTTAATTTTGATTTTCATACACTGAAATTAAAAAAAAAAAAAATACTAAATTTTTTTTAACCAAAATCTGATTGATGATGTAATACCCAATTTTTCTAATCATTTCACACATTTTCGTACTTGATCTTATCATTTTAATTACTCATTAATATCCCTTTCAAATATTAAATAATAGTTTTAACCCTTTTTAAATATTTTCTAAAATTTTTGGATAAAAGTATAATTTTATAAAATTTGAGAGACTAAAGTGCAAATCTTGGAAGTTTATTCAAACCTCATCACGAAGTTTCTAACTCGGTTGTATATATCCCTTATCATCTCCAAGCTAGCAGAGGAATTGCAGAGAATATATCTTCAATACCTTCAAATTCCGAATTTCAAATCCTAGTACTAGTTTAGGAAATTTAGCTCCCAAATTAAATTGGTGATCCAGGAATTCTCGTAAACATTTAATCCAACTTCAAAAGGTAGATTTCAGTTTTACTTCTAGATCTGTATGATTTTTATGTTAAATTCCAAGTTCCTCAGGAAATTAATTTGTTTAATTTTGTTTTTTATGAATTGATTTGATTACCAAATATGTTTATAAGCTATTGGAACTTGATTTATGGTTTGAAATTACTTTTTAACTATTATTTTTGTGTGATTTGAATTAGGGTTTTGACAATTCTTAACCTAGTGATATATTTGAAATTGTGAACCCTAATTTTAGATTTTTATCCTATTTTCGCAAATTTAAAACAACCCTTACTTGTTTGTGTTTAATTATTGTCTAAGTTGAGAATATGGGTGATACCCAAAAGTGAACCCTATCTCAATTTTTATCCTAATGGTATAACACTCTCCTGGTTTAGGTGATTCGAGATTAAACTTTTAGAACGTCGAAATTAGGATACGACTACGAAATCGATTTTCGAGATAAGTAACGTTTACGCCTTTTTATCGATACCCTGTATATGATTGGTATTGTAATATTAGATTTAATACTTGATATTAAGGTAAGTATATTTATTTTGATTAATGTTTATAAGGTAAGTACATTTATAAATTATATGTTCGTTATGTAATGTATCATTTGTTCATTATTGTGTTATGTGTTAGTGAATGATTATTGTGAAGGGTTCAATGGGTAACTTTAGTAGACTTGGCTATGAGTGAGTGAATGAAATGATATACTGAATACTCTATTTCGTAAATGTTATACCCAATCTATCGGGAAGACAAATGATAAACACTTCGTTATGCCTTGTCTACTCGGGCGGATAATAGGTAGACTTGGATCCAACGCTGGGAAGACTCTTGTGAACCATGAGCTCATTGATTGACATTTGCATTTTAAATAATGATAATGTCTCGTATACATGTTATCTATAATTGGGTTTAAATGTTATTTACTAAGCATGATGTACTTACTCCGTTATTATTTTCTCCTATGTTTGCAGTTGAGGACCAACAGGAGACGTTAGCAGGTCCTGAATCGAGTGTACCTGATCAGGGAGGGGATTACAGTACAGACCCCAGTTATTGGAGATAGAGTTTTCCTGTTTACCATCCTAGTGTGAGGTTGGTTTTTACACTTAGGCCTGTGTGGCTATGGACTTGTTAGATTCGTCTTGTGATTGAATTTATGACTGTTGTGAGATTGTGGTTTGTTGTTTGTAATGACTATGATTTGGTCATCATGGATTGATATGTATATGGCTGTTGAATATATTTTGTGATTTTGTTTCGGTTGATCTTGAACTCTAATGACAGGTGTTATGATTTGTATATTGCTCTTGTACTGTGCCTTGCATGCCTGGGGTGATCCTTAGATGCGGCGTGTCATTGTCCCGTTTTGGGGGTGTGACAGATGAACCCTTCTAATTCAAAGCACATGATATTGTATTATACAATTATTCAAAATACAGCAATACTATATCCTAGTAGACAATTGAATTTTCCAAATACTTTTTTTGTGCATTAATAACTTTTGTCTCTCTCCAGTTGCAGTGTAGTAGTTTCTGGAAACCTCATGTAATAAAATTGTTACAATTATTTACTAAAAAAAAAAAAAAAAAGCTTATGGTGACTGGTGATCCATTTTACACAGCAAAATTATGGACAAGAAAAGCACCAAACCATGCCTTTTCCCGTCTATTTCATATTCTTAATTATTGCATTTCCCATTTTTATAATTACATATTCAGGGTATGCTTTTCTTACTAACTAGTGAATAAAGTACACTGTGTACGTGCCACGAATAAAAAATAAATAAATTATTGTAAAAATTATTTTCATGAAAGTTGATTTTATTTTTTTGAAAGTGACGATTTACAAACAAAATGTGAAGATAAAAGTGATTTTATTCACATATTATTATTTTGTTTAGTTAAAATTTGAAAATTGTGAATTTATTAAGTAGGAGTAGTTATTTTGTCTGGTTGGTTACTTAGTTATTTGTCTATTTCAAACTCCTATCTTTTAGCAGTTGTGAGAGTAAATTGGGATAGAATGAGGGAAATGTGTGTTTCCTGAATTTGTCCATAAGATATTAATATCAATCCACCTAAAAGCACATACACACATACGATATGAGAAATTAATGCATATTAAGGTGGACAAAGATGGAAAAATATTAATTTTGACCTGGCACCAAACATCTTGGCTTTAGTCTTTATGCATAGAAAAAAAAAATGATAAAATTTTTGAAACGGTAAGTGTAATTTATTTTAATTTAAAAAACTGAATCATTATTTTATTGACTTAAAAAGTTGCATGAACAGATTACCGAGTCAAACTCAGTCCTTCGTGTCTATCCCCAATTGCCCATAGAGAACTCCAACTCAATGACTCGTCAAGAATCATCATTTAGTCAATGCCTCAATTTGACACAGCTTACAAATGTTTAATTGCAAAGAAACTAATGTACTATTTGGACAATAGATCTTATTTATTGTTATTTTAATAATATTTGACAATTATTTTATATAATATACTTTTTATTTGTATTTTTCTTTTACATCATGTTCAACAAATTAATTATATTAATTATTTTAAATAATATTCTGAATAACCGCGTTTAAACGTATATTTCCTTTGATTTACACGACATGAGTGATGATTGTCGTGAAGTAAGTCGGGCAGTGTCAAATTATGGATAACGTGACAAACAGGGCAATACTTCTGAATTTATTAATCCCAATATTCAAGAAAATCAAAATGAATGCCTTATGGGTTGACCTATATTTTCAGTCTATCCATCAATATTTGGTGGATATCGATAATTCTTCCTTATTTTCAACAAGGGTGGCTACTAATACTTCTTCTACTGTTCTTTAATTATTTTGTCATTTTCACAATCATGAATTGATGGCTGCTTTAATTGATTGATTAACTGAATTAGATTTTGATTACGTAAAACAAGGAAAGGAAATTGTTCGTTGAATCCGTCTTGCAATGCTAAAATATCTGCACGTACTCGAAGAAATAAATGAATCTACTGGTAGTACTACGGAGCTGTTTGGTTCGTATTTGGAATTCAAAATCAAAATCAAAATGAAAATTATAAATTCTACTATCGGTATAGATTTATATTATTCTTCTTTATTTGTTTGGTTTGAATAAAGAATATGTTTCATTATATTGATAAGTTAATGAATTTGAAACTCATGTCATAAGTAGAAAATAAAAATGGACATTTTTTAATATTTTCATTATCATAGAATGATGCCCATAGCCATTAACCAAACAACATTTATGAGTATTATTAATCTTGATTCTCATTCCTAAAACACTTTATAGTAGCGTTAACCAATAGACTAGTTCTTACAAATCAAATAAAAGGAGCAAGCATAGGAAAGAAATAATAATTAGATTGACTCAGACGATAACTAAGGTGATCAAATCATATAAAAGTTCAGAAATTTAATTCTCGTTATTTGCAATTTATTTTTAGTGTGCAATCTGTAAGTCGATAAAACATACACTGACTTATCCTGACCTTGAAAAAAATCAAAGGAATAACCTATCTTCTTTTTTAGACTTTTTTTTTAAGGGGAAAAAAGGGCGAAGATGCAAGGGAGATAACGGCTTCTGCCTTTGATACTCGGCCACTTTCATTGTGTTTTCGGACCGTCGTCTGTAGATGCATGAATAAGAAATATGCCTCAAATGGCCTATTTGTATTACATATTCAGTCCAATAACTAGTGAACCCAACAGTGGTTTTAATGGGCTTAGAATGAGATATTCATACAGAACTGGCCCAACCATATGAGATATCATAAGGAAGAGTCCTTTTCGATATGTTACCATGCCAGCGGTAAATCTTTCAAAGTCCATTTCTTCAGTGGACGAAATCCAAAGGTCCATTCTTCCTCCCATCAACGAATCTATCTCAAACAGTTCTATTACCTTTGAGGTGAGTTCTATTACCTTTGAGTTAATATCACCTGTTATTTTTAATTTTTTAAAAATTTCACAAACTTTTTTTAATTTTTTATTAATTATAACATGTCAGCACAAGTCATAAAATAAATTATTAAACATATCATTATACAAGTTTCCGAGGATGCATTTTTAGCTAGTTAAAGTTGTTCTTAATTCACCACATGGAGGATTGAGAAAATATTCGAACATGAAAGGTTCTTTCAAAGTAAGATATCTGATATTTCGATTTTTGTCACTCGAACTAACTATTAACGGATGTACAATTTCTCCATACTAGAACTTTTGCCAAATCAGAATTGAGAAACAAAAGAAACGACAATTTCGGTGGGAAACCTAGAGTTGGGAAAAGGATATGTAATCGGGATACATGCACCAGAAATCAGAGATAGGAAAGAGCCAATTATTTGTTTGTTTGAGACGGATATAAAGTCAATTTTGGGACCGGGACAGAGAGTCCATGGCAAGGCCTTTCAAGTGGACTGGGGAGTGGGGACAATAATATTCTGGATCATACTCATTACCTGTACCGCATGGGTATCTTGTTCTACCTATGTAGGAAATTAAATTCAATCCACTATAATCATGATTCAATGTAGCAATAGCAATAGCCACAATAGATCTGTGGTCACAGTAATGACCGTTTTATATCAGTTTTGATATCATCGTTTCATATAGATTTTGATAATGATCGTTTCGTATCGATTTGAACAGTGTCATAAAAATATCACGTTTTAACAATATCAAAAAGATATCGCACAATAAATCTAACTGGAATTAGTTGTTTATATACTCTTTCTAGTGACCAACTAATCATGAGCCTTGCAATATGTCCAAACAGGGTTGGAGTATCAAATGAATGAAACACCAACTTATCAAGAAAAACAGGAAAGAAGAACCCGATATCATTCCATTTCTTTCGCTTTTGCTATCACCAAATAGAGTTAAAAGAAAAAACAAGAAAAGGGGAGTGGGTGGACAAAACACCAAAGCAAATAAGAAGACAAAAACAAACACGTCGTCACGTGAAAGTCATGTGCAAGTTCTTATCCTCTTCAATCTCTCTCCTACTAAGGGTCAAGAGTGAAGACGAAAATCATACAAAGATGTGTAAATACACTAGACAGTACTGTGTATATCCAAAAATGCAAAAAGCACTCTTGTCCACAACTTTTTTGCCATGTGTCAACAACATCTCATCTGCCCACTTATTCATTGATTTATTCCCATAGGCTGTTAATAATAACACCCGACTTTATGCTGCTTGATCTTTTATCCACTTCTATATTAATTTTCTATCGCACTTTTTGCATACTTGTTTATGTGCTTCGACATAATAGTATCCAAAGACGGAGATAGAAAATCAATAAAGAAAGTGTAACAGAATATTCGGGGGGGACTACCGGGATAGGGCTCGCCGGAGCTCATGAGCCAACAAAGCCGGTGCACTCAGGTGGGGAAGGTGGCCCTCTACGTTCAACATATGCACCGTGCTCCTCCCACCAAGGTGGTTCTTCAAATAAGTAGCCACCGATGTGGGAACTGAAACATCCTTGGCAGTCTGAATTATGCAACATGGCACTTTCACTAGGCCTAGTACACCCCTCAAGTCACTATGAAACACTTGTAAAACCTGGATACAAATAATGTAATATCTGGCCTCATATTGAACAAAGTCCTACTAAATTCTCGCACTGCAGCCGGAACATCAGCCCCCACAGCTAACGGAGCATACCCATTGACCCATGCGTCGTAATTGGCCTCCATTGCTGAAAACACTTTCTCAGTTTCTCCTTGCTCAAAGCCACCATGATAGTCTTTATCATTCAAGAATCTAAAAATGGACGACAACATCATTGTTATATATACCATCTAGGCTACAGATGGCTTAATTTAGGATAAAGTAAGAAAGAGTCTTTGATTCATCATTACAATTGCCATAACCCTTTTGATTATTCCTTGGCCAATAAATTCACTTCTTACTTTTTTTTTTTTTGGTTTCACTTACTTTATTGGTAACTGAAACAAGAAAGATAGAAGATTGCATTACTGGGCTAGTTTAATTATTGGAGTCTTAATTTATACTATATTTGTAAAGTGTAACATATACGTTATCAGAACTAATGCATCGGATCTCGCTTTCAGAATCTCAGAAGTGTAACACATATGAATCAGTCATATGTACATTTTTTTGGTTACCTTGGAGAAGCACCAATAAGGATGAGCTTTGTGAACAATTCAGGGCGGCGAATGGAGGCTAAAATTCCGATCATGGCAGAGACAGAATGGCCAACATAAGCACATCGATCGACCCCAAGAGCATCAAGAATCTGGAGGAGGTCATCAACATAGGCATCAAGAGTAGTGTAACGGCGAAAATCGAAGTAATCAGGATTGACACTGCCTGCACAAACGAGGTCATAGAGGATAACCCGATAGTCTCGCAAGAAAAAAGGCAGAATACGTTGCCACGCAGATTGATCAGTGCCGACGCCATGGGCTAAGACGAGGATTTTCTCGCCAGAGCCCACAACTTGCACGTTCAAAGCCTCCAAGAGGCCATGAACCATGATGATGGTCTTTTTATATTTTATAGTTTAGTGAAGAATAAGTGTTTTTTCTTTTAAGGTTCTTGAATTGATAAGAGTTTTGATGAGTGGCTGTGGAGAGAGAACGAATGTGGTGTATTGTTTATATAAATAGAGTGGATGGATGAGACTGGTAAATTATCAAACACTTTTGTGTTTTCTTAACACAGGAGTATTGGTTTGTTTTGTGAGCTATTTATAGTTGTATGAGTTTTGGATTTTTTTAGGGTTAATTACACTTTGACACCTTGTAAATTTAGTCATGTCTCAGCTTGCCCTCTATAAAAATTTTATATACATTTAACCTCCTCATACTAACGGTCAAAGTTGAACGCTAGTCAAAACATTAGATAGTGTAACAAAATTACTAAATTACTCTCATACAATTTTACGGTTAATTATACTCCACTTTTTGTAATGTTGCAAAATTACACTTTGTTCTCTGTCTATATTCTCGGTCTACCATTGGGACCATTAGGGCACGTAAAAGGTCAGAGCTGAGAGAAAAAATTTGTGACAAAATCTAGACTAAAATTTTTGTCAACATTATAATTACTATAACAACAAAACTAGTAGAAAATTATTGGAGAGCCACTGAACAAAAAAGACCCGTGATGATAGTTTCCTTATAAACGCTTAGAACATATATAAATCACGTATAAAATTATATTAATATAATTATCGTGGATTGTACAACAAAAATAAAGGAACAATTTTACCAATAAAATAAGATAATATGTGCGAATTTGACTGAGTATACCTACTCTTATACCTCTAATTACGTTAATTTCAATCCTAAAATTCATAAATAGTCAATTAGAAATCATAATAAAGATGATGACAAATATATTAGCACATTAATTAACTAAAAAAATAATAAAGACCCTTAATAGTAAAAAAAATTTCCTTGTTCTAATAATTCATCTAATTTTACAAGGTGTAAAGTAGAAATTCGAGTCATTATAGGGATAAAATACAAATTTGTATCGTTACAGGGGTAAATTGAAACTAACCCTACAATTATATAAGGGTAATTTAGCAATGTTGTACCACTCTCTAACGCTTTAACAAACAATTGGATTTGACTGTTAGTCAAAGGGAATTAAGTGTATATAAATTTTTCTCAGGAATAAACTGAGACATAGACAATTTTACAAGGGGGTAAAGTATAATTAATCCTTTCTTTATGATAATATAACATATGATATTTCATTTCAAATGGTGACAGCTGAATTAAGTTTTTTTTTTTTTTTTTTGGTCCCATAATTCGTTCTATTTTTTTTTTCCTATCTTAATAAATTGTTTTATTTTATTTTAAAAACCCACCTCTCTCTTAATTCCTTTACTTGTAATTCAAACTCGTAACCAATAAATCAAAAGAGAGGTATTTTATTATTTAAACTGCAATTTGTTGTAATGAAAATACTACTATATGCATTTACATTGAAATGAAAGAAATTTTTGAAGTGTGAATATCTTTTACTTTTAGTGTCCATAATTCTTCAATGTGATGATAGAATTAATACCTCTCCAATAATTTGTGTCATTGGAATGCCATAACATGAAAGGACATAAAAAAATCTTAGAACAATGTGATATGTGGCTTTAATTTAATTTAGCTTTATGCCTACATTAGGTTAAGGATTTTTTTACATCACAAGTACAAAGTACTGTTTGACTGAAAATACAAGAAAAAAGGAATCAATGAGTGGATGATGATAATGGCTTGCAACCATGTTAGAGCTGTGATGCAACTGCTGACCATTTTGATAAAATGGAAAAAAAAAAAAATGAAACAAAAAGATTGAGCTAAAAATACATTATTGCTTCTAAAATTAAAAATTAGACATTTTACATCACAAGAAAGGATAAAGGTGGCCATTAAACTTGGTCCCGGCCAACCATACTTCATAATTGATTACTATCAACTGCAGATCATGCTGTCCAGCTGAAAACCATGCTTGTATAAGTCTTTCAAATTTCCATCACAGAATCGGAGCATTTTTAATTTGAGTGAATATGGAAGTAAAAGTTTTTATATCATCATGTCTAAATGCATATTATATACATCAAAATAACTTATTTGAAATTTGTACAGAATATATAATATGTATCTAAACTAATAATATAATTTTTTTTTTACACTAACGATATATAAAAGATTTACTCAATTAATTTCTTTCTTTCCTTTGTGAAGGGATACATCAAATGAGCAGTGCACTATAGGCTAATGGAAGAATCTGATGCAGTGTATAGAGGTAGCCCTCATTACCCGCAAAAAAAAACAACATCGCATGGTCCCTCTTTTTCATTTTGCCGCATCCATATCCATTCGTTGAGCCCATAATAGACATTTCCCAGAAAACAGATTTACAAATATGGTTCATCTATTGATGGAGCAAGCATCAACGAGGCTAATATGCTAAATACTATTATTTCTGTTTTATTTATATTGTCACCGTTTAACTTCCCTAATCAATGCATCAAATTTTAAAAGCTTAATATTGTAAAGATTTTTAAAAACTTTTCGAAAATTTTAAGCATAAATATAGTACTATTTGATATAAATTTTACTTCCGTAAAGAATCTCTTATAAATTTTATTAAAAATCAAATAAAATTATAAAACAAATTTCAGTACAAAATTAATTTGTTTGACTTTAAAACTTGAACTGTGATAAAATAAATGAAACAACAAAAGTACTATATACATGACCACAACCACGAGGGTTCAGCTGCCATATATGCTTCTCCACATTTTTGATGTTACAATTAAAACATGGTTTTTCAATGTCCTTAGAACTAATTTTGAATTATTCTAGCATCTCAATAGGGACAAGATTGAAAATCTCATGTGAAGCATTTTAAAGGGCAAGACCGTGAGAGGAAATGAATTAACATGGACAATATTGGCGCACACATGCTCCAAGAATCCAGATCTTAGCAAGAACAGGGCACATTAATTAACTTCCTTTCTATGTTTTGAAGCTCTAGTAGCATCCACACATTTTATCTTAATCCATTCAGCATAAATTTATCAATCAATGCACCCAAATCAGGCTGCAATTTTGAAGAGTTTACAAAGGAGTACTGCTTCAAACACACCAGGCAACTTCTTTATGGTGGTGAATCATTATACCATTATTTCCGTATATGATAAGGATAGGACTCTAATCGAATCTCAACAAATCGAGTACAAGTCGGATAAGGATATATTTAAATTTGACTTGTTAAATAGAGAAGATTATTTGTATTCAATTTCATATCGAGCCAATATCAAAGAGTGATGATCATGTTTGACTTAAATGTTTGGTAATTTATTTCAAGAAAGCTTGGTTTGACTCTTAACTTTCGAGTCCAATTAGAATATATCTATAATTCGTTTGTTTGTGACTTTTACCCTAATTTGTTATTTTTTTTCTGAAAATTAAATTTTAAAATTTTTTGATAATTTTCAACTTCTGAACTAAGCGGTTTGGCACAAATGATGTGTAGTGACGCCAAGTTAGTAGGTTTCCGTCAACAAGCCAAAGAATTGAGAGGCCACGAGCTTGAAAGTAACAGCTACTACTCGTCAAGGTAATTGGTGGGCCCTCATGTATATCAATGGCTAATGGTTAATAATCTCTTGTTGGCATTGGACGAAGACTTGAAGAGAGCCAGAAGAAAGAAAGTGTGGGTGATTAAATGGTTTTTCGTACAACCCACCAACCAATACCATCGCATCGCATCGCATGCAGAGGGAAATTTCCACAACGTCTTAAA
The DNA here is from genome assembly GCA_025175665.1 of Cinchona pubescens. Classification (NCBI taxonomy): domain Eukaryota; kingdom Viridiplantae; phylum Streptophyta; class Magnoliopsida; order Gentianales; family Rubiaceae; genus Cinchona; species Cinchona pubescens. The sequence continues at coordinate 1,457,512 of JANKKI010000326.1, forward strand.
TAGTGTTCATGTGTCATCAAGCTTATCTTATCTATATACACTTTTCTCCTCCTTATAAAAATATTCTTTTCTTTTTTCTTTACTTTGTTGTTTGTAGTGTAGCCAAGCATCCACCACGATCTTCTTTCGACTTTGTCTATGTTGCAAAAGGATGGCTTTTTTCTTTTTTATTGTTATATGATAAAGTAAAGTTTACGTGTAAATTATTTATCAAAAATAATAATTAAGAAAAATTAAAATCAAATTTTAAATCTTTTAATTTCCAGCCAATTCCTGATGATGGAAAAGGATGGCTAAGAGTAAGATATTTAAAATAAATTACACGTTTCTCATGACCACATATTACATACATCTATCTTAGCTCTATTTCTTGCCTTCCCAATAATGCTTCCAATTAATAGTCTGCTCCTCTAAAGTAAGCCATTGATGAATCTTGAGGGGCCAGGATCATGCATTAATAGCAGATCTAAAAATCTTGTTTGAGCAAGGTGCTAGAGAAAAACCAAATTTAATCAAATTTGATATTGTAATTTGCTGAATTTAGCAATATACGAACATCATATTCTGTTTGGCTGAGTTTGGTTGGGCATGGAGGATGAGGAGAGAAAAACATACGAAAAAAAAAGATGGAGAACCAAACGTTGTTGACTTTGTTAAGGGTATTATTGACATTTTAAAAGAAGAGCCGCGGCATTAAGATATTTGGTGTGCCAATATTATTGCACCATATAAAGGGGAGGGTAAATTTTAGTGTCGTCATTTTTTGATTTGTCAATTAAATCTTTCTTATTTTTTAATTATTATCTATAACTTCTTATAATTCTCTTCTCATAATTCACTATTCACTCATATATTATTCTATTTAATATTTTGTTAATATTTTCATTACGTACTCTTTTTTTTATTAAATTACACACTATAAAATGTGTCTTTCTTACTAATAAATTCTTGATGGTGGACATGTTACTTGTGTTATTGTAGGTGGACAATTATTTGTTATTGTTTTGCTCAATGAGTGGACTTGTGATGGATATTTGGATTAACTGCCAATGTACATAAATTCTTCCATAGGCTAGAATATACTAGGAACTTATTCGACAGCATGGTTAATTGAATTTCTTCAGAAAAAAGCTGGCTGAAGGTAAGTATTCCTCAAGAGACCGCAAAAGAATAAAAAGATGATTTTGAGTAACTGGAAAATTTAAAATCAAAGCAATTTATTGCCCAAAAATCGATTTTGTATGTATTCATATTTCGAAGTATATGCATTCCAAGTCAGTTCCACGATTACAAATTTGATTCCAATTCTAGTGGTTTGATTGCTACGCAAGCAAATGTTAATTGAAACACAAGAATCTTGTTATCTTATGTAATATATTTATTATGTTAAATTAGTATTTTCATAATTTTTTATTTAAAATTATATTTTATGGTATATTCATTTTTTATTTTTTAATTAAAAAGTAGTATTAAATTTACGATGACACAGAATTTTTACTTTTGATTATATAATATCAAACACTATAAATTTAAGTTTAGAAAACTTATTTGGGGATTAATTTTAAATTTTTATTTTTATTTAGATAAGTTTCTATTATTTGTTAGCCTTAAAAACAATTATAATTTACTAGTATATTTCTGTGTCTTACCAACAATTTGATTTTGTAATTTTTAAAACGATTAAACATAGGATCCGATTCTACAAACGTTGGCTGTAATCATAATTTTGTTTTGTAGCTTACACTTCTAAACAATGTATCTGTTAAAGAGAATAAAAGGAGGAAAACAATGGGGGGAAAAAAAATATTCTATAAAAAGTTATAAGTTCGACTCTCCCTACATTCAATTCTTTGTTTATAAGTGATCTGTAAGAACACATTTAAATAATATATATCATGAAAAGTTATAAGTTCGACTCTCCCTACACTCAATTCTTTGTTTATAAGCATTCTATAAGAACACACTTAAATATATATCGTGGACTGTCCCGACTCTAAAGAAAGAAATAACCCACCTTGTTCTAAAATTTATATTTTAAAAAAAAAACCTATGTTTATTTTTTCTGGCGTGCGCCTAGGTGACGCATTACCCCTCGTTACCAGGGCCTGTGACTCTAGGTGGCATTTTCAATCATATCTTTAGATTTGATTGTTTTTGGGTACGAATATCTTTAGATTTGATAAACATAGATAAGTGGCGAGTTAGTCACCAAACAATTCAGGCCCCAATTATTCCAATCAAATTTTTTGGTGCATTGATTGAAACGTTAAATTTCTATCCGGGCTGGCTAAAAATTTGTTGAGATGTTCTCTAAAATAATTTTTTTACAATCTATTTCTAGTTGTTAATATAAATTGATGAGAATTTTATATTTGGGTTGAAAGAGAACAATCCCGTTAATTTTTATTTTATTTTTTATGCATAAATAAGAATAACACCATTATTTATTATGTATAATTTCATTCATATAATTCTGATTTTTAATCATAAGATTTACAAGTAGACATTATAAACTAAATTTATGTAAGAAATTTCCATGCATTCCACTCAGGCAAGCGAGACAGACATTTTGCTGGAGAAGAAGATGATGATGATGATAACCGAAAGGTGAAAAAAAATGTAGTGAAATGAACAAAAAGCAATAGACACGAGCAGGAAAAGGAAAAAGATTGAAGACTACTTGATTATAATGCTATTATTTTGTCAACGACAATATAGTAATCTATTTTAATTTAACTAAATTTACTATTACGAGGGATGGGAAGACCCGAGTCAAAAAATAAGAGACCGAATCTTAATTTTTAAGAATGTAATATAGTGATTCAAATCTCTAATCTTATATTTAATAAAATATTTGATAACTAATTCATTTAAAGTGAATTGATTGATTTAATCATTTTATATTGTGACTGAATTTTGTCTTGTTTAATCCAGATTCATATTATCAAATACCAGCTAAAATAGTGTACTACTAGAATAATTAAGCTGACACTGACTGCACCTTTACGGGTTCAACCATAAAATTAGTGAAGAGTAGAAAACACATATTACCATCATAATGTTAATCATATTCTAAAAGTCACCAAATCTGAGTAGATTAGGTTAGACTAGACATTTTTTAGTATCCCACGCGTGCCTAATGGTCCACTCACCATCAGATTCAGAAACCAGACAAAAAAAATACATTTTCAGATTAAAAAATTAATAATAATTTAGATAATAAAATATTTTTTCTACAAGTTATCGTGGATCATGTTAGAAGAAGAGATGGATGGATATATATATATATTGATTTCAATAATATTTATTCTGTAATTAATACTAGCTAATTATCTCATTTTACGTAAATTGTTTAGGAATTTGTGACCTAATGTAGCAGTTTTGTATTCTTTTTCTTTTACGAGTTAGATATTATTGCTAATATATATATATATATATATATTATTTTGGAGGAACAATTTTTACAGTCTGGGCTTGAAAAAACAACTAGTATAAGGCTTGGAGAATCCAAAATTGGGCTTCAAAAGTTGAAACGGTGTGGTTCTTCTGGCCCATATCAGACTAGTTCCTATTTGATATGTTATCGTATTCCGTTTATGTCCAACAAATTAAATCAGATCAATAATTAGTAGTGGGCTGAAGGATCTAAAAGGAAGGATTTTCTTATTCCTTTTTTTTTTTTTTTGGAAAAAGAATTTAGTGGAATTACGAAAATTCCTGCAATAAAATAACATAAGTTTTTTTTTTTTTTTTTTACTTATGATTGAAGACAAAAGATGTACTACTTTTTTTATTTTTTTTTGGGTAGGGAAAAATATGTGCCATTTTACTAGAAGGAAAGTCCATCTAAATTCATGGCTTGCTAAATCTATGGGGAAGCATGCAAGACTGCAAGAGACGGGGTAGTGGTCCCGTTCAATAAGGCCTCTCTCTCCATTAACCATGCTTTCTAACCTTTAGTTTGAGAAGTTTCCAATTAGGTGTTCAATGTATTACCAAATTAATTGCATAATTAAGGGAGCTAATGTTGCTCTTCCTACTTTTAAGGTTTCCAAATATCTTCTGTCACCTACGACTTGGTGACACAAACAAAAAGAAATTTTTATTGTAGATAGGAGCAATTATAAGGTAATGCTTAGTAATCGCTTCTCAATTAATACGAGTTAATTTTAATTTAGAGTGGATAGTTCATTTTTCTGAATAGGATAGTCACTCTAAATATAGGTCCTCCACATTTTAAATGGAGGACACATTGGTTAATGAACAACTAATAAGCAATGTATTGAAAATCGGACCGGCCATTGAACTGGTGGCCTGTCCAATTCGCAGTTCAATCGGTCCGACCGGTTCACTAATTTAGGTTTTTTTTTTTTTTTTTACCAAAGTGTGATATAATTTAAAATGATCTAAAAAATATATTTATATAAAATTTAAAATAGAAGTGAAATATTATTTTTGGAGAATTATAGTTCTAATACCCAAAAATACTAATCAAATTTCTAATAAGAAAAGTGAAATTTATACAAAAATAAGTATAAAAAAGATGAAAAAAATAATAATTTAATAGTTTAGGCTTTGGTGTGTTCAATGTTTTGCCATTTTGGAGTTTATTTCATGATTTTTTAATTTTTCTCTTTATTTAAATCATTTTTTATTTTAAAATTTAAAAAACCGATTTTTTATCGGTTCTGTCCTATTTTTTGGACAGATCGGATATATAATTGGACCATATTAGGTGTGTTCTTCCGGTTCACGGTCTGAACAATCTAACCAGCCAGTCCGGTCCGATTTTCAAAACACTGCTAATCTCTTATACACAATCTATTACTCCTAACCAAAATAAAATTTCTCAAAACAAAAGTCTGTTTTTTTGGGGAGGATGGGCCACAACTAAATCCAGAGACAGAATATAACGTTTATCCTAAAAATGCAAGATGCCCGAGAATTCAAACTTTCAACATCAAATCTAAACAAAGTGTTTAGTAATCAATTTACCTAATACGAATTGATTTCAAAACAAAAGTCATCTATCACAAATATTGTAACCGAGTGTACCACTTTTTATTTTATTTTATTTGTTTTACTAAGGTAACAATTTCTAAATTTTATCTTTACACATTACCCTCAGAAAAGCTCAAGTCTACATTTCCTTTTTTTATTTTACGTGTGCGTGGTAAAATTTGCCAATATTCTACATCAAGTAATGTAATTTATCAAGTAAAATAATGAATTATGATCTAATTTATTTTAAATTCTACGTCATTTTCCATTTGGGATATGGAAATATTTTGCTTCTATACTAATCTTTGGATTTAATGCTTATCGAGTAACTAGAACATCCAATTTTAGCCTTGATTCCTTCAAAAAAAAAATTTAAAAAAAAATAGCCTTGATAATATTCGAGAAAGATCAACTATTTGAGTTTTCTTTTCTTCTCTTATGCCTTAAAAATTTTAAAAACAAAAAATAACTTTAAAACGGGGAAACGAAATGGAACATAAGGCCAAAAGATGGAAATAATTTTCTTTTCACTTCTGGATACCATACAAACAACTATACTGGGGAGATTCCGACCTATGCAATAATTTTTCAATTTGAGTAAGTTTTGACTACTCATTTTGCAATACGAAATGCATATATGACAACTGTTGAAATGACTGAAAAGTAACGAGTTCCATTACTTATCAATCATTCAACAGTTTATAATATTGACTCCGACGATTTATAATATTGACTCCGATGATTTTGTAATACTTGCTCCGTATTGAATAACAAATAATTTTTCAATTTACAAAGGGTAACCATTGCTTTTCTCATGGAATTAAAAAAAAAATGGTTGATCATTGCTACTGATTTGACGATTCTTTGGAAATATTAGCATGATTGCATGAACACTTGCAACGAACTTGCTGTCCCGGCCAGTTACATGATCTATAACGTGTTGTTCTTATACAAAAATTAAGGTTAAATTGATGAGAAACAAACAATTTTCTTTTGCAGGTGAAATATTTCCCAATGTGTCAAGACATTTGAGATCACATAGGTAGACCAGTCAGGATGAATAGGGACAATAATGTATTTGTACAATGAGGCACTGCTGCAACAAGGTAAAGAGCACTTTGATGAGAGGATGAAAGAGACCAGGCCAAAAATGTACCAATACCTTCTTCACATGGTAGATTCCTGAATACCCAATAATATAAATAGGAAAGTGCTCCACAACATAATTGTACCAACTCAACCATCTGGATCTCTTGCTTGATAGGTCCTCATGGTGAGGGCGAATTATGCAGTTGAGGGCCTTCATGCATTTTCAAATCATTCTCGAAAGTAAAAACATTCTCTAATTTATAAAAGTTATAGTAAGCATTGTAAATTCACATGCTAGCCATTACTAAAAGAAAGTTTGAAATAATTAATAATTACTTGATTTTTAATATTTTTCTCAATCCTCGTCTAAATGGAGCTGTCTCTACTCCTATTCACTCGAATCCATAACTAATATATCATATAAAGTGTTTTATCACAAAAACTATACTTTGTTGTAAAAAAAGAAACCATAATCTTTAATTTCATAACAAGCCCAAACGGCAAGCTGTGTCAAGCAATGCCCCATGAGCGCATGACAATAACACCTTGGGAAGTTGGCTTACTTTATTGATAGATTATATCAAAGTACACAAAATCAAAAATATGTTCCAATGGAACACAAACATTCAAGAAACAAAAATTCCTTCGCTTTCCACAATGAATAGCATATCTTGGTTTTCTTCGGACTTCAACATGAGGCAAAACCCTATAACCATGGGACAAAACAGCAGGACCCGCCTCAAAAGTCATTCTCCAAAACTTCAAACCAATATAATGAAATTTACTGCCAGAACTTTAGTAAAGTTTCTGAAGGCTAACATGCAAACATAGATGCATCAAATCCCACAGTAAAAATCCACCCCAAATTCTCAATAAAGAAAGAAAGCATAAAACCAAACTATCCCAAGCACACCCTCAAAAAAGTTGGGCTTGCCAGACATACATATTTTATAAATGACAAAAAAGATATGCAATAAAAAGAACAAAGAAATAGGTTCAAATGCAAATCAGTCATCTTCATTCTTGAAGAATTCCTTCCCCTCCTTTCCACCTTTTGAAAGATTTTAACTTTTCATGCTACCCAAAGTTATGCTTTTTTCTTCTCCATTCCATCTGCTTCTTTCTTTTGTGAATGACTCGTGATACATTCAATCAACTTCATATTCATATTGAACAATAAATCATATAATTAGCTTATAGGCCTAATGTAGACCAATCTTTAATTACCCCGTCGAGCAACTCTTTAGTTCTCTAACAGGGCCGTTTACTATCAGGCATTTTAATATTTTCATCACCCTCATCTTTGAAGGAAAGTCTCTTTCTTTTAGCACCGATACCAGAGGTAGTAGTGAGCGAAGAGTTTTCCGTTTCATCGGTCGTCCTCTGCAGCTGAATTGGTGATAAATCAGGAGACATTATGATGTTGGGTAACTCAAATCTTTCCATATTCAATTCTTTCATTCGATCATACAACGAAATTATATCCTCCTGCCAAAAATTTTGTAAAAAAACTATTAGAAATATTAAGAAACAGTGTAGAAAAACTCAAAAAATTCAAAAATTGTCGATGGGATGATCTAACATTTTTCCAAAAGCCACGGGAGGATAATGCACTGATTTTAAGCTCTAATGATTCTCTCGTTAATCTTTGATTCATAATCAACGTTGCCGCTGCTGCGATGGCAGATGGTCTGTCTTGGGTTAAATTGACATCTGTCATACGTATACAACACGAATATTAATATAAACTATTAAAAACATGATAGATAATTTAAAAAATAAAATCATTGCATGAAACAAACTAGAAAAACAGAAGATGACTGACTTTTTATTGTTGCAAAGATGATCTCAACAACTTTCGATAAAGTTTCGCTTATTTGATTGTTTTCACAAAGCTTTGATCACTAGACATTAACAAAATAACGAGTGAAAGTGAAAGGGGTAACTATTGTCATTCTCCACCCCAATGTTTCTAATATTAAAATCTCCATTCTCTGTATCACTTTGCTTTCAAAACAATAATCTTCTCCTTGAAATTCTGACAACAGGGGCACCTTGCATTCTTCCATTTTTGCCGCCAGTGATAAACAAGCCATTGCTAACAAATGTATCGCCCATAATTTTTCACTCTATATATACACAACATAGAGCAAAAATCATTAAATCCCAATAATAAACATCAATGTAGAATCGAAATTAATGTAACCCCATAATTTTTTATCCTATACTGAGTATATAAAACATAGAGCAAAAATCATCAAAAAGGCCATTAAAAATCATGGATGGAGAATCGAAATTCTAAAAAAGAATACTATTTGTAATGGTATATCTTACCTCGATTAGTCTCCTAAAAAGGAATTTATCAAGATATATCACTGCTAAATAAGCTGTTTGGATTTTAAATCCAAATGACAATCGTGAAACTTGTCTGCATTAAGATCATAAAAGATTAGACTCATCAATTGAAAAAATTAATTTATGAATTAATGCATAATTAATAAAAGTTAACAAGGGTTAGTATTACTAACATTGAGGATATATTGGATTGCATTCAGACGGGCTTCTTTAATCCAGTTAGCACGATTGACATATGTAGATTCTTCTTCTTGTTTTCGAACTCCATCACCATTGATCTCTTTACGAAGCAGCATTTCTATATACTCATCATCATCGTCTATATAGTCATCATCATTTTCATCTCTGATAATTGATAAAGAATTGTCAGCACCAATAACATCATTTAAGACGTTTTGAATTTCTTCTTTGCATAATAATGCATCCTCAGAATCTTGCATGTGTATTTGCGTTGATACCGTGTGATTTTCTGATAATGATATCTATAAAAATTATTTAACAGAAATATATATAGGATTGGGAAAAAGGAAAACTGAAAAAGAGATACCTATGATAGTGTGATGAGATTGGAGGTTAGGATAGAGTTCTAGTAGATAGCACCGTGTCTAAGGAAATGTGATACAGTTGTCTAGTAAGTACCAAGTATGATAGTATTTAGTAATAACGTGCGTTATTTGCTAAGAACGAGTAACTGTTTCAAATAAGAAAAAAAAGAAGGAAAGTCTATCTAAAAAAAGGTAATCAAAATTCGTGGTTTGCTGAATTTTATGGGAAAGCATAATAAAAATGTGGCATGAAAGATGCAAGAGATGGGGTGGCGGTGGAGGAGGAGGAGAGAGTGGTGGCGGTTTTTGTGCTTTTTGAGTCAAATTGAAGTAGAGAGTTAGAGACTAGTAAATACTAGGCTTTGACTGAAGATGTTGTTGTTAATGGAGGGATTATGATTCGATGGTTGAACTAGTTACTACATGTTATGTTTAATAATTTATGTTATAAATACTGGTAAGGCAAAATCGCTGAAATAGTCTTTAAACTTTTTTATTTTAGCTAAAATAGTTCCTTAATTTTTTTTGTAGCTAAAATGGTCCTACAACTTTTATTTTTTAGCCAAGATAGTCCTTTCATATGAAATTTATAAAAAAAAAAAAAAAAAATTTATGGTGACTACACAATAAAAGGACTTTTTTGGCTAAAAAATAAAAGTTAAAGGACTATTCTGGCTAAAAAAAAAGTTAAAGGACTATTCTGCTAAAAAAAAAGTTGAGGGACTATTCTGGCTAAAGTGCAAAAGTTGAGGGACTATTTTGGCGATTTTCCCTACTAGTAATTAGGAAAATGTAGCATAATTAATGACTGTAAAATCATAATAAAATAAGTTTATAAAATAGGAAAATCTTGTGGTATAAGATGCGAGTAGTTATATATATATATATATATATATATATATATAGATAGAAATTCAATTTTACAATTTTTTTTAGAAAATTATTCTCTTGTGCTTAACTTGTACAGTACAACACTATGTGGTTTAAATACTTGTACTGTACAAATTTTTAAAACTAAAGGAATGGTTTCCTAAAAGGTACTATAAAATTCCCCATATATATATTCCGTCGAAGTAATCATTCTCCTGATTTTAAAATTTGTACGGTACAAATTTTTAAAGCACATAGTGTTGTACTGTGCAAGCACACAAGTGAATGGTTCCGAAAGAATGGTAGTAGAATTTCTTATATATATAGGAAAATTCTACACTCTCTTTTAGAAAATCATTCCCTTGTACTTTAAAAATTTGTACTGTACAAGTATATATATATAAACAAATAAAATATGAAGAGGAGTTTGGTGTGATGTCGTTATATGTATTACCAAATTTATCTTTATTTACATAATAAATTTGAATTGATATCTTTAGCCACTAACTACCCACTAAACACTCCTAACTTGCTTATTTCCACTTCTTATTTTTTTATAATTTATTTTGTTATAATTTTTTTTAAATTACACACCCATTGAGTGTGCCTTTTTCACTAGTACATAAATAATTAACCCATTAAAAAAATCCATAAATAATATAACTTCAAATAACTTCCAAAATTTTTTTTAGTATTTTTCTTTTAATTAACACACATATTATTTGTTCTTTTCCATTAGCAAGTATAGTACACCACCATGTATATTGAATATTTATATAATATTAATTTTAAATTACAACGATATAATATTATTAAAAAAATTTACAATCTCTTTTAGGGAACCATGCCCTTGTGTTTTAAGGAGTATACAATACAACACTATATATTTTGAAAACTTATACTATACAAGTTCTTAAAATTAAAAGAATGTTACCTTAACGGAACTGTAGAATTCCTCAATATTATAATGAGACCATAGAAATTCTCTAGCTATAAAATAACTTATAAATTTTTTAATTTCAAGAAAATTTATGAAGTATTTGTATATAAATAAAATTTGATAATTAATACTATACCAACACAATTAACTAGCAAGATTAATCCATTAAACCACCAGATTGGTTCGGATATCTAAATAGTAATAAGTGTGGTTGGGGAATATCGGGATGGATGAGAGTGGGGGGCAGGCGCGTGAAAAGGACGGTTGTTTGATTTAAGAAGGAGTACGTAATTTTGTTTGTCTTTGGGGGTCCACCTCAAGGCTCTAGCTCATTTGTTGTCTTCGCTAATCCTGGGTTCAGAGTTGTCGCACGACTAGTCAAAGGTTACCAATGTACTAATTTGTAGTAATTAATAATATGTAAGCAGTCTGAAGATTGGAGTAATTTTTGACTATTTATTTCGTAATGTAAAGTGGGTATAATAATTGTTAAAATAATTATAAAAAAAATTATTACTTTTTAATCATCTAATTATTTACAATACTCACTTTATAATGCGAGGAGTGAGTAGCAAAAAATTTTATCTGAAAATTGAAATTTGGGAGCATTATTAGGAGGCCTTCATGACGTAATTAATTCCCAAAGAATTGTATAATTTCTCGTTTGCCTCATCATTCTACCCTGTCATTTCTTTTTATTTTTTCCTTCTCTCAATTTCTTCCTTTCTTATCCGTGTAAACATATCTCACAAATTGCTGCTTAACTTTATCATTAGTTAACAATAATTTCAAAAATGGGCTGGTATGGAAAAAAAAAAAAAACTATTTTGCAATAATTTTGTAACACGATTTTTATCTATAAATTTATCTCATATATATCAAATGTCAACTAATTTATTATATTAATTACTTTAAATAATAGATCAAATAATAGTTATTCAGACCAAACTATTTTTGTTTCAGAATAGAAGAGTAACTTTTAATGCATGAAATTCTTGATGTACAACATGATATGTATCATTATTCATTACTAGTTCTACTATTTACTAGGAGTAAGTGTCTACATATTTACTTCGCAATGTAGAATAATTACGGAATGAATAGCAAACTCTAGGAGAGTTTAATTACTTTTTAATGATCTAACGATGTTTAGAATATTCATTCCGTATTACGGAATGAACTGCAAATATTAATTTTTCCTACAAAAGAGGTCGAGTCATTAATCTTTGTTCAATGAAAATCTCGAAGTTAATTGTATTGTTGTGGGATTCATATACAAAAAATTGGAATAATTGTTAATTGTGGAAACATTTCTTAAATTAATGTCATAGCTAATTAATCTAATCCCTCCTTTTAATTAAGAAGAAGAATGACACAAGATCCAAAAATGAATTAACTGTCTCGAGTAAATGTTGCATTGGCTTCTTCTGCATCTATGTTTCCTTCTGCCGTTGTATTTTAATCATTTGTTGTGTATTTAATAGCTTTAACAGAATTTTGATGGACCATTTTCATTATTCTTCGAGTGGTAGCTGGAGCTAGGTTGATGAATTCAAGTATTCAACCATAGTGATAGTAGTACGTACTACTACTAGTCTTCTTAATTACTAGTTTATGGGAACCCACATACTTAAATGTTTCTCGACTTCAAAATCAATTCTGTCAGTCTCTGAATTGTACTAGTATTAATTAAAACAACAAAATGATCAGTAAGTAGCTTGTTAATTTAATTTGATGCAATAAATAAGGGAACACTACTGTATTGGATAAGATTATTTTTAATGTTAATGGCGTCTTATCTGATGCATTTCTCCAGGAAGTTATGTTTTTTATTCTTAATTAACCATTAATCATCATTACCACCCTTTGTTATATAAATATACATTTCGACCCTCCCAAAACCGGTGGTTAGATCTAAGATGTAAAAGCATTGAAAAATCTGATACACTTTGTAATGTTATATTTGTGTTACTTGATATGAATGTTACACATATTAATTTTTGTTTATTAATGAAGCGTAAATTTGAAACATCACATTATCTAACTCAATCTCCACATGCTAATTTTTCACTACTAGATTATGACCTAAACTTTCAAGTGTTGAAAGATGTCACTTTGGGCATACTAAACAATTAGATTAGTATTTCTCCTTTTTTTTTTTTTATTTGAAAAGATTATAGAAAAAAAAAAAAAGAAGAAGATGTAGATCGAACCCACACCTTATGTTTCGGTTAATTAGCATAAAAGTTTCCAATTTTCGTAGGAAGTATGAACTCGATCAATTTTGTGCTGCGCAAGTGCATATCAAGACTGAAGGTACATCACATAGGCAAAGTCTTAGGTAGATCCAATTTTTTACTACATTTGTAAATCGTGTAGTATGGATTAAATTTTAGAAAATTTATGACATCAACTATGTAAGCAAGATTCTTTAAAATTTAATCCTGACCACAAGATCTACAGGTGGAGTAAAAAAGAGTCTACCTAAATAGGGAAAATTGCCAAAATAGTCCCTCAACTTTTTTACTTTTGCCAAAATAGTCCCTCAACCTTTTTTTTAGTCAGAATAGTCCTTCAACTTTTATTTTTTAGCCAAAAAAATCCTTTTATGATGGAGCCATCATAAAAACCTTTTTCTTTTTTTGATAAATTTCACATAATAGGACTATTTTGGTCTAAAAATAAAAGTTGAAGGACCATTCTAACTACAAAAAAAATTGAAGGACTATTTCGACTAAAGTAAAAAAGTTGAAGGACTATTTCAGCGATTTTCCCACCTAAATATTTTCCCATCACATAATTACCAACAAAAGTAGACTAACATGGCTTATTTGGCACTAACTCGTAAAAGCGTTTACACAGTTTTTTCATGCGTCAATGAAGTGGTTTCTAAGTTGGTAGTTGATATTCATCAACATATATATTGCGGATAATATTCATTTCAAATTACACAAGTACCTAGCAAATTCAGTCACCATAAATACATTGCTAATTTAAAGTTATAAACAAATAATTCCTACCACCAGTACCATTTAACGTTACAGGAAAAAAGGAATTTATAATTCCATATATATATATACATATATATATATATTTTATAATGATTATGTATGTTCCCAATTATGAGACTAAACCCTACTCTTAATCTACTATTTAAGTCAACTAAACTCACATATACTGAGACTTTTATAAACCTATACTATCTATCATATTCTTAATCTACTATTTACTTGTAACTTGAATGCTTCTTTTTTTCTGCGGAGACTTTGCTAGTTGTTGGTGACTGCTTTGACTATAGGTGCCAAGATTTGATCCTAACAAGTATTTGAGCTACAACCAAGAATAAAAGAAAAAATAAAAAAGAATTGAGATTTCGAGGGCTGTCCACAAATATTCTTGTGCACCCCTCAGGACTAATTTCACTTTGCACCTTTCAATTTATTCTTAATTATTATTTTACATTTCGAATTTTAGATTTAGACAATTTGTATACCTAATTCTCAAATTTGTCCCACATTAGTCCCTTTTTCAACACCGCCAAAAAAGTTAATAAATTTTTATTTTGCACAAAAAACAAAGTCGTACATCCTGCTAAATTTATCGTATACATAGAAAAATTCTATTAATTTTAAAACGATACTAAAAAGAGTATTAAAATGGGACACATTAGAAATCTCGTAGTGTAAGGTGTTCAAAATTAAAATTTAGAATGTAAAATAAAAATATAATATAAATTGAGAGATATAAAATAGAATTAGTCCTAATTGTAAGTACAATTTGAAAATGGGGGATAAGTACAGTTTCAACTTGAAAATACTAGCGTGACACCCACTACAATTTTTCTTTGCTCCCATTCTAAAAAAAAAAAAAAAAAGAAGCGAAACACATGCAAACACTTTTCTTATATTCCCAAAAGTTTTTGGACGTAGCACCGCAAGTTGAAGCTGAGTAGATTATGTGATATGGCACCCTGATTTTTAAACTTTTTCTTTTTCCCCTTAATAATAGATGCACAGAAATTAATTAAGAGAGGAATAGAAAGTGAGAGGGTAAAAAATAAAGATATCAAGAAATTGGGTGCGTTTGACTGAAAGAAACTTTTAGAAGCAAACAAAATCACCTCTTTGTCAGGATCATCATGTATGAGCCAATAAACTCTTTGCCTTTTCGTTTTTAATCCAATACTTTTTATGTCTTAATTTGTTATGAGTATCAAATTCTTCTTCGATTTTAAAATAATTGTTAGCTTTAAGCAATTTGTTTTGTATCATTATTATTTGTCGTTTTAAAAAATTGAAAAAATATTAAATAATATTTTTTCATCTTTTACCCTTAGTGCTTTGTTAATTGAGAGCGAGCTATATAGTTTATATATTAATATAAAAGGGTAATTGAGTCACTTTAACTATCTTTTTCATAAAATTGATAAAATTTAATAATTTTATAAATGTGTATGCACACCAAAACGATAATTATTTTAAAATGGAACAAGTATTACTCCAATATACAGCATTCCTTTTGGTACATTTTAGCATGGCTGCTTTGTTTCATATAATGTGCAAACCCCAGGGAAAGTTATGAAGATGATCAATACGCACCACCCTCAATATACAGTTGAAATGTTGGTATAGAGGGCAAAAGTCTTCGGATACTTTATTGCTAGATTGCATATTGTATTACTGTATGAGCAATTTCTGACAAAGCACAATTTCAGATAAATAGAGAATTGAAGAAATCATTCAACATAATTATGTGTTCAAAATGCAGTAAGTTAAAATTGGTTGTTTGAGGCATTTTTTTCTTCATCTAATTAGATTTGATGCTCCATCACCAAACTTATTATACTTGTGCAAATTAAACAAAACTATTTAATATTTGAGTCGAACTTGTCTCAATAAGAATTTATTTGAGTTTGATTTGTCAAAAAATCAAACCAAACTTAAATAAAATTTAGAATTTATTTAATTTTTGTGTTCGAATCGAATTCAATTTAATAAGTTAAAATTTTTAGATTCATATATAAAATAATCAAATTACTTGAATTTCAATCGAATTCGACTTGATTACAACCCATTTAAAAGATAAACAAATTAAAATTATATAAAATTATAAATTTATTAAAATAATTAAACAAATTTAAAAATAAGTCGTTCAGACTTATCTATATTCATTTACTTCCTAATGCAGGCTCACTGTAACATATTGCATTAACATTATGGCTATTCTGAACACCTTTAAAAACTTATGATTTCAAATTGATCAATTGCTTTACCACTCATTCATGTGTCTAACATAGTCAGACGCTAGTAATTTTGGGCAACAGTATTAGACTTAAAGAGGCTTTGCGATTAAGTCTGTAAATGGGTCGGATTTAGTATATTCAGATTTGAATCCGATTAATATAATCATATTCGAATTTGAATCTTTGACGGGTTTACAAAAATAGATCCATATTCAGATCTATCGGGTCTTGTCAGATCTGAATCCGAGTCTTAAATATTTTTTTTATAACTTTTACAATTATATATAAAACTATTACAACATATTGAATTTTCTTTTTTTTTTTAATTATAAAAAAGTATTGAATTCATAATTAATATTTATGCATGTATTCTACATTAAATATAAATTATATGGGTAATTTACACAACATATATGCATATATACATATAAAATAATACTAATACACAATAATTTTATTATATATTAAATATTTTAATTAGGTCGAGAACACTAAAATCCAGATCCGACCCGTTTATTATAATAGCTAAATGTGTATAAGGGTCCAGATAATCAAAATTTACTATGGATCCAAATCCGAATAAATGAATCCGAATCGGATCGAGTTCAGGTCTAAACCCAACCCATTGACAGGCGTATTTGCTATAAGAAGTGATGCTACATTGGTATTTGAAGATATATTAAGGCGCCTAAAAATATTGATAAAGAAGGAAAAAAAAAAAAACAATAAAATGCTAGTAATATACCATAAATATTAATTTACAAAGATTATATCGTCTGTAAAAGGTATCTGAAAAAGAAGTGAGGACTCATACAGAAAGTTTCACACTTTATTTCATTTTCTATCATACTGTCAAATAAATTGTAAATATTATTTTACTAAAATTATTTCACAGAATCTTAACAGTGTAACAAAAAATAAAATAAGGTGAGAAAGAGAAGATGCTGTGACGAAAAAAATCATAGCTAAAAAAAGGTTTTGTGAAAGCAAACAAACAGCAATAACACAATAAACCTTGTAATATGCTAATATATTAAGGAAAATATTTAGATAGATACGGTTTTTTGTCTCACCTGTAGATTTTATGGTCGGGATTAAATCTTAAAAAATCTTACTTACATCAATTGATGTCATAAATTTTTTAAAGTTTAATCCACACTACAAGATCTATAATTGATTTCAAAAATCAAATATACCTAAGTCTTTGTCATAAATTAATACTACTAATATGCTAAAAAGTTTTGAGTATGGTCTACACCTGGAAACTCGAAAAGATGGAATTATTGCTACAAAGAAGTATGTTTCCTCTCTCTGTATGGGGAAATGGGAGTTCTTTCCAAGAAATTCTTTGTAATTATTTCTTTTCGGTATGGTGCTAAGATCCAGACGTCCTCTCTCAGAAAATGTAAAACATTTTTTCCACATTGAAAACATATAGGGAAAAAGCAAAAAGAAAAAAAAAAGAGGAAGAATAATTAAGCTTAATACACAACATCATTTATCCCATCCATTGCCTTGTGTAGAGCAGTTTGCAATGGATTGAACATATAAGTTTAATTAGTAGTGGCAAAAGATAGAATTTGTCCAATGAATAGCTAACATGGACATTTTTAAGTGGATCTAGTTCGCGTCATTATATTGTGAATTAATATAAGTGACGTGGATGATTCGAAATCAAATAATAATAAAAAAAAATTGAATGATGGTGGAATTTACAAATTACAACCCGAAAAGATGGGAGACAATGGATAGGCTAGGGGGAACATAAGAAGGTGCCGTACATGATTTTGGTTGGCGACTTGAAATTTGCTGACAAAGGAAGAGCGGGTACTCTTACTCACTCTCTCAGAAATAATCAGAATTACACACACAGACACACACTCTAACTCCAATGGTCATCTCTTTCAACAAAAGCCCTCTTCCCATCTGCCATCCTTACGTACATTGTATTGCCACCAGGACGGTCAGACTTCTGAGTGAGAAGCAGTGAACAAAGAAAATTAGTTTGGTTTGGTTTGGTTTGTGTTTGGTTGGATTCCCAATGTTATGTTTGACTGCACCTGATCCCTTTTCAAACTTCCTACTCCCAAAAAAAAAAAACACTTCTCTCATTCTCTGGGCAGTGTGCTCACATGGGTACTTCCATTTGTACCCCACTCAACATTGCTTTCTCTCTCAATTGAGTCTCTGGTCTTAGGGTATACCTTCAATTGGAGGGTATCTGCCCTCTCTTTCTCTTTGTAATTGCATGCCTAAATTTTGATTAAAACAGGAAGTTTGTGACAAGGGGATGGAATACCATCACAACCATCTCATGATTAAACTAGACAGATCTTCCTATGAAAATTTGGAACAATTTTCTATTAGCAATGAATGTGCAATGTGACCTTTATTGAAAATAGGCCATGGCAATGTGGCATGGTGGGTGCTGCAGCATTTGGTTAATAATTAGTAGTTTCCTCTGCTGCTGCACAGGATTGAGCTGCATGTTGCACCCAATAATGTTCAAGTTATACATGTTTTTTTGATGGTACGAGTATTCCAAGCTGGAGGACTATTCGATGATCTACAAAAATAATGATCTTTATTTGTAGACAGTTCTACCACATATCCACCCGTTCTTTCGAAGGAGGTTTAAAATGGAATTACAGTCTATGACCTCAAATAACATCAATGCTCCTCTACAAATAGAGCAACTTTCAAGAACTAATTCAATGTAGTACAGTTTTAAGGGGATTAATCATTCGTGACTTTTTTTTTTTTTTTTACAAATTAATTTAATTTCTTGATAAAATCTATAAGTTATGGGCTCCTTTGCTACTCTAAAGTCTAAAAGGAATAAAGCCTACTTCACCACCAGTGGGCTATAGGTAACCAAAGAACGATAAAGATATCCAAAAACGAAGAGCGAAATAAGGAGACGGAGGGAGAATGTTCGATGGGCAGAAAAGTCCAACAAAGTTTTAGTTGCCAGTTAATTCTTCTGGGTTGGTCCTGCATTGGGCTGAACCACCTATTATTGTCCATTTAAGAGTTCCAATTTCGGTTGAAAATCTTGAGGCCCATACTTGGGAACTTGAGAAACCTGTGGACCATATTGTGGACCCGCAAAACCAATCATTTGCTTTATAGTTCATACAATACAAGTCAAACTTGAACAGCTTGGCCAAAACAAATTATTTATTAGGGATATAGAAATTTTTTTACAATATCAAGTATAAATACATATTACATATATAAAAATAATATTTAAAATTTAAACAATGCACGTACAATATACATCTGCACCCTATAATATAAAAAATTTTCTACACAGATTAATCCTATTTATTAGTCAATAATTTGTTAGTTTTCTTTTCAAGCAAATCACTCCTCCATCAATCTACAATAGCAATTGCCTCACTATAACAGTTTTTTGATAATAATACCTGTTAATATGCAAAAGGGTTGAACTTTGGTTTTAATCCCGTCCCCTTCTCTCGTGTGACTCGAATTCATAACTAGTAAATTATCACTTAATTTGCATTTCAGTATGAAAAGAGTTAGATAAGTTTTTTATTTGTGTTCTAGGAAGAAAAATTTTATTTGCTTAGCCTAGGCCCATTACCCTTCTTCAAAATCATCATCGAGCACTTAATTCAGTAGTTGGAATTTACAAGTAAAAACGTGTTTGGTATGCTTTATTCTTATTTCTGAAAACTATTCTCAACAACCTTCTTACCCGTATTCTGAGAATTAATTTTGACATATTTTTATAATAAAACATAGACACACTTGGCTCTTCACCAGCCTAGATATTCATAAGTGTTTCTTTCAAACAGCTCCACATGTTCGCATTATCAGTTTTTGATAATTTCGAGAGATTTGCTCTTCTTTTCTTCTCATGATACTTGTCATTCAATGCCAATAATATATATATAACAAGACCCAATCTGGTGTACAAAATAATGAATAATTTGCTAAATTTCCTCAACCTGCCGTTTGCTTCCAACAAATATTGGACTCTTCAGTGTCCAATACAAGAATGTTATTTCATCAATCTGGATTGTATTTTGTTTTTGGAATTTTTTGAAGTAATGTTCTACAATCATTCAATAAAATATATCTCTAATAATTACTTTTATCTCGTATAATTATATCTCAAAAAAAATTATATTGCACATATGTTAAATAATACCTCAAATAAAAACCGTCAAAACTTATTATTTACTTAATAAAGCGATCTAAAAAATGATTAATTAATATTCTAATGTTTCAAAAAATTATTACGTAAACTTCTACTAAAATGATATAAAAACTTGTGAATAAAAAAATTTATAATATCTTACCATAAACTCGATCGATACAAGAATTTTCTTAATATATCTAAAGCAAATTCCACCACCATTCCACAAAATCTCCAGAATCCAGAATTCCAGATTCAGTTTCCAGACTCTTACCGTAGTACAAACCTCAAAACTTCTAAGGCTAGAGCTGTTCCTGTAGAACTGGCGTTGTAGACCCCACCTCCCAACACAACACATCATCCGTGATCTAGGCTTCTCCAACAGATACCCAAAGCGACGGCCGCAATTTTGATCCGTCCACGTCATCCAAAACTCACCGGGCCTGGATATTCCATCCAACTTGGAATAATCCCCTTCCATAAACTTTGTTGTTGTTCTATATAAAAACACTCAACCCTATTTGAACACGCCTTTTTTCTTCTTAAATCTCCCAGAAACAACGTTAGAATTCGGGTCTTGCAAAATTCTCTCTCTTTTTACCTTTTTTTTTTCTCCGAAAATTATTTCATGGATACATTGTTCTTCAATTCAATCAAGAAGTTGAATATTTTTAACATTTTCTTTTTGTTAGTAGTTTCTGATTCTCAATCTCAGCCGTCCCATCTTTCTGTTTCCTTAGCTTTCCACCGTCCGATTTCCACTTGTTCAAATTTCTCTACTTTTTCCTTCTAACGTTAGTCAACTGGGTGGGTGCTCTCACTAATTCACCATGGGTGGTAGACGTAAGTTCTTCCTTAATTTTTCCATAAATTGGTTACTGGGTTTTGCTTAAATTATTGTTTTTGGTCGGTTTGTTTTTTATTTGCAACTATTTATGGTTAACTTAATGAACTGATCATGAAAAAGATCCGGGCTTTTTTTAATTTTTTACTGGAAATGTTATTTGATTTTGTCCCAGTTAAAATTTGCTGCAGCAATTATGCTTTGGATTCATTCATTTGTGTGTTTTATGCTAAAATTGTTGATTTTATAGGTCCTTTATTATTATTATTATTATTATTTTGGCTAGAAAGACTTTTGATTGTTCCTGAAATAGTGCCTGTTTTCTGCTGATAAATTGTTTTTTTGTATTTGGAAACAAATGTTTATGAGGTTTCTGTTTGATACTGAGGGGTATTTTGGGGGTTTGAAAATTGTAGACAGTTCACAGAAGAAGAATGTTGTGATGCTTGATAGCGATGATACTGATAGTGTTAGCTCCTCATCGACTGTGCGTTCGGATTATATGGGGGTGTCAGGTGCTGAGGAAGTTCAATTTGATAGGGAATCTTTTCTTGATCAATGTTTAGATGCTACTGCTTTATGAGAAAAGGTATCAGATTTCAAGTTAATTATAGAATTTTCACGTGCCATGGAAGTTTTCTAGAGTTTGGAGATTGGCTATATTCTGCCATTTAGGTTTATGGTAACTATTCTCTCTTTTATGGAGATGTGTTATATTTGACTTATCGTTTGTGTACAGGGGGTCTACTAGGGAGAAGGCGTTGGCTTCAATTAAAGAAACTTTCAATAGCAATTTACAGCACGAGTTTGTGGAAAAGAAGTAAGAAAAAAAAATTACTTTATTTTTACTGTACTTCTGCTTTTAGGTTCTTCTAATTGCTGACAAAAAACTGGGATTTTTATGTGTATGTGTCTATTAATTGGGACAGTTTAAAATGTTCTTTTTCTCCTTTTTTTCCTGGTAGATTTAGGTTTTGATGTATAATGCTGATGTATGGTATTTTTTCTGTTGCTTTAATTGTTTTCTTGAAAACTGTACAGAGAATCAAATATACCTATCTTCTCACCATGGTATACTTTGAGAAATAAGATGTAATTTTATGGATTTTGCCTATTTAGTTCTCCTGAGTCGCATACTCAGAAACTGTTATTGCATGATGCCCATGCCCAACTAAGAATGCTTAAATTCGTATCAGATACCAAAGGGTTACTAGGAAAACAGGATGTTTTATGAATTTTATGATTGTGGGAGAAGAAAACATTTTAGCAAAGATAAAATAACATAGAAATGGAGATAGGAAAGGAATAGAAATGGAGATAGGAAAGGAAAGAATTATGTTTTCCGTGATTTTGGCTTTCCAGGTTCGAGATTTTGGATATTCTCCATTCTTCCAATGGTGTCCAATGTTTTTCCTAATTCTCACAATTGTGTTTTCCTTTCTAGATTTGCCACCTTACTGCATCAATGTATAAATTCTATCAAACGGGGTTCTGCTAAAGAGATTGCTTTGGCGGCTCATGTTATTGGTAATCATTGAGCCTATCATCAGTGCACTTGCTTTAAGGTTTGGTCTGCCTAACTTTGCCGTGAATTCTCTTGTTCTTGGTAGGGCTTTTGGCTTTGACCACAGGTCCTGGGGACAAAGCACGGGAGATACTGGAAGAGTCAGTCACCCCTATTTCTGAGGCCCTTAAATCTCGATCTGAAATGTCTAAGATGTCATCGGTGTGTATATCGATGGATACTAGTGTTTCATTTGATTTAGTTTAAATCTCTTACTGTGCAAAGTGATCATTGTTTATGGAACTTATGCTGATTCCAGTTGTTGGAGTGTTTGGCAATTATCACTTTTGTTGGTGCTGATGATCCAGATCAAACAGAAAAATCGATGCAAATAATGTGGCAAGTAGCTCATCCAAAACTGGGTCCGAATGTATGTATGCATATTCCTTCCTGTTCCTTTTGTCTTGTAGACTTATACTTTTACCAACATTATTTTCTATGGTCTACACGTTCTACCTGCAAACTGGCACAAAATGCATCTGATCAAGTAATCTCATTCATTATCTTTATTCAAATTAACTTTTGATTAATTTTTATTAGCTGGTTTGCTAGAGATTTTCTTACCTATGTGTTTTGGGTGTAGTGAGTTATTATTTAGTGCTATAGGTCTAGGCCTGTTACCTTATTTGATTCCATTACTATTCAGGTCACAGCAGGTAAACCTTCACCAACTGTAATAACAACAGTAGCATCTGCTTGGTCATTCCTCCTTACCACTATGGATGGTTGGACGCTTAACCCAAAGAGTTGGGAAGAGTGAGCCTCCCTCCTTGTTCTTCCTTTTTTTCTTGCTTCTGATAAATGGGTAGATATACTAATAAAATAGTACAAATCTTGCTTTACATGGTATATTTGTCTTACAGAGTGATGTGCCTGTCCTGTCCAAATGTAGGGACACTATTTGCTTTAAGTAGCTCAACGGGTACACTGGTTGGTATGGGATAAGAAATCAGCTTAAGCTCTTTTACCTGATGCAGGTCAATTTCCTACTTGTCTACTTTACTGGACAAGGATGACAGATCTCTACATGACATCCATCCCCCCGCATTGCAGCTGGTGAAGCTCTTGCTCTGATTTTTGAGATAGGGAGCTTGGAGAAATTCTCCTCTGAAGCGAAGGAATCCAGTGACAGCTCCAATAATGAAAAAGACAAATCTAGGGAGCTGGTGCATATTCAGGGGCTGAGGGGTAAAATCCTAAATCAGGTGAAGAACCTTTCAGCAGAGGCTGGTGGCAAAGGGTCTGCCAAGAAAGATCTCAATAGCCAGAGAAACACATTTCGGGATATTTTGGAATTTCTTGAGGTATGCTATCCTTTTAGCTTTGTTTGCTTCTGTAGAGGTGGTTGCATTCTGAGTTAAGGTTAAATATTTGTATGACGATCTTTCCTTGAGCCATATTCAGGATGGATATAATCCAGAGACTTCAATGAAGGTTGGTGGAGAGTCTCTGAGCACAACTTCTTGGGCCAAACTGATCCAGGTTGTGATCATGTTCTGTCATGTTTAGGATGTGACAGGCAACAAGCTTTGTGAAGGCTGATTCTCACCTTTCTTTTGTTTTGACAGTTGAATTTTTTAAAGCATTTTCTTGGGGGAGGATTTGTGAAGCATATGCAGGTTTATTTTTATTTAAATTCTTATTTCATCTTTCCTGGCAAATAATGTGATTATAAACAGGTTTCTCTCTAGATGTTTGTTTTAACTGGATTGTAAAATTTTTCACTTTGCTCTCCAAATAGGAAAATGAATTTCTTCATGACGTTTTTGATTTCAATCCAAAGAAGAAATTTCTCTCAGCTGTTGAGCATCGTTTATCTGCCAGTGAAAAGGTAATCTTTTCTGCCACTTATGTGTCTATTGATGTTTGCTTTTTATGCTAGGTTATCTTAAGGAATTAGATTGATTGCCCAGTTCATTCATTTGTTTTTCCAATCTGCACAGTTGTTAGGGTAATATGTCAAATGATGAATAAGGGATTAGATTTTTTTACTTGTTTTGCCTTGATGTTTTCTGCTGCTTCACAACCTAAGGCAAACAGAAAAGGTTTTTTGTGCAGCTACTTTTTGCTGCCTCGTTTATCCACCTCCAAGTCTTTGGTCTGTGAGTTGGTGGGTAGATTTGCAGCCATTTGTCTTATTCCATCTGTCATTTAGATGTTTTTTATTTGTAACTGACTCTGCTTGGTTCCATCTTCCTCCTCTTGCCTCTGGTTTGTCCTGATTCCATTTTTGAGGTGGTGCTTCTTACGTGTTCTGAGTTATACACGAGACTCTGATTTTGTGATATGTGTGTTGTTTTGTTAATCCAGAGGCTATACAAATCACCCAACTCAGGTCTCAATAAGGCAAGGACTCGGCTGTTGAACAAACAAAGGATGATATCCCAGGTAATATAGGAAACTCATTCATACTTTTCTTTCTCCTTTTCATCTGGCATGGATGCCTCTCTCTTTCTTTTTGTGTTCTAGCTTTCTGCCTCTTATTAAGAGACCGTAACTAGATGTTTGTCTGGGTATGGAGGAACAGGTTCAAGCTTGTTTTATGTTGCTTCATGTGCGAGAACGCAGCACTTGGGAAAATATAAAAATTTGAAGTACATGCAAATGTGAAACTTATTAACATGGTATTGGCTTAGTTCTAGTTCTAGTACACATATAACCTGCTTAAATACAAAAAAAGAAATCCTCTTTGGGTGGTTGGTAGAGGGGATGAGTAATTTCTCAGTATGTCAATGTTTGCTCAAGGCCATGCATTTGTCAGAGAACAGGCTTCATACTGTTGTGTAATGTGTATGCATGTGGAAAGGTATGGGAAATAGAAGCGCATGATTGATTGCATGTGTAAATTTGGTTGTTTGCTAGAGCTTCTGTTTCTCTCTGTACGTATCTGGTAATTTGGCAGCTTAATACAGCTATTATTAGTTTGTGCGTTGATTTTGTAATGCTTATGTGCAGGACAAGAACACTGGACACTATGCTCTTAGTTATGATAACGAGATGGCCTGAAGATTTCAATGCGGATACATCTGGCAGCCTTTTCTATCATTGAAGATTTCAATCACAGGCTTGCTAGTTTCAAAATGGGATGTGTATTATTCTTTGTTCTAATTAAAAATTATAAAATTTAGTAGCAGAATAGGGGAAAATATTGCATTTGATGAATTATATTCTGGGAATATAGATCACCTACATTTTAGAAATTGTTGTGTTGTGCAAGTCGCGATGGCACTGTGCCTGTGCGGATATAAGCCTGAGCAAATTGTTCGTTTTTCTCGTTTGGACAATAAGCAAATTCTTGCTGGTCCTGTTTTAATGTTATGGTCCTATTTTTTACAAATTTGATGCTGGTTTATTTATGCTCCTTGGTCTTTTTACTCGTTTTGCTGCTGGATGTTGCGGTACTGGGAAATTAAATATTTTTTCAAAATTGTCAAGTTCAAATGCAAAAAATAACCTCAATTAATTGAAAATCTTGAGAGAAGTTGCAAAAAAGGGAAAAGAATGATGAGTCTGGGGAAATGTATTTTCACAAAACAGAACTTTCGACTTCCAATGAATACGCCATTTGTGGCTTCATCGGACGTCAGCCAGAGAAGAGATGGGCAGCAGTAGCTGGAAATAACATATTTCTCATTCTCGTGAGTCAAGGAGATTTCCCGGGACTTCCGCAAAAACTATCAAACCGTATAATAGCTATATACAAACAAATCTTGTAAAATCTGTTGTTCCAATTTCTGGTTCTTTATGTCTAAGGAACAAGTATACAATATAGTCCATCGAGTTAATTCATCAATCCAGAAAAATGCTTCTTCATAGCTTGATCTTTTCTGTAATGGTTTCTTCCACCTCTCCTTCCTCTACCCCTGAAATTCCCCCTACCGCCTTGTCCTGCATCATCACCAATATCAGTCCCATCGTCATTCTCTTCATTAGATTCAGGCACTCCTCTCCTCCCTCTACCCCTGAAATTCCCCCTACCACCTTGTCCTGCAACTTCACGAATATCAGGCCCAACATCATTCTCTTTATTAAACTCAGGCGGTCCTCTCCTCCCTCTGCCCCTGAAATTCCCCCTACCACCTCGTCCTACAACCACGCCAATATCAGTCCCAGCGTCGTTCTCTTCATTAGATTCGGTCAACCTTCTAACTGCGCCCAATGGAATATTACCACCCCGTCCAAGGCCATGGATTGTCTCCTTCTGGGCTTGATTAACTAAGGTGGCTTCATTATAATTAGCTACGGCAACAGAACCTTCCACCTTGTAGCTGTAATTTTTACCATCCTTGACATAAAATTGGGGCTTTTTACGAGAGTTCCATTTCGAGGTGCTGTTTGGAGCTAAGCTACCATTATCAGTTTCCCGTGATTTACCCTTATCAGTGGTTAGTTTGTCCCCCAAAATCTCAGTCTCCTCTAAACCAGAATCACCAACACTAAGGCCCAGATCATCAAAAGAGTCGTCATATTCATCTTCATACTCCAGTTGAGAAATAAGAGCTGAAGTTTTAGCCATGTACTTCTCATCTCTGAAATCGAGGGTCTCAGAATCAGGTAAATCAGTAGCAGTCTTTTTACTTCCTGATATACCTTCCTACAGAAGATGAGGAAGATGAATTTGACGGACCCTCAGGTTGATAGGCTGGAAGGATATTCATTGGCTGCGGTGCAGATTCTAATAATTTCCCTTTTCCCTTGCCAGACGTGCTTATGGATGAAACTGATTTTCTTTGGGGAAGTTGCTCCAATGAAATGTCCAATGACTGAAGATCCTCATGAAGGGTTCCCTCAAGGATCCTCTGAATCACTTCTTCTGGATTCTGGTTATATACTTCAAGACAAGAAGCCAAGAATCCGTTGCCATAATTGGGGAACAAATCCTTTATTTGACTGATTTTTGACTCCAACATTGCAGTGTCTTCATCAGCCTGCAGGCCATCAACTGAACCGTGAGATGCCATGTGTAATGAATCATTCGCATTGGAAGCCAGTGGATGCCTCAGAATACCAGTAAGGAATTGGTTTTGTTCATCGTCCAAAGACATCCACCCTGCCAAAAGAAAAAAAAAAAAGGGTCATGTTTAGTCTTAGTACATGCTACAGATAATTGGAGGTATAATATTTCGAGAATGTGCTCCAAGACCCAGTTAATATTCCAAAACACCTTGGGGAGAGAGAGGTGCTCATCTCTGGCTATATATGCAGTCTCCTAAAATTTTCCTAAAGCAACCTATATAAAAAAGTAATTCTTCTTTGGGAACACAATGGATGAATATTGCGACAATGATCTGTCAACAGTAATAATCATCAAGTTTAATAACTTTGCAAACATGAGCCACTGATATGAGATCTCGAGACTAATCCTATACATTTAATTCTGCAACTTCAAGAAAGTAGAATTGAATAATTAGATAACTCTACATGAAACCAGAACATAACCATTTGACCTAAATAGACAAACCTCGTGAAAAATATATCTTACCTGCATTTTGTAATAACTCAATTCGGCTCATGATCTTGTGATTCTTCTCAATATTTTGAAGCAACGACCCCCTTCTATGTCCCTCAGTATTGTTTGAGTTCTACTGCCTCTTGGTTAATATCGCTTAATGTCTGCACCAAAATGTCAGTCCTAATGACAGGGTCATCCACATTTGCGGGAAACATCTTCATGGATACTGGAAAAGGACAGTAATTTTCAAATGCCTCGTCACTCAGATAACAGAAGTACAGTAGTTTCCAGCCAAATTGTACTATCCTTGTTGATAACAACTTCAAACTGATGAAAATATCTGAAAGCATGTTACTAGATGTTTCCTGTGTTACATCATTACTTGAAGCCAAAACAACACGAAAACCCCTCTGTAATGATGGTAGTAGTGAATCATGTAGTCTGGCAAGAGCAGGAAGCAATTCTTCATTTCCATAGCTGTATGGAGAAGAAAATTACACGCCTTCTCAAAACATGCAAATAGAGACGGTAAAAGAGGGGGGGAGGAGACATCAAATAGCACCATGATAGAAAGGGGTGGAGGGAGGACCATCAGATTGCACCGTAATAGAACCTACCAACCATGTATTTTCTTCCTTAGAATATAATTACTGGTATTATTATCTGTTAAAAAGGTAGTCCTGACTCACTAATGCTCCCTGCCTATTCATCTATCTCGCGACCTGGTCCCAACAACAACCAGAACATGTCATATTAGTAAAGACATTAAACCATTTGTAAACCATTTGCAAACCCTTGCAAATATGAAATCTGAGGCTTTTTATACACGAAGGGTTTTTAAAGTTTAAACAAGGTTCTTTAAGTATCACAGCACAAGAGGGAAAATGCACAATACAATAACCAAGCAACCTCGGCATTTTAAATTTTTTTTGAACAAAGAGCATAACTGATGTGCAAAATCACAAGTTGGAGAATATCACAAGAAACGAGAAAGAAAAATCAACTTGATAATTTTACATGTTTTCCTCACACCCTTGTTTCTGTCTACATGATGCTCAAATAATGATCTCTCTAAATTTACGACAATAACAGTTTGTGGCAACATGCAGCTTACCAAATTCAAAATCACACAAACTGCTATCAGCCACAGCATACACTATTCACCAAATACAGGAAGAGCAAAGAAAGACCAAATTATACAGAAGGTGCAGAGTGTAAGATCTTTAGTATGGTCTCTACAACAATGGTAGCTCTTTCTAAGGAAAGCAGATGGGAAGGAATGAATTTCCCACGGACTTCTAGACCATTATCGTCATGTTTCACTCATCTAACAGATGAGTTCATATACATAATATCCAAAAACACAAGTCCGCAGTTATCAACCATATCAAGTCTAGGCAACTGATTCCATAGCAAGTCATCGTATCCGTTAAATATAAAAATATGTCATCGTATCTGTTAAATACAAAAATATCCCACATTGGTTAGCCTAAAGATCCTAGACTAATTAATAAGATTCATGAGCCACACCGCTCATTGCCAATTGGTTTTGAGATGGAAGTCCGTGTTCTTTAACATGGTATCAAAGTTGGCCTCAGGTTTTCTCCCATCCACATGTGCCTTGGGTTCTCTCCAACCTAGCCTAACGAAGACTTGCAATTCCCCGGGAGCTCAACTAAACCAAGTCACGGGTGATTCTCTCTTTAGCCCCTGGCGCTCAATTCCCCGGGAGTTCAACCAACCCAAGTCACGGGTTCTCTCTCTAGCCCCGGGCGCTCAATCAACCCAAGTCACGATGAGAGGTGTTAAATATAAAAATAATTCCACATTGGTTAGCCTAAACATCCTGGACTAATTAATAAGATTCATGGGCGCCACACCACTTATTGCAATTGGTTTTAAGATGGAAGCCCATGTTCTTTAACAGTCTATCAATGTGTTTACAGTAATTACCAACTCTTAGCAAACAGAAAAAATTCTGGATATCAACTTGGTATAAGCCTACATTGAATTGAACCTAAACCAAATTTAGTCTTAGCGTGAATTCACTACATAGCAAAAGTAATGCACATGGTTCCAAGTCAAATGTCTATTTTTTTCAGTCAGTAGACGTTTCAATAGACAGTAGGACAAGAGAAAATATCATAGTTCAAAGATTTGAATCTAGATACATAAAGAAACATGTGGGGGTAAATGTATTAATATTAATTGCACCAGAAATATAAGCCTTTGTGATACAGTCATACGGAATCATAATTTAGTTTGTTAGAGCAGAACTGGGCAGAAGCAGCAGAATTACATGCCTCCTTGGCCAGTTCATTCAGCCAGCAGCTATATGAGGTTACTAAGAATATCATTGTTATGACTCTGTTAAAACCTGTATTGCCTAAATCCAAATGGAATATGTCTCTAATGCTTGAATAGGTATATACAAAAATGTAGAAATCCCAAAGTAAATTCAATACCTCATTTCAACAGGACAACAGAAGAAGACAGCAGCATGCTTGTATGCAGCAACAAATGCATCCATGTTAACAACTGCATCATTTATAAAATCCATTACCTGCAAAATGAGAGTAAGATGATCATAACCTCTAAACAATTGGTTCTACATTGACATTTCAGAAAGTAAAGGCAAAATAATGACAGCTTTTAATAAGCAATCACTCAATGCAACCATACATTAGTTATGGGTGATCAAGAGGACCTATTAAGTAGTTTATGACGGTCAACCAAAAGTAGATTTTGACAAATCTGGGAAGTCAGATGTTACCCCCAAATGAGTTTCAAAATAAGCCAGCATGAAATAGTGACATGATTTCGTTCTCAAAGCTGTGGTGATGATAGCCTTCAACAATTTGTAGGGAATAAGGAGAAATGTAATTTGAACAACTATTAAAACGTAGTTATCAAAGAACATGAGCCCTGCAGCAATGAAATAGATACCTATGGCAGGGGTGGTTCATTCTTTAATCTTTTTGGTGATCAGGAAGAATTTCCTTTCCCTTTCTTTCTTTATTTATTTATTTTATTTTTTTTTATTTTTTTTGGGGGGGGATGGGGGTGTTAAAAGAGAATTATCCTACAAATCCACCAAGAAATGAAGTAAAAATTACCTCTAAGTAGTCTGCATGAAGCTGACTAACCGGTTGATCCTGTAGGCTAACAGAGGAAAACAGAACCTGCAAATGCAAAGCCAAAGAACTTTTCCTTAATTTCAGATGTATAAAATTCTTCTTCAAAACAAATTATTAAATTGAGTAAAACAAGAAAAGTTATCCCCAAAAAAAAAAAAAAAAAAATTTCTGTGAAAAATACTAATTGTCTAGAATTTACTAAAAAATAAATATGAGCACTTTAAGGAGCATTAATGAACAGTTCTGTGAAAACCATAAATTTCTCCTGTACCTAAATGAAAATCCCCGACACAATGTGTATATTAAAATGCATGTGGCTGAGAACCTACGGCCATATCTGCACGTGGATATTTACCGTGAAAAGCCATGAACTGGCATGCATATGTGTGTATCCAACTGGGACATCAAACAGAAGTTTTTGCTAAATGTAATGCTTAAAATACTCCCAATGTGGCACCATGAGAAGGTGGAGAAAAAACAAGCCAGTTTCTAGGAAAGAACTTCCATTGCAATTCTAAAATCAACCAAATACCAGAGAGATTTCTGTTAGATAGTGAGAAAAAAATTGACAAAGAATGTGTATACCAAATAAACGTTGTCTAGATAATGTCAACAGATCTATTCAGTGTCTGCTCCACTTCCAACAAACATAAGAAATTGAAAACAGAGGGAGAAAGACCACCTCTAAAGATGACCTACAACGTTGATACATTGTCTGGACAAGGCTCAAGAAATGTGACAATAATTCTATAAACTTTTCATGCATCCACAGCTGAGCTTTCATTGCATTAACAACCTGAAGAACACCATTACATGAACATGAATGTGTGAGAGAGAGAAAGAGAGAGATGAAAGGAAAGAAAGAGAAATTGACTTGTATATATTACAGACCTTTTGCAGCATTTTGGCTGGTATATATATATATTTTTTTTCAAAATGTCTAATTCAACAACGGGGAAAAGTAATGATAAAAATGCAAAACAATGAATTACTATCAGATAGTGACCTTCTCGATAATGGTATGTTACATTAAAACAACAAATTCTGCTAACGACATTAGAAGGGGGAAAAACAAAAATAAAACCAGCTATATAGACACAACAGGTTTGAGTAATTGAACCACATATATACACATGCATACACTCTAAGCACAAATTTAAATATGACACAATAATCCCACAATTAATCATCAGTAAGGCCAAAAAATACTACCATATAGATAATCAGTGATGCAAATGAAACCAATGAACAAGAAAGGCAGGCAACAGGTATGAGGTAAGGAACTGAGGCAAAAATGTTTAAGGATTGTAAAGGAACGAAGGAGTATACCAGTTTGATCTCAAACACTTACCAATAACCTGGTTAGATCTTCATTCTCATGGCCATATAAGGCACAGACATCTAATAAATTTGGCAAGTCAAGCAACTTCTTTTCCTGCAAGAGAACTATAAATGGAATTAGTGAACAAAGTGTACTTAGAAGAAGTCCAATGAATCATCAGCAGTTAAATTTCCTCTTCTTGAAAGTTCCGCAACTCAATGTTTTCAGAGTCACTTTGGTACACCATATGAAGATTTTGATACAACAGAGGTAAAACGGATAACTTCTAAAATTTCTCGTTCTGATAATCCAGGTATCTCGATTAAAAATAAAAACTCAGGAAGAGGGGAAAAGCAAAAATTCATACTCTCTTCAACATCAACATGTGATGCATAGGAAGGCTAGATAATATACCTTCAAATGAGTATAAAGACTGGCATGCCATAATACCAAAAAGTCCAAAAATTCCTAAAGCAGCAATCAATACTAAAATAGATATTATATTGTATATAATTTTCTCATCAAAATGGCAATTGTCTGAATGCTCAAATCCCTCCCCCCCTGTCCTTTCAATTTTTCTATCTGAAATTGCATATTCTAATTCACTAACATGTAGGGCAAAATATTAGTTACAAACAATATGCACAACAAAGCCTCAGATTGTTATGTCACACAAAACCCCATACCTGAATGATCTTTTGAACTGAGACTATCAGCTGTCTTAGCACCAGGATCGCGATTGGAATTTTTGATCTGCACAAAACATCAAAATGAATTAAATCCAAGAGCTAAACTTCACCTAAACAATGAAAGAAACTACAAAAACTAACTGTCACATTCAAGACTTACATTCGATACAAGACCATAAATACACGCCGGCACAGCTCAGACTCTCCAACAATGACTCCAGCAAGTATTCGCTTGGCTCCACGATATGGAAAATCATACCACCTACTCTTGTACTTTAAAAAGCTTTCTAGAAAAGCATGCAGGGAGGTGTCGCTGGCCACTGCGAAGCCCAATAAAGACCCTTTCAGACTTGTGGTTTTTCATCTTATAGATCTTCTATCATCATTTTACCAGAACCCTTTCAATTTCATAGTAAACTAACTAATAAAACATTCAAATTAGATGCATCCAAGAACTCCATTAGCTACAAAAGCTACCACAAAATCATCCAAAAAAGAAAATTGATGAACAAAAAAGAAGCAAAAATTAACCTTCTTTCCAGAAATCTCTGGGCTTCAATTTGACGCAACCGAGATAACTCCCTGTTGAGAAGATCCACCACTCTCTGAGACTCCACAGGGTCCAATCCACCCTCATCGGCGCCAAGCCCAGATGCCACGGCCTCATCTTGGGGCAAGTAATTTAAGTAATTGCCACTTTGAATTTGACTATCATTAGAAACCCAGTTCCCAATATCCCCCATCTTGACTCTCCTTCCGGAAACCGCCGTCGCTCCGCCGCCGCTGTGTGTGGCATCGGGTTGGCGGGAAAACGATTGTCTTAAAGAATTGGATAGGGTTTGATTGGAGGTTGATTCTCTCTTGGGAATAAATTGCGTTTGGGTTTTATGGAATCCCTTTTTGGTAGATTCTTCATTACTTGTACTCTGATTGCTGAATCTATTAGACATTTTTTCTGCGTAAAATTTCAGATTTTTTGTGTTCCTCGAGGAGTGGGTGCGGCAGTGAAGAGTGAAGACTCGTCCGATTCAATTACTGTGTGTGGAACCAACAGTTATAGGTTACTATCAATTATAATAATAATAAGGGTTAAAAAGCAAAATGCCCCTCCAACTATTACCTTAGTTGTAAAATACTCTCTAAATAATTTTTATAGGTATTTTACACATTTGACATGTAATCAACTATTTAAAATATCATTTTGCTGAAAATTGATCATTATACCCCTATATATTAGTTAAGTGAATGTCATTTTCCTTTTTCCTTTATTTATTTTCTCTCTTGTTTTTCATTTTATATTTTCTAATCCTTTTTCTCATTGTTAAAAAATTATATTACTTCTAATATTTTATTAATTATAACATCTAATTTTACATGCATCTTATGATTTAATTTTTAAATTAAAATATATTTTAATAAAATAAAGTATATTTTATTATAATACAAAATTTGCAATGAAATATTAATACTAAAATTAACGAATAAAAATGTACAAAAAAATATAGCCTAAAAAATTTAAAGAATTTATTTTAAAAATACAAATAAAAATTGTGCATGTAGAGTCATTCAGAATATATTTTGGCTAAATTTATTTTACTTTATATTAACAAGTTATAATATTTTATTATGCTTTATTATTGTTATGCCAAAAGTAAAAATTTTACATGAATTCTCATTCTATAATTTATGTTTACGTTAAGAGTAATTTTTTTAAAAAGTTTTTTTTTCTCGATACTTAATTTTTTTGTAGTTGGTTTGTTTGTAATAGTATATCACTAATAAATACATAAATTGTACATTGAAATAAAAAAATATTGCCTGTAATATAAAGTATATTTATTTTATAAATTAAATTATCTAGACACATAAAAATTAGAACTCGTACATGAGCAAAATTAAAGAAGTAAAATTATTTAGTAGTATGGAGATTGTATAGACACTTCTTAGTCATTTAGTAATAAAATTATCTCTTATTGGTTTATTATATTATGAGATAAGATTTAGTTTTTCCATCTTTAGAAGACCCATGTATAAATTAGATGTTATAATTCAATAAATATAAGAAGTAATATAATTTTTTAACAATGAGAAAAATGATTAGAAAAAATAAAATGAAAAACAAGAGAGAGAAAATAAATAAAAGAAAATGACATTTCACTTAACTAATGTATTGGGGGTATAATGGCCAATCTCTAGCAAAAATGATATTTTAGATAGTTGACCACATGTCAAGGGTGCAAAATGCCTATTAAAATTGTTTAAGGGGTATTTTGCAACTAAGGTAATAGTTAGAGGGGGCATTTTGCTTTTAACCCATATTAAGAAATAGTTGGTTTGTTTGTAATAGTATATCACTAATAAATACATAAACTGTACATTGAAATAAAAAAATATTGCTTGTAATATAAAGTATATTTATTTTATAAATTAAATTATCTAAACACATAAAAATTAGAACTCGTGCATGAGCAAAATTAAAGAAGTAAAATTATTTAGTAGTATGGAGATTGTATAGACCCTTCTTAGTCATTTAGTAGTAAAATTATTTTGTAGTTGGTTTATTATAATATATTTCAATTTAAAAATTAAATAAGAATGATGCATGTAAAATTAGATGTTATAATTAATAAATATAAGAAGTAATATAATTTTTTAACAATGAGAAAAATGATTAGAAAAAATAAAATGAAAAACAAGAGAGAGAAAATAAATAAAAGAAAATGACATTTCACTTAACTAATGTATTGGGGGTATAATGGCCAATCTCTAGCAAAAATGATATTTTAGATAGTTGACCACATGTCAAGGGTGCAAAATGCCTATTAAAATTGTTTAAGGGGTATTTTGCAACTAAGGTAATAGTTAGAGGGGGCATTTTGCTTTTAACCCTTATTTTTTTGTAGTTGGTTTGTTTGTAATAGTATATCACTAATAAATACATAAACTGTACATTGAAATAAAAAAATATTGCTTGTAATATAAAGTATATTTATTTTATAAATTAAATTATCTAAACACATAAAAATTAGAACTAAATGCATAAGCAAAATTAAAGAAGTAAAATTATTTAGTAGTATGGAGATTGTATAGACCCTTCTTAGTCTATTTAGTAGTAAAATTATTTTGTAGTTGGTTTATTATAATATATTTCAATTTAAAAATTAAATAAGAAGATGCATGTAAAATTAGATGTTATAATTAATAAATATAAGAAGTAATATAATTTTTTAACAATGAGAAAAATGATTAGAAAAAATAAAATGAAAATCAAGAGAGAGAAAATAAATAAAAGAAAAAAGAAAATGACATTTCACTTAACTAATGTATTGGGGTATATGGTCAATCTCTAGCAAAAATGATATTTTAGATAGTTGACCACATGTCAAGGGTACAAAATGCCTATTAAAATTGTTTAAGGGGTATTTTGCAACTAAAGTAATAGTTAGAGGGGGCATTTTGCTTTTAACCCTTATTTTTTTGTAGTTGGTTTGTTTGTAATAGTATATCACTAATAAATACATAAACTGTACATTGAAATAAAAAAATATTGCTTGTGATATAACGTATATTTATTTTATAAATTAAATTATCTAGACACATAAAAATTAGATCTATACTCATGCATGAGCAAAATTAAAGAAGTAAAATTATTTAGTAGTATGGAGATTGTATAGACCCTTCTTAGTCATTTAGTAGTAAAATTATTTTGTAGTTGGTTTATTATAATATATTTCAATTTAAAAATTAAATAAGAAGATGCATGTAAAATTAGATGTTATAATTAATAAATATAAGAAGTAATATAATTTTTTAACAATGAGAAAAATGATTAGAAAAAATAAAATGAAAATCAAGAGAGAGAAAATAAATAAAAGAAAAAAGAAAATGACATTTCACTTAACTAATGTATTGGGGTATATGGTCAATCTCTAGCAAAAATGATATTTTAGATAGTTGACCACATGTCAAGGGTACAAAATGCCTACTAAAATTGTTTAAGGGGTATTTTGCAACTAAAGTAATAGTTAGAGGGGGCATTTTGCTTTTAACCCTAATAATAATCATGTTTTTTCTATCCCTCTACTTACTCGAAGCTATCACATAAACTGGATTTTATTATGTTAAAAAAAAACTTTAAAAGTTAAAATCATTTATTAAAGCTTTGTTTGATTTATTATTATTCAAGTCGAATAAGTCGAATCACGTCGGTAATTTTAAAGACATGTAGAATATAAGATTTTAGAATATATAATATTATATGATATAAATTTTCTTATATAACGAGATGATTCCTTAAAAAAACTGTTGAATTTTCTCAATTCATATATAAATTTATTTATTTTATCAATTTTGTTTAATAAATTGATGCTATCAAGCGAAGATTTATTTGGGTATAGAATAACCTAGTTCGTGTATATGTGAACAGTTATGAAAAATCTAAGATTATAATTTATTGTGATTTCATTATATTGTATTACACTTCTTTACTATAAGATTATCTTGATATTCCCTCTATTTTTTTAGTTATACAATTACCTTTCTAAAAGGAAAAAGTTAGGAAGCCAATAAACCAAAATTATTCAATTTAGACTTTTTAAAAAACTAAAAGACAGTGAAAACAAAAGAATTAAAAAAAAGGGGGAGTTAACTTGTAAAATAATGTTGAAAAGCATTTTTTATGTGTGCTTGTTTCGCTAGGCCAAAATATGTTACAGAACTTTATTTGACCATAACAAAAGAAGATGAGGAGAATTTGATCGAAAAGCTCATTTTTTGTAATAGTATAGTATCTGGTTCGAATCATTTGATATTACTTTGTAAACTTTCAGAAACATTAGGATGTACTCACAACGGTGCAACACCCAGTTACATTCAGTATCACAACTCATAAGTAATTCTTTCCGCAGCAGAAAGAAGACCATCATATGAAACATGCTTGCAACAATAAGACTTTATTGTAGAGATCAATATTTTGGGGGTTAGGAGGAAGAAATATATAGATCGGCACACTGCTGAGCATCACAAAGCTAAAGATGGAAAAACTTATCATCTCTAATCTGTCTATCATGCAAAATTCTGTACAGACTTCTACTAAGAAATCGCAAGACATTCAATTTAAACAAAATTTGCTGTTCTCTTGAGTTGCTGAATCTAAATGGATTAGCCATGACCCAGCAACTTTACAAGGTGGAATACATAGAATATGTCAGCACATCACTATTCCAATCGACCACACCAGTGCTATAGTAATGAAGATCGTCACATAACATTCCTTCCTTATATTTCCTCTACACTAAACAGATCAGACCCAATCAAAGTTTGTTTCTTTAGGCAAGACCAAACCGACAAGGCGAAGTGAAGGATTAGGAGCAATAGACAGCATGGAACCTAGATCGTTCGAATATGGAAGAATAAAAAGAAGTCTAGCCCACATTGATTTTACAGCAGGAATTTTGATTACTCCTGCACATTCCCTTTGCTGCAAGTATGATATAAAATCTTGAAACTGCAAAAGAAAAGTAGTTTGAGAGATCAGAAAGAATAGTACCCGGAAAAAAGAAAGAAAAAGCCAATGACATTCCAGCAAGAATGGATTATATCAAGGTCTTTACTACAATGGCAAAGCTTTTATGCAAAATAGAAGAACCTAATCTCACTTCATGATGCAATTTCATGATTATTCAGATTAGAAATTGACGGCAAATCAGGGCACCCTGAAATATTTTTCAAAAGTAGAATATTATGAACTTACACCCTTATGGTCGTCTTGAGAGGAAGGAAGCAACCAGCATATTTCTCTCTGCATCACATTGAAAAACATGATACAGTTATATTTCACAGCAACTCAAAATATTGAGGAATCTTGCTTTGATCACATGGGACAACAGATTTGCGAGAGGAAATACCACCATGTAAAATTTTAAAAAATGAAAAAGGAGAATATATTTTAGGTTTGCTGTTGAAGGAAGGGGAGGGGAGTTCAGAAGTCATATTTACAAATTTTAAGTCATGTCATGCTACAACAACTCCAGTTAATTCAGCTCCTCAGATCAAATTTTTGAAATAACTAGTGACAATGGAGAAAAGTGATTTTTTTACTCCTCATCCATTGTTTAATGGCCTAGACTAATTTGCTTTAAGTTCTGCAAAAAACTTCAGAGAAGGTGTCATGATAAGGCATACACTGTCTAGTTTCCTTCAACTCCCAAGAAGAGGACGGTCAACACTTGAAAATGAAAATCCCCAAGGATTCCTAACCATTTAAAAGCAGTTATAAAGAAGAACAAATTTACTACAAGCAACAGTCTCATCCATTAATCTTATAGCAGTCACAGGATGATTTTGAATGAGCTTAACTTTAAACACCCATGCTACCAAACAAACTCAAACTACCTGCTTATGATGTCCAGCAAACATCCAAGGACAAAGTAAAACTTATGAACCGAGTTCAGTATAATGAAGAAGGCTTATGTCAGTATGAATGTGTGTATGAAAGAGAAACGATTTAGGGTTCAACAACTCACTTTGTGTGAGGGAGTATTTGAAAATGTTGTTTTCACATGCCGGAAATCAGTGCGCTTTGTCATATCTAATTTAGCAGGCCATCTGCACTCACATCAACAAGAAAGCTTCAGAAAATAAGCGCATTCAGTTTATCATGTAATCAAATGACAATCAAATTCTTATAAAATTGGCTCGGCCATCTCATCCAAGTACTTGCAAATATCAGAATCAACTCTCTGTGCATAAATTGTACAGTAACGCACCCCACTTTTACTTAAGGTTCCCTGCCACTTGTATTGCACAGAAGATTGTTTAGTGTACTCTGAACTAGAAGATTCTGGTGGTGGAAGTGGAGGTGGAGAACTAGGTGGAGGAGGAACCACAGGTGGCTGAGAATAAGGTGGTGGAGGAACCACAGGTGGCTGAGAATAAGGTGGTGGAGGAACCACAGGTGGCTGAGAATAAAGTGGTGGAGGAATCACAGGTGGCTGAGAATAAGCTGGTGGAGGCGGGGGTGGAGGCTGGGATGGAGGTAATGGAGGTTGCAAATCAGGTTGAGAAGGGGGTGGTGGGGAAATGAAAGAAGGTGGAGCAATCACAGGGACAGAAAACATCTGAGGCATTGAGTTTCCATGATATGTGTTTGAGCTATAGGAGTCACAGAAGCTGGTATAAATGGTGGCGGAATTGGATT
Organism: Cinchona pubescens; assembly: GCA_025175665.1. NCBI lineage: Eukaryota > Viridiplantae > Streptophyta > Magnoliopsida > Gentianales > Rubiaceae > Cinchona > Cinchona pubescens. The sequence goes on from JANKKI010000326.1 coordinate 1,497,924, forward strand.
GCGATGAATATTAGGTATTACACGAGGCGACATTGGATTGATGGGCAGATGATTATTCAAACCACGTGCATCCCATGAACTATTTGGTGGAAAATTGAGAGGTCGGAATTGAGGTGCTTGAACTGGCTGTGGTGGTGCAATAGGAGGTCCAAGAGTCGGTGCAGGTATGCGCAGAATGCTTCGTGGTCCAGAATGCAGCTCTATTTCAGGTTTTCTGTACATCCACATCTGTTCTGCAGAACTTGAAACAACATGACCCCCTGAGCGTGAATCAGAAAGGCATATTTCAACTCTTTCTCCAATAAGGAATGAAAATAGTAGATCACGTAGTTAGTCTGTTAATAAATGCTACCACCTTGTGCACATCCAAAATTTTGAGATAACAAAAAAGTACCTCCATGTGAAGGATCCACAAACAACATTTCAGGAGGCCTAGACCGAACTTCTGGCATCTTATCCGGGACCAGTTTGGCTGAAATGCATGTCCACCTTGTCTCATGATTCCATGATTTTCTGGATTTAGTCTTGGTGATGTAAGCTCCAGAGTGTTGTTATCAGGTTTTACCACAAGTGGGGTGGTCTGGTGCTTCCCAGGATGACTGTTGAAAACATTGTGAAATACTTTTGTCAGGTTGAAATTATTGATACTGTTCAGGCCCATACCGACGAGAATAAGAAAAGGACCAATGTCCTATTTAAAACACAAACAACTGCTTCATGCTGTAGACTATCGAATACATGAGTCTAAGCATCAATCAATCTATGAAAAACTAGGTAAGACTTACATGACCTGCACCAGAAACAAAATTATTAGGTTATGCAGTAACAAAAAACTGGAATAAGTGACCATAGAGATTATTTTAAACCAACATAGACATTCTTGCATTTAAAAAACTGATGCATGTTTTTAAATCCTTAAAATTGAAGACTGGTCGACTCCTAAACCAGCATCCATCAGTCTCCCAATATGACAGGCTGAACATATATAAGGCATTAGTAATCCCCATAATTAGACAGATCGTGTATTTATTTCCTTTAGTCCTTCAAATCAACTAAGCATGAAAGTATCACAATGCCTCTAACAATTGCAAAAACCCTCTTTTAGATAATACAGAAACATCTTAGCAGGCATAGTAAAATGAGAAAAATTCATAACCAAATGAATCAAACACATACACTACCTGTCATATGTCTGCTATTCACAGTTCATGAAAAGGTTAAAAGTCTAAGATGGCAGGAATAGAAAAGAAACAAATAACAAAGGCAAAATAAAGTGACAGCTTAATTAATTTGCACATACAAACTGTGTTTCATTGTTTATGGCAATCAATTATTTAAAAAAAAAAATACTTAATGAATAGGCACCCCCTCAAAATCTTTTTGCCATAAATAGTACACACCCAGCGTAATAGTAACACTAAGATATGCCTTGTTGTTTTTAGTGTTTCATTTTCTACCAGAAGACTTCATTATATAATTTTTAGGACTCCCAAGTCCAACAGATAACATTTATAGGCTAGTGATTGATCAATAAAATAGGCATACAGATAACATGCCTCTTACTATACTACATATCTGAGTTTTATAGGAACTTTAGACAAATACAAAATTAAACTGATTTTTTGTGTCTATTAACCCAAAATCTATAATGAATAATCTAGATCCCCAACACTTTCTTCTTAGGATAAATCAGAAACAGAAACCATCAAAACAACAAAAAGAAGCATCAGCAGCAATTTGGAACCTGAATTCAATTTGGAAGAATATCTCTGGACAATCACGAATATTGCTTAGAAGAGTTTTTGCAGTTTCTATGCTGTCGCATTCAACAAACCAGCAGGAACCTGTAGATATATTTTGTCTAGTTAATCTGACAATGGATCCCATACTGTTGATGGCAACATTACAAAGAGTAAATAGCTCATCATCAGAGAGAAACATGGGACTCATGTGCGGCATACTAATCCCCTTCAGAGAGTACTGGTTGGCAATTGTTCTTCTTTCCTTGAAGCAACATGATGATTTCCAGTTACACAAGTATCTGAATCTCTTATACACCGAGCAACATTATACTTTGTGCGTAACTGAGAAACCATTGAAGACAAACGTGATCCCCTGGACAAATAACTATCAGATGGGTTTTCTGACAGTGCTTGAGAATATTCGACTATGTTATTAACAGAATGGTTGCTTCCTGCAACAAAAGGGATTGCAGCAGAACCAGGTCTAGCATTTGCAGTGTGCATCAACACATCAACAGGACCTCCATTTGATTGCAGAAGAGGGTTACCGCTTTCCCTGCGCCACCTTCTCAGATTAGCCATAGCAATTGTAGCTTCATCAGGTGCATCAAATTCCATCAACAATGCTCCTTCACTGCTAAGATCAGTTACCCAGCGAGGCCCTTTATGGAGTACCTTTCTGACTTCATTCATTATCTCATCCCTGGCCCATTGGTTTGAAACATGACCAGGGTACCATGTAAACATTGCAAGTTGAACCAACAGCGACCCCATTCATACCTCCCCTAGTTCCAAATCCTGTATCCGTGAACTTTACGTCAAGATAACCACCCCAAGTTGAACATCCACGCATATTTTCCCTGGCTTTTACAGCATCTATAATGTTTCTGTACTCAATTAAGGCAGATCCTTTGAAAGGAGAGTATATGAACTGATCTATGGTACCGAACTTCTCAAACTGAGACCTTAAAACTCCTTCAGATGCATCAGGACCTAAAGAACCCAACCAAAGCTGTTTAGAGGCTGCAAAAATATCCATGGCTGCTGGGTCACCATCAGAGTACCAAGCCACTTGATTCATTGAAGGATTTCCCTGACACAAATGATGCTTAGGTGAATCAAAAGAACAATTTATGCCTTCGTTTAAAGATCTCAAGGTAGGTGAAGAGACGTCCATGCTCAAAATTTGACTCCTCTCTCTCTGAACACCTTGAAGTGAACTCCTTAAGCCCACTGGTAGTTCTTGTGATAGGTGAGAGAATATGTCGGTTCAATGAGTCTCTTGGCACAGACGACCTAGAATGGGAATCTCCCGGTCCCCCAAAATCAAAGTCCATCGATCTTGACCCTCCACTATCAACAGAGGGACTTGCACTTGAATGGTAATCAACTGAGCTGCTTCTTTTCAAATGTGAGCTAGAAAATCTGTTAGTCATGTTATCCGGACAAGATTTATCATACATTTTCGAAGGACAATCTTTTCCATTAACCTCGGATGAAGTTTCTTGTTGACTAGTTTCTCTAGGAACCAAATACTGATTACTGTATTTGGATTGGCTTGATTCACTCACATCACAATCTGCTTGGGTGTCTTCTCTATTTACTTGTTCTCTGAAAGATTCAAATATTCCATCTAAAGCAGAAGTAACATCTGAAACAACCTCAGAAGATGCTGATGTATATAACTTCTTATACCTAGAGAAAATCCAACTTTTCAGGGATACGTTTTTGCAAAGAACACTGCACAGATAAAAGCGTAAATTGTACATGATGAATAGAAACCATAGACTAACAACAGAGTCCAAGTTATTCTTATGGCTTATTAATGACAGAAAATTCTGAGTTGACAGAGACTTGATTCTATTGGTTGCATTTTCTTGGATCCGTAGATACTAGGATTTCATGCAAGGTCAAAAAGTGAAGCCAAAACATGAGGAGATCTATTGCTTTACCAACTATTATACATCAGAGCTCAATTAGGGAACAAAGAATATATGATCGGAACTATTTTATGCGTAAGAGTATATGGAAGAAGATGACATCAATCATATGTAAGAGATGCATAACCTTGATATTTTCTTATACGCAAACGAAAAGAAACAGCCTGAGGATAGTTCTCAGAGTGATAGTTCAATCGGAGTTTGCCCTTGCTGCTTAGTTTAAAACACAGAAATAGACTGATAAACACCATTTCCTTCAATGATGAATCTGATTTGATCCCTTTATAAGTAGGTGTACTATCTGCACTGCTATGAACTTATATAATATCCACCTTCTATCTGCATCAACTGTCATTTTTCTAATTACTTCTACCTAGATGCCAAAGATCGTGTAGTAGGAAGAGAAAAGGACAAACTCAAATACAAGATGTTCTGCATAATGGAGGATTGGGAATTATGTTCAGCAGATCGCACAGTTGAAATAAATCCATAATAAACAAGACAGTAAATGCTTATCATATAATATGAAAACCATAAAAACCAAGCCAAATAAAATAATAATATTAACATATTCAGGTAATATTTCCAGTTTTTACAATAAGTAGATAGTGATACTACAAATATCAACATTTCTAAAGAATAGCTATGTAAACTCGAAATGGTCGCTTCATCCAGCTAGTCATTAACAATAGTTTCAGAATACTGCCAAGCTTGGGCTAAGCACCTTGGCTTATACAACTCTTTCAATCCTTGAAGATGGAACTCTTAGAGGTGATTATAGCCGTGAAACTAGTTACAAACCAAAGCACCTTTGCTTGGGTAAGGAACCAGCAGAAAAACAAAACTAACTTGACGGGAACAGGGAACAGGGAACAGGGAACAGGGAACAGGGAACAGTTATGGAAAGCCAACCATAGATTCTAAGGGTCATAAATTTCATTCTCTTCCATCTCCCTCCCACCACTGAAAGCAGAAAGCAACAAATATTTCACTGAGTACAATGTCATATCAGCACTAACCAGAACTATTGGACACCAAATTTATTAAAAGTTTAAAGCAACACTCAAAGACTTACCAGGCCTAGCATGCAGTTCCTGGAAACAGAAGATACATTTTCCGAAACATGGTGGCTTTCTCGAACGAGTCCAACACCATTGTTGCCTAGACAACTTTTTCCCATTAAGTTTACATTTTCACCATCATTCCTATGAGCAGACATATAAGAAACAGCATTATCAAGCCTGTTTGTCAGTTGGCGAAGAAAGTAATGTCCTCCCTTAGGAGTTGCATCTGCTGCTGCCGAGTTGAAGTTTGAGCTGAAAGCATGCTGAAAGCGAATCCTTTGGGCAACTAAAGAATAACCGCATAAAACTAACAGCACGAAATTTAGATAATTTCAATAGTGTAGAATCTCCTCCATCCAAAAACTTCTCCTTAAACTCTGAAATGAATTCTTTGGCATCAAGGATCTTTAGAGATTCCTTGTCAATAATTTGGAAAATATCCTTCCCCTCAAAAGAAGATATTAAAAAAGTAAACACGCTCAGAAAAACTGCAGAACAAATGCCTTGAATAACTGATGATGATGGCGCTTCCTGAGCAGCAGCTTCACAGATATATACCAGACCAAAAATGCAGGCTTCAGCAGTTTCAAACGCAACACCATCAAAATCCTCTCCATTGCTTATCACAGCCAAACTGCAATTATGCATGTTAATAACAACTTTTTCTGCGGCTTCAAGTGCAGTAGGACAATAGGATGCGTATCTGGGAATCAAATCAGCTACTATACGTTGCACACTTGTACAGCCTGAAAGTGATGTCACAGTACCAATCATCAGAATTAATTATTAATCACCTTCCTGCCTCGAAACTGAAACTAAAACCTCACAAAGAAATAGACACAAGCAACTTCATCAGTTTTGAATACAGAACCACATTGATTCAACCTATCATGCACATAGTTATTTTTGGATTTATCTAGTTATCTTGTTATCCAAAAACCTGACACAAACTTAGAACTGTGCACGTCAATTATCTATATAGGCAGTGAAAACGGCCTGTGCTGGATATCTTCTGCTTTTTATATACCTGATTTTGTAAAAGTGATTTTGGGAAACTTGTTTGAAGGATAGAAAACATGTTGTTGGTTTTCAGAAGCACCGCAATGACTTCTTCTCAGAATCAGCCTTTCTAAAGAAGTTAAGTACAGAGTTCAAAACAGATTTTAGGTTTGAAAAAGCTTTAAAACTAGGGTTTCATTCTCAAACACTTCTATCTCCACTTGTACCCTCATTTTATCTTAGTTCTTTGAATTCCTTCATCTTTTTTTCAACAATTTTTTACCATCTTGACAGATTAAAGCTTTTCCAGGCAATAAACCACAATAAAATTCAACCGGAAAAGTGGCAATGACTCCATTGATCCGATAAATTCGTAAATTCCTTTTATTCAATCTAACATACGTATTAAACAGAAAATTAAAATCAAGAAACACAAAATTAGGTATTAAGGGGATAAAAAGTAATAAACTTTTATAGACCTCTGGAAGCAGTGATAAGATATAGATAAGCTTGTTCCAGGTCCGGCGAGCGACGGGGATCCTGCTCCTCTTGAGCGATGCAGCATTTGATTTGCTTGAGACAATTGTAGACTTTGCGAATTTCTTCGAGGTTTTGTTGTCTTCGGAGAATTTCTTCCTGCGTTAGAGGCTGAGCTGGCGGCGTTCCCGGTGGTGGTGGTTGTTGCTGTTCTGGTGACAGTGGTGGAGGAGGAGGAGGCGGCAGTGGCGGTGGCGGTGATGGTGATGATTGTTGAAATTGTTCGTACTACAGCTTTCGCTTCTTCAGCGGCTGCTCCGCCGAAGCCATGGTGGCGCTGATGAGAGAGGAAACTGAGACTAGCGCCTTTAATACGGATTCAAGCCTCGGGGCTCCAAATCCGTTTTAATTCAGATATTTATGTTGGGTTTGGACTCGAATTACCATATTACCCTTATTGTCAGGTTTAACAGTCGAAAGCTTTAATTACTAAAATTACTAAGAGCAAAATGAACCAATAATCACTAAATTGTTGGGTTATTACATATGAGATTACTGAATTATTTATTTTACAAATTTGGTTATCGAATTACCTTAAATGTATACAGGATCACTCCATGTATTTTCATCATTAGTGCATATATGAAATCATATTTTGAAGGATAAATTTGTCAAACTACATTAAATTAATGTTTCTAAAAAAATTAAGGTCAAAATTAGAAAATAAAAAGACAAATCAAATAATAGGAAAGGTGATATTGAAAGAAAGGGAAAACTTTAGATCAAAATTAAATTGCTTAATTTATCAAATTTTCAATTATTTAGTTCCACCTTTCCTACTACTATAGCCTAACAACTTTCTCTCCCCTTCTCTTCACCAAACATTTATCTTTCTTCTGCCACCAGCCCATCCCTCTTCTCTCTTCTGCTATTATCCCTCTCACTTTTGTCACTTCTTTCATCCTATTTTCCTCTATCTTTCTCTCACTTATCCTTTCTCATCTCACCCTCTTCTATCTCTTTCCTCAACCCTGCTACCCCATTTTCGTCCCTACCCCCATCGCCCACTCTCTCCCTCATCTACCACTCCAGTTGTCCCTCTTTCCTCAACTCACCCTACTATTTCTGCCTCCTAACCCCTGCCACCCTCCCTTCAGAACAACTCACTCCTTCCCAAATTCCCAACCCTAGATTTGATCCCTCATCCCCAAATCCGACCATTCTTACTTTGATCTGACTTCTCACCCCTAATCCGACCACCCACATCCCTAATCTAATCCTCACTTCTAATCCACTGCCCTGTACCTCTGAATCTGCCACCACCTCGCCCATACCAGTATAATTGGTTTTTTCAAAACCACGTGGTTTTAGCTTGTTTTACAACTAAACTACGTCATTTTGATGAATCCTAAATATGTAGTCGCAAAATATTGATTTGATGATTTTTTCCCTTAAAATAACACTTTCCGTTACTAGTAACAATTAAAATAAACAGAATGACCACAAAAATACACTTACAATAGTTCGGTAACTAAATTTACAAATAAATAGTGACCTTATATGCAACAACTAATAATTTAGTGATTATTGGTGTAGTTTGCTTACTTACAATACTACTAGACAAACACATAGATTTTTATCTTGGGTTTCGAACTACAACATTACCGTTGGTGTCATGTTGAAATGATACTGCTAATAATTAATACTACTTAATACATAATTTATGTGATATGAATTTTTATTTATTTCACTTTGTGTCGTACTATTCGTTTATAATTTGACTATCAGAAAATAATTAGTATGGATCGGTTTTAACTCTATCTGTATATTATGTGGTCATAATTAAATATTATATAATCTTACTTACCTCAATTGATGTTACTTATTTTATATAACTTAATTCACACTACAAAATTTATAAAGTAGAGTTAAAGATCAATATACCTAGATATTTCCCTAATCACTGGTTGGGAAGGAATTTGAATTCAAAGAATTTTATAATTTCTGATATTTAAATTTTGGCATTTGGTTCTATTATTTGATTTGTAAAATATTTTTCTTTAAAAGTGGAAAGTAGTTGCAAGATATTAGAAAATCAACTTCTAATTAAGATTGTGAAAAATTTTACAGTCCCTCTTAAAAAATCATTCCCTTGTATTTTAAATGCTTGTACAATATAACATCATGTGCTTTAAATGCTTATATTGTATAAATTTTTAAAGTTAAGGGAATGGTTCCCTAAAAAGGACTATAGAATTCCCATAAGATCGTACTATTATGATTATTTTCCGTAAGATTTTTAAAATTGCTGGGTACTTACACTTAGGATGAATAAAAAATACAAATAGAAGTGGAGGTTTACAATCATGTTACATGTATATTTCTTTTTGCAAACCATATCATTTTCAAGACTGGACGTTATATAGTTTTATTAGCAGAAATGATTGATTTCATTATGTGTTAGTATTAGTTAAAATAAAACTAGCTTCTATATTTGTGATTTTATAATTAATTATACATAAAGGAAGAGAGAGTGATTGGTGTCTGTGTTAGAATTGCTTCAGTACAATGGGAAGGTTTGTTGGATTCAAGAAGAGACTTTTGGATCTGATAGGAAATGTAAGAGTAGCTACCTATGAAAGAAAGGATGAAGATAAGGCTAACCTCACAGCTAATATCCTATGGCAGCTCTGCAAAAGTAGGAATCAGAAAGTCTTTAGAAAATAGGCATATAATTTTTCACAAGTCCTGAAAAAGGCAAATAATGAATGGTGGGAGTATAGAATGGCAAACCAGACTACCAAGATGGAACACTGATGATTTCCAGGAATTTGAGACCTCAGTTGTTCTACTACTACTAAACTCGGAGAGGAAATTGGTGGAACAATCTAGCAAATACATTCCTGGAGGTGGCTAGTGCAGTTCACACTAGAGGTAGTTGTTTTGGCTTTGGTGTACTGGGTTCTGACAAAAATGAAAAAGCTCTGAAGGCTTGGGTAGAGAGAAATGAAGGCTTCACTAATCCTTCTTTAATTAAAGTTGTAGCTAGGGGTGTAAATGAGCCGAATCGAGTATGAATAGTGCCTTACTCGAATTTGAACTCGAAATTTTTTCTGATACTCGAACTCGAGTTCGAACTAGCTCGAAAATAAGTAAAACGAGCTCGAACTTGAGTAGTTCGATTTTTTCATAGGTAAAAGATGAAATTTTTCTAAAAAGTATGGACATTTTAGTAATTTTACATATAATAAAAAAAATTAAAAAAAATTATATAATGCTCGACAAGCACTCAAGCATATTATACATATGCTCAAAATTGGCTCGTTAAGAGTTTCGAGCTCGAATCATGAGTTTTTGACCGAGCTGCTCGTGAGCTGCTCGGTTCGTTTACAACCCTAGCTGTAGCTATTAGAAATGCATAAATAAATGCAAGATCAGTGGGATGGAATAGATTATCAGTGGGATCAAGCAACAAGAGCATTATTCATAAGCTGCAGAAAAAAGAATGCTAAAGATGTTAGACTTGCAATAGTGTTAGAAGACATTATCAATCTCAGTAATTCATTTTCTTACTGTTATTTTGTTCGGCTTCCAGCAGATATTAATATCAAAGATAGAAAATTAGCTTGTTTTGCTACAGAATTAAGAAGTGAAATTGTATGGGATGCTGTCTTCCGAAATTGGTTAGACTTTTTAGTTTAATCTCTCAAGTTTGAGTAGTTACTCAACATTGTACATTACTGTTTATATTCAATTTTATTTAAAATTATGACGTTTTGGAAAAAAAAAGAAGGTTTCTGTTATTTTTTGATTTGCCAACTATACCCTCATTCTCATAATGTAATTACTACAACTTCCTTCTCCCCTATTCCCTTCAACTACCTATCCTTTTATTATTATTATTTTTTTAATTCCACATCCATAAGGTGTATCTTTCCCACTAGTTACTTAAAAAATAAGGAAGTATAACATGGATAAGTAGAGGAAAAAGGTGGACAGAACAAAAATGGAATGAAGTGTAATTATACGAGGAAAATGAAATAATGAATAGTGAAAACTATTAACAAAGGCAAAATGCTACTTACCTAGTATTTGGGTTTGTTATTAAGATTTTATTGAAAGTTGCTTGTTTTTTATAATAGCTTTAGGTCTTCTTACTTAATGTCCATTAAGAAAAATAAAGGACTAAAGACGAATATGAATTTTAGCTTTTTTCATTCCAAGCCCAATAATTTGTTTCAGGTGAAGTAAAATTTTTGAATTGATCGGATTCAAATTATTAATGTCATGAATATCTTGGTTCATAAAGTACTAAATCACTCACCTAGAGTGATGTGGTATCATTCCAAATGGGTGATATGGTGCTCTAGGTTATAGATCAAAGAATTCATAACACACTGTAATAAAATGAGTCCATATAAAAAATTTTCATAGTGAGATAGGCTCAACAGAGAAAAAAAAGTTCATAAGTCCAGCCAATTGCAATTTCATTCTGTCTAGTAACATAACTCTAAATCCAAATTAACCACACAAAAATTCTAAATAAACAGTAACGTGACATTTGACTATACGATTCCAATTGACTCTACAAACCTATAAGATTACTAACCCCTAATTTTATATATTCAATTTTATTTTATTATTTTTTTAAGGGTAAAATACAAATAACCCCTCAGTACTTAGGTAAATAAGCACTTTATTCCCCTATGGTTATCAAATATGCATTTGACTCCCTTATACTTCAAAATTTTTTGTAAAGTGGATGAAAACTCTTAAAACTAATACCTACTTGTGAAATGCCTTTTATACCCATAACTAATTTAAGTGTCACACAAAATTTTTGAGGTCAATTTGAAAATTAAAAAAATACAAAATTTTGAGGTCAAATTAAAAATAAAACGGGGCCAATTTGAAAAAAACCTGAATCTTATCCTTCTTCCCAACAAAGCTGCCATTGTTATCTCCTTTTCTCCACCTCAGCCTCGGCCACTGCCAACACCAGCTAGCCCTTCTTCTTCCCCTTCCCTCACCACCCCAATCCCCCCATCTGCCTCCCCAGCCCCCATTCTTCTACTACCCTTTCTTTCCTCCCTCACCACACCTTGCTTCTTATACACATCTACTGTCCATAAGAGACATACCAGGGTCGTTACCCTCCCCTACGCCTAATCAGCCAACCAACCCCTTCCTGTCTCTCCAGCCCATGCCCACCCAATCCTGTCTTCCCGATTTGCCCCAAACCCACCCCACCCAGCCTCGATCTCCCTTGCTTCCCCTCCTCCTCAACCTCAATCTCCTCTTCCTATTCTTCTACCATTTCAAACTAGCCTATATCAAATCTTATCACAAAAACCGTCTGAAATCCTATCAAGGAAATAAGGAGATTTCCCCGAGCCGATGCTTATTACCAAAATTCAAAATCTGAACCTATTCAACAAAAGTCACAAAAAATTAAAACCAACCAACAAAAAAAGATTCAACTTTAACAAAAAAACCATCAAATTGTTGGGGCTCAAGGAAGTGTGGGGGAGATTGGGGAACATGGCAGGTTGCTGGGCGTGCTTGTGAAGGTGGCGACTAGGATATAATAGGGAGTAGAAGAGACAGGATGGGAAGAGATGACTGAGTGACGGGGACGGGCGGGATGGTTGGGATGGTTGATTGATTTGGGGTGGTAAGGAGGGTACCTAATCTCTTGGTGGCTGAGATAGGGAAAGAAAGGAGGTGGAAGTCATCTGGGGAAGGGATTAGGGTTTTTGGGGGCAAAAACGTCCATTCAAATATTATTTTAATGTTAAAAAAAATTTTAAAACAATTTCACACCACGTGTGACTATCAATTTTGACGGTTCCTATCAATTTTGCAAAAAAATTTGAATCACAGGGAGCTAAGGTGTATATTTCGTAGGAACTACAAGGGAATAAAGTGCATTTTTGACTAACACAAGAGAATTATTTGCATTTTATCCGTTTTTAAGAAACTGATGACATGTCATTGATATAGATTTTAAATTTGTGATATTTGTATAATGTATTCACTCAAGAGCTATATGGTAAACCTGCGAATGCATACCATATCAGTTGAGATTTTTTTTTTTTTCATTCTTTGAAAGTTGTTTCTGGACTTAATTGACGAAGTATAACATCATTTTTACTTTTGATAATTTCAGAAAATCTGCTACATACGTAACAGTTTAGTTTCTAAGGCCCTTCATATTTTTTCCTACGTCTTATTGAAGAAGAGGTTCATTTACATCACTTCTAATCATAAGATGATTGACTTGAATTCATTAATTATGGACAAAACTTGTGAGTTTCTCACTGTTAAGGATTACTTGTCTCACATCTTGTTATATTTTCTATCAGTAAACTTAATGAACGGTTAAAATTACTTTATTAAAATTACTCTACAGAATCTTCATAACAATTCATTAGGTGGTATGACAAAAAGTGGCACAGAGCGTGGAATAAAAAATCTTATATTGTTTCTCGTATGTTCTAAAACAAGTGAACTTGAAAACGTTAAGAATTTTCTATCCCACTTCTTATCCCACTCCTTATTGTACTACCTAATAAAAGGTCAAAATTAATTCGTTGAAAATTTTAATTATAATTAAAAACAATTTTGGTAGTTCATTAACCTTAGTAATATAGAGAATGAGATAGAAAATAGGATAGAAGATATTACAGCATTGTGAATGATGAAAATTTTGGGGTTATAGAATAGTATTACCATCACTTATCATGATCAAGAGGTATATTTTGTTGGAGATCAACATTAGCTGAAAATAAACTATTTTATTGCTCCTCACATTCTTTTCATTGTAATTGAATTGAGTCGGTGAGGAATGAGGACAATGAGTGTATATTATTGAGTAGATTCATGAATCTTAATCTTGGTACAAGTGAAGTACTCCTTGATTTGTAGCATGTGCAAGAATAGTTTAATTGCGAAAGTTAATACTATAAAACATCAAAGTTATTCCTCATCATTAATTAACATGAGATTGTGTGAAGAAGCAATTACAAGTCAGATTGTACATTCTCTCTTTCATTTGTATATCCTTTTTTTTTTTTTTAATTTACTCCTTTGGCAGCAGATAAAGAATTTTGAAAAATTAAAAAAATGGCAACTGCTGCATCCAGGATTATAGGGTTGGGAAAATCCTTCCGTACATGCCAATATCAAGTCCATTGTAGACTATAGGAGCATACATCCACATATCATCTGAGCTCAGTAACTGCGAAGAGACAAGAGTGCAAGAATATATATATTTAGCCTAAATGATCTTTATAGTTTGATAATAATAATGTTACAACATAAAAACTATGAATTAATTTTCAAGTTCTTGATATTACCTTAATCTGAAGCTGCAAAAAATTGACATAGTGAACTGCCTCTTCAAGCATTGTGCTAATGTCAACCTGTCTTGAATCCAATTAGAATCAATTAGACAATGTTGCCATCTTAAATCCCACTTAGAGATGTTTATTTATTCTATGAAGTTTACCTTTGTTCCATTGGGGATAAGATTTTGCAAGATTCTCAATCTCTCATTTATTCTTTCTCTTCTTTTCTGCAATGCAAAAAAAAATCAACATCTATAATCAGGAATTCCGAAATGTGAAATTGATCGTATAATGTTGTTACATAAACTCGAGTTTTAAATTTGTTTTTAGTCAAGGATGGTGAATCTTCATACCCTTGCATAAAGACTTTGAGGATCAGTTGCAGAACCTCTGTTGGCTCTTGTTTTTCCATTCAAGTTGAGGGCTGCTGGCTCTTTGGTATCTGACGTTTCTCCTCCATTTGATTCCTGAGAAGCATTGGAATCATCCTCCGAGTTGTAAGAGCAGCAGCTCTGTCTGTTCTGTGCAGCATTTGCCTCCTCTTCGTTCGTGCTAATTTGCGCGACTTTCTGGTTCTTTTTTGCCTTTTGGCTGCACATCTCTTTTATTTTTCTGAGCCTGAAATGTTCAATATAAATCATAATGCATTAGAAATATATCAGGATTGATCACGCCGACGCGATTGGAAAAAAGGTATAGAATGACAAGCCAAGTTTCTAAATATGTAAATGTACTCACATTTCTTGAAACCCGAGATTTCTTCTTAGGATTTTCGACAGTGTCATTGTTAAGTTTGTCTTCAGCTTCTGATTTGGAGCAGTGCTTCCTCTTGAGCAGCAATTCTTCATAATTAGCTGAATTATCAGTGCATTTAGTCTGATCACTTTCTGCATTCCCCAGTTTGTCATTGGCATTCTCTTCTCTTGGACAGCTACCATCAGGGAAAACTTGTTGTACCGATAATTTCTCATTTTTTTCGTCCATTACATAAAAATCCATGGACTGATCACGTGTGTCATTTGTTAGTTGAAAAACATTAGTATCATTAGCCTGATTAAATTCATGGCTGAGATTGGGCAAAACAACATGAGAAAATAGCCTAGTATCACTTGGACTAGTACTATTGCAACTGTCTTGAGAAATACTAGTATTTTGGAAGTTGTTAGTATAATCAATACTAGTAGTAGTATCATGATCATAACAGAAAAAACTCTCACCAACCCCAGCCACATTTTCGACGTTAACGGGCCAGAAATTCGATGGTTCCTCGGACAACAAATTGATATCAGAGCCGTGTAGCTGCAGCATGAAATCTGCATCATCAGTACTTGTAAACATTCTGCTCAAAGATTCCCATTCTTCATCAAAAAAGGCTGTCAATGGCTCCATTCTTTTCTTTTGGCAACTATAATTTCGAGCCTTTGGGAAAAAGGAAATTCTTGTTGAATCTTTCTAGTGAGACTGAAGATACTTTGTCAAGCTTGGAATGAACATAAAACTAGGGACATGTATATATACTATAAATGATCACAATGGAATGAAAGAATGTTAACAAGAATTTGACTTGATTACATTAATATTGTTGTAATATTACTTAAAACAGGCTGTCTAATCAAATTATTCTTTTGGGGTGGT
Source organism: Cinchona pubescens (assembly GCA_025175665.1). Taxonomy (NCBI): domain Eukaryota; kingdom Viridiplantae; phylum Streptophyta; class Magnoliopsida; order Gentianales; family Rubiaceae; genus Cinchona; species Cinchona pubescens. Next base: position 1,513,130 of record JANKKI010000326.1, read on the forward strand.
CCTAATTCTTTGTAACTAATCTGATGATCTCTCATGAGTCCACCATGAGGGGCCAAACCAGGCAAAGTACAACTCAGAGTGGGACCCCCACTTTCATGCAATTATGGATTAAAATATGTTTATTCTTTCAATGGCCTTAAAAAAGCATTAAGAATATTGATGACGACAGGGTTATCAGTCGATTCTTAATATTCATTTAGTTGTGACTAATTATGACTAATCAGTTGCTAATGATAATGATTAATTCATAATGCAGTTTCTGTTGGAGAAAACGGGAATAACGGAAGTGAGCTTTCAATATATTATTTTTGACAGTGTGAACTACATTCTGTACGATTAGATTGTTATTTTCTCTTACCTATTAGTTGGTCTTTTAAACTCATGATTTAGGTTGTTTTGTACTTTCTTATTTATTTCAGTTTTGATAGTGAGTAACGGAGTGTTTGACTTTTATGTGTTTATTGAAAACTTGTTTTGCGCTACTCATTGATTCGTTAATAGTAAAATATTTTTAAATTAAGTCTCCTGATTTTTACTCTTCATATTAAAGAGGTTTTCTACATAAAAATTCTGTATATTTTGTATTTGTTAATTTTATTCGTTTATTTATTTATTATTTGAATCAATCCTATAATTTATTTAAATGATGAAAAAAATTATTCTGAAAAATTATTCCGTTGCGCATTTTCATTTTTTCTTTTTCCAACAGTTTCTATGTGAGAAAACTATAGACTGAGAGTTATGGAGAATGAAAACTTGTACTAGTAGAATCGAGACAACGTGGCTTGGTTTTAGGAATAATAAAACTCAACTACTCAAAGTACAACAACAACATTCTCTATTCTTGAGGATAAACAAAATCAAGGAAGTCGGCATGATCGTGGAGCTGAGTATGACATTCTTTACACAACTCCATATCCGACACAGTAACCTTAAAGCTCTCTCATTGTCCCCTAAGCTTGCCTAAAACCTAACATTCATAAATGAGTATTGTCGATCCCTCACAAGTTTCATCAAGTTAAAAATTGTTGCAACTTCTTACGTGACTCGTACAATTTGCACCACAAAAAATACCTCTAAGCTATGCAAGTATGGGAAATGCACACAAGGCCGGACTAAATTCCGTACTTATATATTCTATTTTACTTTTTATTCTAATATTTATTACTTTAGCTGAATGTTCGTCTTCTGTATTTTAACATATAAGGAATATTTAGAGTACATATAGCGAAAATATAGATATTGCGATAGGAGGTCGTTTACCGCTAACCTCTCATTAGCAACTCTTAGTACTCGTCACATTAATCACTTGTATGTCGTAATTAACCTGTGTTCCTAGCTAGTTACTCTATTCTTTTTTAATCAGAAATGTTACATTAGTAATATCCTGGAGATCGATGGATGAAATCTCCCATTGAAGGCGTGCATTAAATTAATTAATGGCAAGATTACACTGTTCTATCTAGCCTGTCTTGATGATAATCTTCTTCTACAAGTATTAAATCTACAGCAGATCATGAAATTAATCCTGTCTGCAGATTAAAATCTAATCTCCTCGATTCATTCTGTTAAAAATCTTAAAAATTCCAAATATTTATTGCATTTGACAATGGGGAATATATCATGCCAAGAAAAAACAATGTACGTAAATGTTCTAGGGACGAAGCAAAGTATCTACGACAGAACCAAAACCCAGCTGTAATATCCTGTGTTTTTAAGATTAAAACACTTAGATAATAACCCAGGAAGCTTAGCAGTAATCGATGCAGATTACCCGAACTTAGTCATTAAACTGTTCATTCGCACATCCCCCTTTGATTCCGCCGAATCCCACGCTTCAATTCTACGCGTCAGAAAGGGACTGAATCCCTTTAATTTGATCGTATACTAATACTACTACTATATTCGTTCTACGTACACACACATCTACTACTAATACAAATAAATAAACGATATATTTATACAAATCATAAATTGATAAAATTATTGATCTGTCATTAATTTTGTAAAAAAAAAAAAAAAAAAAAATTCGATCAAATAATTAATTTTAACAAGTAATTCTGAATTTATAATTTCGTAGGTAAATTATTTTTAAGTTCTTGTTTCTCGATAGACTACAATTAATGTAAGCATATAAGGAGAATTAGTGCACCGCCCATTGCACGATCTCCCATTTCTATTCACTTAAATACTAGTATGTGAGAAAAAACAAATAAAACCCAAAACTTGTAATGCATACAGACGGGGGATGAAATCTAATATTTGGGAAGCCGAAAAAAAAATCAGATTTTGTTCTCTTGGGGAATTGCTATGTGGTTTTTTTTTTTTTGGCCGGCTTTGCAGTTTGCACGACTAGATAATATATTGTAAGGTATTTTTGTTCTTACGAGTTGGTAATAAAAATTGGTAAGAGTTGTGACTTCGTTTGTGATCAGTCGCAATTTTGTACCAATTCAGATTAAAAGAGAACTTATCTATATAAGCCAAAAAAAAAAAAAATTTAACGATTCAGTTGACAGCTAACTTTGTCTTATCAAACTACCAACATTTGGGATTAGTTTTGTCTTAATCCAGTTATTAAGGGACACGTGAACTTCAAAGGATGAGCCACGTAATCTTCTAGCTACTCTTTGTGGGTTGTTGTGGTTTTTTGTCTCTTTTTTTTTTTTTTTTTTTTCAGTTAATTTCTTTTGATTCTCTCTATTGGAATCATAAAAATATATAGTAATAGAATTTAGTATTCCATATGTCGTGAACAAATAAATTGAACTGTGGTACATTATATGCTTCTGCGTGAGTGTATGACTTTTTGCATATGAGATTTTTACTCCTTTTGTCTTTGAAACTAGGTCTATTTGATAAAATTAGGCTAGTTTGTGAAGTCTTTTTTTCTTTTTCTTTTTTTTTTTATAAATTCATTTGAAAATTTATCAAAAGAATTCCAAATTTCTTTAGGTTAGACCATGATTACTAGAAACGGGATATGTTAGGAAACATTATTCAAAATAAAATCAAATTTTGGTTATAGTTTGAGTATGAGTTTTTCTTGGATTAATTACTTTATATGGATTTAAGATAATCAATAAATTCTCCAATCTATACTTTATTAATTAGAAGATATAAAATCTCAAAATATAAGAAAATAACAAAATATTCATAATTTGTAAAGATTTTCTTCGATTTGAAATGCCAAAACCTAACTGAAAATAATTTAAGAAATGGAACTGAATCAACTAAGATCAAAATATCAGACCAAACTATCCAGTTATTTTTTTAAGGGAATTTTTTTTGAAGATATTGTTAGGGGTTCAGAATTCATGCATGTCAATGAGAGAAAAGGCTAATAACTTCAAATAATTAAGTTTTCTATTGTTTTTCTAAATAAATAACTTGATAAGTTGTAGTACACGCGTTTTTGGAAAGTTCAATAAACAACAACATACACAAAGATATTCAGTTATATATTTTTTGTTTGCTATGTATCTGAGGGTGTGCACACCTAGTTTATATTGGAAAATTAGAAAATATAATTGATGGTTTAATAATTGTTAGTTTGTGATTAGCAAAGATTTCAAACACTTTCAACATTAATTCAAAGAAACTGTCCACTAATTTCAATATAATTATAAGATTAATTCTATTATAGACATGTATTTGCACTTAATTAATAATGTATACATGCTTTATTCAATAGGAAAGGGTTTAAATAATGGATTCACATGCTCTAAAATTTAATTAATACCACCAACATAGCAGGATTAAAGGAACCCTAATCATCCTCAGTTGGCCTCTCTACTCAACCAACAGTTATGAAGGAAAAGAATGTGTTTTGTAATATTATAAGTAATTTGTTTTGTAATGTGTTTTAGTCTGAGCACATTATAGGAAGGGAAAGAGGAAATCAGCTTCTGCAGTGATTGTAATAGTAAAACTGAAAAATTGACAATATTAAACAAAAGATTACCATAATTACTTCGGGCCAACCCTTACTTAGGTATAGAATCCCTACTAAAGTCACACAGGTGAAATCAAGTATCGAAAGGTGAGACATGTACATATATAAAGTAAGATAGAACATCTGTAATACTTTACTCATTATTATTGCTTAAAACCTTAATCGGTTTTAAGGGATGAGCTAAATATATAGATTCACTTTCTAAACAATATTAAAATAAATACCGTATGAAAATAATTTATAAAATCATAAATTTAGAATTATTTATCAAAATCTGTACACGTATTAAAATCATATTCAATCACTAACTTATAATTTTAGATATTTGATCGAATTTCATTCATTTTTTGATGGATCTAGTAACATAATGGTGAATTTGTCATTTTGCATACATGTACTCAATAATGTGTATGAGCAATTATATCAAAACTTGTTTCATCATCTCAGTCACACATCAAGTATGGTAGGCAAAATTTTTTTGCAATATAAAAATTTGTCTTCGAATTTCTCATTATAATTAGGTATATTGTATTGGGACAAGTCTAGAGCGCTCTCACGTATGTAACACAATATACATATTATCTACATCGATTGAAAAAAGAAAATAAGTTCCTTTATTATTCGCTTAGGATAGGAATTATGATACCAATGGTGATATGTGAAAGTGCATTATGTTGTATGATCCTTTTTTTTCTTTTTTTCTTTTAATGTTAGTAATTTATAGCACAAAAATATGAATTAACGTTAAATCCCTCGTAAAAATAATTAAGGAGTTGGTTTGCCTTTTCGCCATGGCTTTTCTAACTGCTAAGAGTTGCGATCATTTGTTGTCAACAACAGTTTAATTTAATACAATAATCATAATCTTGATTATGAAGAGATTTAAAGATAAGACTATGTCTCCTTAAATATACTTAAACGTTAAATAAGAACGTAATTATAGGACTTGGGCGTCAAAAAAGTCTTCCATACTCATATAATAATAGTCATATCTTTAGTCTATAATTTAAATTGAAAAGAAAATAGAAAATTGCCAAGCCGAAATAAAAACTCAATGTTTCGAGAGGTAGGCAAGAAATAATGCTAAAGGTTAAAAAAATATAAAAAATGAGTTTTTTATGAACTAAGCGAGTAGGCAAAACCGCAAAGGGGGACCATTTCAAGTTGAGTCAGCCCTAGATGGTATAAAGAATAGTTTAATATTCATGTTGGTTGACTTATTTGGAATATACAAACAGCTAAACATGAATGTTTTTTTAGGTAAATTTTGTGTAAATCAAAATGCATGACCCTATTATATATTTTGAGATTTTCATTTATCTACATAACTCATTTTTTTTTTTAAATTTAAGTTAATTTTTTTATTTAAACTATGTGACTAATTGATGATCACAAGGTACTACATGCACCGCACTTTAATCTACCTAAAAATTTATCACGTTATTCGAACTCAAAAAATCTTAGACACTTGATACCTATTTTAATAATGTAATTATTCATAACTACCTAATACTTTAATAAGAGGATTATGTTATTTAAATATATTAATCAATAATTTTATAAGTATATGTTTTACTTGAAAGTACAGCTCCACAACAGTCATAGGTCCTAGCACACGTCAAGGGAATGGTACAATGGATGCAAATCATTATTTCATTTTTTTCAACTGATCATCCAGCTTAGAGGACTAAGATATCTTTATTTATTTATTTATTTTGGTTTGAGTTCGTGACTGGGATTGGCAAAGGTGGCTGAATCAGAATTATGGAGAGCTTTTAAAAATAAATAAATAAAAATAAAAAAAAAACTCTTCTCACTCTGTCACCAAGTCGTTCTATCTAGGTATTTGATATCTTGTTATGATCCTGGACAGCAACTGTACAAAATCATATTCATTCTACTTCGATCTGTTTTTCCCTCACTGGGTTCTGCCAGGTTGCAACCGTGATCGAATTGGAGCCCTGTATTTGTAGTCCGATGTTATGTGATGTGATTGATAACGAAATATAGTTTATATGGTAAAATATTTTATTTATAACATATTAATAATGAGTTCGAATTATTGAAAGATGAAAAAATGACGGTTTTTTAAAAAAAATGCTATGTGATTCAACCAAATTTTTAAACAAGCTAGAGCACAATATAATGCAATGTTATATTTGAGTGTGTATTTGGCTAATTAAATGCATGTTTAACTGTATTTGTGGAGTTGTAAAAGAAAATGTGTGTAAAACTATCTTAAGCTTGTTTAATTCTGCCGACAACCATCACTAAGCCATTTGATTTGGTGTAAAACCATCATTAAGTCAACTAATTAAACGTCAATGTTTAATGCTAATATAATATGTGGAGGTCTTCGCCCTTCATACCCACTAATACCATATAAAAATGTTTGACTTTGTAATGTTTCAAGTAAAATCTCCCCGTTTAGGGGGAAAATCAAAAAAGACCCTTATTACAGGAGCTACTTAGTCTACAAACCTACTTTTTTCTTTCTTTTTTTTTTTTCTAAATATTTATCTAACAGTTAAAAAATGATTGGCTCCATTTAAAAACTATTATTTAGAATATTATTCGAAAAAGTATTTTAACAGTTTTTTAGGATGAGATATACGCGACATGAAAAGATTTTATAATTGGATATGATAATGTGTTTATGAAAAGATTATTTCAAATATAATGAATAATTTCTCATCCAAACAGAGTCATCATTGTGAAATTAAAAACTAATCAAAATTTTCTCCTTTCCTTCCAAATGCATTTGCTATTCATTTACACAAGCCCTCTCCTAAAAATTGACTTGCATGTAAGACTTCAGATACCTAGCTATAACTATAGACAATTGAAGACTCGTTAAAAAAAGCCAAAGGAAAAGAAAAATCTAGAATAAAAAAAGTGAAATAGAAAATACATATTCCTTGCTAATTTGTTTTCCTATTCGGGAAGGTCTGGCTTGACAAAGCACAATGTCAACGAAATGCAAAAGATAATGAGTAAATCAAACTAAACTGCATTTTTTTTTTTTTTTTTTTAAAAGTCAACTAAAAGTACTGACTTCTGAGGATGCAAAGTTTTCCCCAGTTGAAGCCAGCAAATCAGTTTAAAAACTGATGAACAGTAAAGGTGTTTATTTTGATCCACTGATATTTGAAATATTTGTTGAATCGTTTTGACTCGAATCGAAAAAAAAAGAAAAAAGTATTCGAATCGCATTCTGAAATTAAATCAGGTAGAGAGTTGGGTCACTCAAATTGAGGGTCGGGTACCGGATCATGTTTTAGTGACCCGTCGGTACCAGATCTGGTCTATTTCAAATGTAATTTTATAAATTTGATTAATAGGGTTTCATCATAAGTTAATACTTATTAGAATTATTGACAGTCTCTCACATTTTCTTCTTTAATTCTTCTTCAATCTCCCATTTCTTCCTCGTCTTCCCTTTCTTTTCTTTTGTTGTGTTGTAATTGTTGGTTCCAAAGGGCAACCTAAGAGGGGGTGAATTAGGTTGTATCTAAAACAAACATTTTTTTTGTGTTTAATAAGAAATGCAAACTTTATGCACCAAGTAAAAACTTAAACACAAATGAATACAATAGATATTCAACAATTTAAGTTTAAAGAACAAATAAGAATATTGAAATTAAGAGAATCAAACCAACTCCCAAACTTCTCAAGTTTGGAGCTTTCAACTACAAAGAACTTCTTACAAGGCATCTACCAAATTCACAATTTGAAGTTTAGCCACTAAAAGTCTCTTCAAAGTAGGTGAGACAATAACCTCTTGTACACAAATGATGATTACTCTTGCTCACACTAATTTTCTTTAGTTGTGCCAAGAGTTTTACACTCACAACCTCCCTTTGTTACAATTGTTATTTCTCCACTCTTACACCAATTGTTATTTCTCCACTCTTACACCAATTGTCATTTCTCCACTCTTACACTTGAAGAACTCTTACACTTCTAAGTTCTTTTCACAAAACTACCTACACTATTACAACACTTGTTCCCACTATTTCTCCCAGATAGCTCAAGAGTTATTTGTAATCAATGTAGAAGTCTCTCCTTGTTTAATTCAGGTTAAGGGGTATTTATAGTTGTCCAAAATCTACTTCTAACAACTTTTCAACAGCTATTTTCTGCTTACTGAAAAACTAGCCTGGACGTTGGATCTTTCGGACGGCCGATGAAGCAATTATGCGTCCGAACGAACTAGCCGTTGGACCGTTCGGACGGCAGCTGCTAAACCCTATGTCCGACATTCCGTCCGTTCTCTGAGGGTATTCGTTCGGACATTTGAGGAAGCGTCTGAACCTGCGTCTGATCGAAGCAAAGTCTTCTGAAAATATGATCGGACGTTGTTTTTCGTCCGAAACTGCTGCAATATTCTTTGTGTCGGACGATTACCATCGTCCGAAACTCTATTTTTCGGACAGTCATTTACGTCCACGGAATCTTCTGGTTGTTTTGTTCGGACGATCATTTGCGTCCGAACCTACCTGATTTTCTGCACACTTGTTTTCAAACTATTAGTGCGATTTGGTCATCATCAAAACATGATTAACAAAATTGGGGTTCAACAGTAATGTTGTTTGTCTAAGACTGTTGTTAGACCTTTTAAGCGTGTTTGTTATTTATTGGAATGTATTTTGTGATTTAATTGTTATTACTATTAGAATAAGCCTGTAGCTATTTGCTACTTTGTTGTTGTTGGGATGTATTTTGTGATTTAAACATAATTATTGTTGATTTAATTGTGAAATTAACTTATCTAACTATTATTATTTAAAATTTTCATGTTTTATTGCTAGTGAAGGTCGGGTACCTGATCAACTCAATCCTATATGAATATGGACCGGATATACAGTCAGAATTTTCTTGATCAAATCAATGAGAGTCGGATATCTTTTTTACCTCATGGACTGAATACTCAATCCGTGAATATCACTATTGAACAGTGATCAAAGGGTAATTGCCTGTTGGATTGTAAAGTAACTAGCACAACTGTAAATCATCCTTAAAGTAAGAGACTCATTTAAAAAAGTAAAGGCCCCCTATTTTATTGATGATCCAACGAATGCTGGTAATCTAGTAGAATGACTGGCAAAGAATTTTCCTGTTCAATGACCTGGTTTTTGCGATAAAAAAAGACCTTTCCGGATGCAACACAAAAGAAGGTAGACAGTAGGAAGAAGCAGCAAGATCGACCCAGAAGAAGGGTTGGACTATCTTCATTGAGAGAGACAGAGAGCAGTCTTGCTCCAGAATGGTAGCAAGTAAAGATTACTCATTTAATCGATTCGTCAAAGTGTATTTAACAAGATTTAACCATGGAAAGCATGTCCAATCGTGTTTTCCCCAAGTGGGAACACTGGATAAGTTGAACATCCGTTCTCACAAAGATGTCTTACATACAAATCTTCAACACAAATTCACCAAATGGTGCTTTATTTCAATCCATCAATTGAAACCACAAAGTTAACCCACTTATGGAAAACAAGATTCACATCCCTTGAATTAAAATGTCATTAATACTCCTACATTATATCTAGCAGAAAAGAAGCAAACTGCCATATTCCTCTTCCATGACATTCCCTCGACCAATTTCAGCTTATGAGAACAAATAGTGGCCTGTCTCCTAACCTGTCCCGACCCTACAGTTAAAGAAAATGCAGCATCAACAGATTATACAATCCTATTGGAAATAAGAGTAATCAATAAGCAATACGAGGACACAGAGAGGCAAAAGCTAGAAGACCACTGGAAATTTATTATAATTTTTAAGATTAAATAGAAACTTTTAAGCTCTGGTTAAGGCCATTCATGCCCTGTTGCTTGTGTCGTCCCATTATACAGTCACATTCTTGTGTTTACAAGTATCACAAATATTCAAAGTTGCTTCAATTTTACTTTCAAAAACTAAATACTTGTATGGGGTAAAATTTTATACCAATAATAGATCATCAGCATTTAACCAACACTATATATTACCAGGATAGGCAAATATTGTCGTAATTTTTTCAAAGCATAGTTGCAAGGCATAATGCTGGAGTTAAAGATTCTTCCATTTACCAATTTCTTTGAGTTGATACTGATCTTCTAGATGGTAGTTCACTAATAACATCATTCTAAAGTTACAGTACACATAACCAGCCATTAATTTATCACACTACTTGAAGACAAACAGTGTGACACCAACGTAAGCCACAGAATTTATTTCTCAAGATCAAGTTAGAATATACATTCACTTGCAACTCCAAAACAATTTACCATGTCAAAGGAGATTAAGTAGGCAAAGGCTTAATAAAAAGGAACATTTTGAGATTCGAAGAAAGTAGTTTACCTTGAGTTCCGGCAATTCAATAAGACACGCACATTCAACCACATCAACTCCAACACGCTCTGCAAGAAAAAACAAACAGCATGTGACCACTGCAAATTCCAGAAGAGAGGAATAAATCATTTTACAGGACAAAACTACCTAAAATGAAAACTGTCATTGCTATTAAGAAGAAATAAACAGAGAGTTGTTCGAACTTTTCAAAATTCATATATCTCATGATCGGTGCTGTATGACTTGGGTAGAATATTGGAATTATTCTCTTCTTTTTGTTAGACTGAAAAAAGAAATAAATTTATCACCTTTCTACCAACTTAAGCTTTTCGATGAAGTGGTAATCCAACATGGTATCGAGCAGGCAAAGCGACCACAACACAATACCATGAACAACAAATTTGTTAATCGGGTCAAAAATCAAAGTGTTAGTATATTTATCAAGCACAGTCGTGAAAGTCAGGTGAAGATATGCTGTTCTCTTTGACAAACCACATCGAAAATTCTCACTTTTAACCTATTCTTTGGTCACTACAGTCTACAGCTTCAACAAAAAGTTTAAATAAAAAGAAAATTTGTTTCCTACTTCCCACCCCAGAAAAAACCCAAAACCTTTGGAGCAGGGGAAAGGAAGGGTCAAAAGAAATAAAAATGGGAAAAATGAAAAAAAGAAGTTATGTGATCATTCGAACTCGATGTATAAATTAGGGATTCAATGAGATTCATTATGCAAGGGACAACTACCAAGTAGCCTGATTGCAGCACTTAGGGTCCCTCCAGTTGCAATGAGATCATCCACTACCAGGGCACGTTCTCCAGCTTGTACAGCCCCTACATGCATCTCTATAACATCTGTTCCGTACTCCAACGAGTAGTTCTTCTGAGATAACTTCTCCTGAAAGGACAACAATATCCACTTTATCTTTTTAGGTATACTGCAATTTTGTAAAGCTTATATTCAAGGATGTTCATATAAGATATTTACAAATATGATTTTCAGATTAAATGATACAGTGTTAAACATTACATGATATCTAGAAGAAAAGGTAGAATTCCGTCCACAGCGTACACCTTGAAGGAATACTAAAAAGCTCAACAATTAGGTACCACTTGTGAAAAAAGAAAGTTGTGCTCATTGTTAACGAGATTCAAAAGAATTTTTTGAAGCATGACCATGTTGAAAAATCAGGGATAGCCGCCGCCACATAACAAGCTTTCCAAATATGATGTTTCCTAATCCTCCCCGCATTGAGATAACGCAGTCTTAGTTCAAAACAAAAGGAATAAAATGAAGCATTATGGTCATCCCCATATTTCAAACTTACAAGTCTGACAGTCATACCTCCTCTAATTGTATTCTTTATTGCATATTGTCTTTGTCTCTTTCTTTCTTTTTTTTCCCAATTTCTATTCACTGTCCTAACCTATATCCTCAAAATAAGTATAAAGTAGTACGACCCCCGGGGCGGGGGGGGGTGGGGGGAATGAGGGGAACCACAGCATCAAAGATGTACCAGGCAACTTCTTGGGTTTTCTCATAGGAACGAACTTTGCCCCAATAGCCAATGCAATAGGAGGGCCGAAAATAAACCCGCGTGCTTCAATACCTGTATTATTCCATCATGATCAGCATCAGACATATTACGTTCAAGTATGCAGCACCAAGGGAGACATTAGGAAATGAAATGAAGAAAGAAACAAGAAAGCACAAGAATAAAGGAAGAGCAAAAGCATAAAAGGGATTTCAAGACGAGCCAGAGAATGCCTGCATGCCAACAGCTGGAAAGACAAACAAGCTAGAAGCGATTCAAAATTTAATCTTTAATCAACCCCTGTTTTTAAAATCCTTTTAGTTAGTCATCTAAGGTGTTCGAACAAGCTTCACCATATGAAGATGATCAAAATACCATTCTTATACAATTGACAGTCAAATGCTGTTCATTTAACAGACATAAATGTGCATCATATAGCATCTGAATTATTCCAAGCCTGTCTGAATTCTATACCCCTTATCATTCCAACAAAAAAAAAACAAAAAAAAATTGCTAACAAACAAACGTTTATGCAATCCTCCCCCCCCCAAAAAAAAAAGAGCCCTTTTTAACAGACTGTTTATTTACTCACTTTTCTAGTACTAATTTATATTAGATTTGGGCTTCTCTATTATCATTAAAAGTCACAGTTTAATGGTCTAAAACTGAAAAATATAATAAAACAATAAAAACTTACATAAAAAACAAGACAAATAATCAGAAAATTACAAAAAAAGAAATAAAAAAGACAAGATTCAGAATAATTTATGCAAGTAAAGAGGAAAAATGAGTTGAATGAACGACTTACCGGCAACAACGTTGATATTTTTGTCTTTGTATCTCTCAACAAACAAATCAATAGTATCCTTAAAAGCTTATCCTTCGGATTGAGCAACAACGTTGTTATATCCTGGAACAAAATCCCGGGTTTTGGGAAATCTCTTATGACCCGAATGCTAGATGCAATACGAGCGATGCGATCATCGTCGGCCATCGGTTCGTCGTCGTCTTTTGATGACGTCAAGTGATCTCCTTCTCCCACCGCCGCCGCCGCCGCTAATCTGGACTGAAGAGTTCTTGCTTGTTGGGCTCGTTTAGCAGTTGTTGTGTTAAGTGAATTTGTTGTTCTGACCGAATTGCCACTGTGGAAATATCTATTGGTGGTTTTTAGGACAATTTTGGCCCTCGAGATTTGGGGAGCGAACGGTCGGCATATTGTGTTCATCGGTGGAGTATATATAAAGAAAACTGAGGGTAGTATGAGAAATATACGATGGGATGCTTACTTGGGGTAGTAAAAGTGGAGGGTAGTTTGGTCTTTATGATCGGACAGTATTTCTCAACATTTTAATCATGTCGTGGGAATGATAGCCAGTCTTCGCTGTAGTTTTATGGTTTATAGAGGTTCTTAACTGCTTCAATTCTTTTTCCTCCCAAAAAAAAAATTTTCTTAGAATAATTTTGTCCTATTCGTATGGTACCAAATTATTAAACTTTGTAATTTTGTATACTAATATAATCATTTTTTAAATTTTAAATATTATTTTTACACATTATGACGTATACTTATATTTGATTGTATATAAAATTTTGTGTACAAATAATGTTGGAAAGATTAAGTATATAGAATAAATAAAGTCGTGTAACAACTTTAACATTTCCCAAATTTTTATGTTTCTTATTCTTCGCAGTTCCATGGTTTTCGGTCCTTATTTCAACAAATTCCTCTGGGCATATAAGTTGGATTCGTGACATTACTGCAAGACGATTCATGTGCTTAGAGAGTAAGTTTTGATTATTATAAAATAGATAGATACTCGTTGAAATAATTTAAAAAATAATAGAATTTTTTATATTTTTATTATTTAGTGATCTATAATACTCACTTTAACAATACGGACTGAATAATAAATAATTTTTTATGCTTAGAAATATCGGATTAATTGCAATTAAATATTAGTAGTAAATTTATTTATTTTTAATAAAAGAACAAAAAGGTGTGTGAATGCCTCAATTTTTCTTCTCTATCATTAATGTTGTGGAAACATTATGTTTTTAATCTTGTAGATTAAGTATATGAAATTGGGCAAGTTTTTGGAGACATGGAAATAAAAAAAAGAAATAATAATATATGAAGTGCATTTTATCCAGCATATTCGTGCTACAGAAAAAGTAGAAAATTTACATATTTTCCACTTTTTCTTTAAACATGATAATATATCGTACATTTTGCATTTTGATTTTAATAACCTTATCAAATAAAATAAATCATTAAAAACTTTTAGTTGATGTACGAAAACCATCAAAATACTAGTAGTATATGTTAGGATGGAAGAAGAGTGTGAAGAGAATCATGATCTAATATTCTGACGGTTATTAATGAAAGAATACTTCTAATAGACTTGCTTATCTTTGGATTAGACATCCGACAGCATGCTTCATGCTTCAAGTTGTGACTTTAATCCACTTGTAATTATTACTTTCTTAGTTTTAAAATAGTTGTTATTTTTAGTTAATATAATGAATTAGAAATTTTATTAAATTATATTAATTTTATTAAAATATATATATATATATTTTTGAATTGGAACAAAAATATAATTTAAAATGACTAAAATTATCTATTTATATTAATATATTAATTACATAATTTTTTAAAATAATATAATACAAGATAAATTATTATAAAGTGATAATTATTTTAAAATAAATGAGGTTGTAATTATATGTAAAGAGACAGTTTGGCTTTTACAAGTCTAGATGATATGATTGGTGGATCGGATTCGTATGATATCCAGGAGTGGCTTATCTGAAAATATATTTTAGATGGCAAGTTGAGGCGTGATGTCTAAAAGTTGACGTGATAGAAATGATGGTTAAGGAGAAATTCTCTTATGCGTGGTGGAACTGTTGAAGGAAGTGAAATTCATTATAAACAAATTTCATTTTGTAATAATGTAAGCCTTAAATTCTTTGCGTATGCAACTAATATGTCCTTCATTGTACCTAAAATTCTCATCTTAAAAAAGCTCAGATAGTTGATGGGTTTCTTTCTTTTTCCTCGACCACATTGATTGGCAACCCGACTCCTAATACAGCCTCGCTGAATTGCTAAATTAGCAACGATTACAAGCAAAAACTATGACAAAATACAGTGTAGAGTCGCGTTTTCCTTAATCAATCGCTATAACATGTCTCCCAGCAAAGTGCCTTGGGCCCCATTCCCAAATAGTTTGTCATCAAGCCCATAATGCCAAACGTAGGTAAAATGATTTGCAAGGAAAGGTACGCCAGTCATGAAAAGAATTAATAGGAAGAAAGCATTGAACAATATCAAGACTAAGCCAACACGAGGAGGGGGGGAGTGAGAGACAACATAGTGGGAGGAATAAGGGTTGGTTTATTGGTTAAATTGCTGTTGTCTCTTGCCAAGAGACAACAGCAATTTCTGGTAAATGTCAATCAGCAGACACCGAGAAAAGTCACCACAAACTGTATACATCATTTAACTAAATTGCTAGGAAGATGAAACACAAGAACTTAACTCAAGATTACAAGTTTTGATAGCAAAGATCAGCCATGGAATCAAGAATACCATGTTCTCTGCCTAGGAATACAAATCTTTAGTTATTTGACCAAGTCACTTGTGTATTTGCAAGGAAAATAACATGCAACAACTTTGTTTTTTGTAAATTTTCCGATTTGTGGTTTGCTTTGGTATGTAGACATCGTGGTGTACGTCCTCCACATTATTAAATCTTCCTCATCACCCCATCACCAACTTGAAAGTAATCAGCTATTCAAGTAACATGCGAAATTACCTAATGATACATTGATCTTTCTCCTAACTAAGGAGCAAATGCACTAAAAAGAACCAAAGCATGCTCAAGATTATGTTCACGTGATAAGAACAGGTCACACCAGAAATTTTTGTATTACATAGATTCGATTTACGGGAAATGAAATAGATCCGTTGATCCATATTCATTTACATTACTCTAATTCATTAAAAATAAAATTTTTCAAGATAATATAAATAAATATGAATAAAAAATATATCTCATTTACCATAAATTGAATCCATATAAAAATTTTCTATCCTACCTCATCACAAACTGTTGATTTATCCTGAGTAACTATTTCTTCCCCGAAAAGATCGTCCTTATCCAAAACAGTAAACTACATATTAGGGACACCAGCACATTAACATAGTCACAACTCTGGTACCGTAATGACATTGATCAACATGTCCATCATATTCTGATTTCCCTCCATAAACCAACACTAAACTGGTACAAAATGCAATTCAATGATCACATGAACATCATAAATTTTCACATGGACTCCAACAACATCAATTTCAAGGATTTTGCAGGTCCTGTGCCATTTATTTCTCTTTTATTATCTAGATCTAAAGGACATAGTACTTTTTTTTTTTAATTCCCAAGTTTCAACTCTTGGCCTTTCACAAAACTTATTTACAGTTCAACAGGCATCAAAGATAGTATAAAACTAAGCTACACATTTTCACTTGAACTAGAAGATCCTAAAATCGAAAATAACTAGTTGAATCAACTTACACAAATTTCACCTAACACATAAAACCGCAGCCAAAAAATCTACACAACTTGAAACAATGAGTCCAAAACATTATCAAACAAATATTTCTAGCTTTAACATATCAAATTATCCACATATCAAACAAGAAAGCATCCATAGATTCACAATGCAAGAGAAAAATCCAAATGATTCTGATAAAAGGTAGTAGTATGATTTTTCACTCCTCCGTCCTCCCAATTTCAATACTGTCTTTCTAATTCCATTTAATAAATTTTTTTATAAAAAAAAAAAAAAAAACTGGACACCTAATTTATTCAGTAACTAAATGAACTATTTAATAGAGATCAGCTGAACTTACATCATAGCCATGGAGATCTGCTTGAAATCAGTCTCCCTGTCTGTCAATGAGTCCTAACAGATTGCAAACCACGCCTTCAATGTTTGAGTTATATTTTGTAATTCTTATATTTCACAAATAAAAAATAAAAAAGGGGTAATTTTTAATTTCCTATCAGCCATAACACAGAGTGACTGACTGACACAAGAGTTAATTTGAGGGGCCATTTATATTAACATATTTTTAGAAAGACTATTTTAAAAATATTAGGCGAGTAAATTTAACTTTTATGAGTGTGTAATTAAATTTTTAAAATTTTTTCAAAGGAAATAATGTAATTTTGAATCTCTTGATAAACTAGTCTATATATATATATAAGAAAATTACTCAAATAGTCTTTCAACTTTTTTACCTACTCAATATTAGTCCATCAATTTTGATTTAGGACAATGTGGTCCTCAAACTTTTTTACCGGGCTAATGTTTGTTGACCATTACAGTGCGTCATCAACCAAATTAGCAAAATCACAACCCACTGACTAGTTTGAGTAAGAGCATTTTTGGTGATTGCCCATAAACACTAGCTTTAATTCAATTAAAACAAGTTAAAAATTGTGCAAAATGCCATGTGATTGACCATCAACATTTTTGGCTTGATTTTTTTATTATTTTTTACCTTATTTTCAACTGGTTTTAATTCAATTAAGACTATTGTTGATAGTAAATCACTAGAGAATGCCCAAATTATCCCTTTCTGAAGTTGGTCAATGGGTTTTGATTTTGTTAATTGGGGTGGCATGCTACATAGGGACTGAAAAGGCCAATAAAAAAGTTTGAGGACCATGTTGTCCTATACTAAAACTAGGGGGACCAATACTGAATTACTAAAAAATTGAAGGACCATTTGAGTCATTTGCTGAACATATATTGAAGAATTTTATCGTTCCATTTAGTAACTATTTGTTTGACTTTAAAAGATTGTACAATATAATGTTTTCTTTTTAAATATATGATATTACACAAATATTTAAAGTACAATAAAATGGTTCGAGGTAGATTTTCTCCCTATAAAACATGTGATTTTAAAAGCCGGTGATAGAAATAAGTACTTGCCCAGCGGCCCAAACACTACGGGCAGCCTAAACGGTCTCGCCAGCCTGGTGTTAATTGGGTTTATGATCAGCAGGCTGTGAACGAAATGTCATTCATGTTAATGGGTCCAGGAATCCCTGCGTTGGACCACTACCCTTGTCCAGTCGCAAATTTCTTCATTCAGCACGTGACATAAACAGAAAATACAAAACAAATCCTTACCAAGAAAAGGTTTTTAGTAGATAACGAAATACTACCACTTTTCAATTTTGGATTTCATCTTGTGAAACTTGTTTTCGAACCATGATTCCAGATACTTTTTTTTCTTTTGAAAAAAAGGTCAATTTAGTTTCTTATTTTTAAAGTATTGACTAATTTAGTTATTTATCTATCAAAAAGATTAATTTGGTATTCTCATCCTTAAAATCTACCTAATTTAATGTTTGTGACGAAAATTATATACAAAATAACGAAGTCCTTAATAATATATCTACGGTAAGTTAACGGCTATTGATAGATACCACACATGAAAATTTAGGAAAATACAATACGTTGAGGGAACCATTCCTTTGTGCTTTAAGACTTTATACAACACTACACTATGTGCTTTAAAAACTTATATTGTACAAGTTCTTAAAACCAAGAGAATGTTTCCTTTAACGGGACTGTAAAGTTCCTGAAAATATAACCAAACTCAGATAAAATTTGAAGTTTTTGATATGTTTATTTTCTCCATAACAATATATTTGTAGTATATATATATATATATTTTTTCTATTTAATTGAGAATAAGTATTAGAAATAAATTTTGTTACTCACTTCATATTGCGAAGTGAGTATTATTAATCGTTAGATAATTGAAAAATCATGTTTTTTTTTTCTATTTAATTGAGAATAAGAATTAGAAAAAAATTTTGTTACTCACTCCATACCTATTGCGAAGTGAGTATTATTAATCGTTAGATAATTGAAAAATCAAGAAATCTTTTGTACTTTTCAATCATCTTAATATCTGTTATATCTATTCCACATTATGAAATGAGTAGTCCAGACTTACTCCAAGTATTGATCAATATGTTACTAACTCACTACTCTTTCGGTCAATATCCACATCTTCTAAAAATGGGAAAAAAAAAAAACCATGTGTTCTTATAGCTAAAGCAACAGTTTGGTTTTCTGCCGAGGCCACCAAATTAATTAGGTAAGCGATGACTTAAGAACAAAAAATTGGATATAGGGTCTAAATTTATATTATATAGACACTTCTAAAACGTTTAAAAGGTTATTCTTAGAGGAAGCTGAAAAATTAAATTCCTTGCCTAACGTGCACAAAGAATCTAATCCATGCATGCATGTGTCTACATTTACTTCCAAAATGATTTTTCTAATAAGAAAACGAGGAAGGGTATGAATACTAAGAATCCAATGGTTGATAACATTCTTTCCTTTTTTTAAAATGAGAATTCATTGGATTCTCAACACAATGTTTTTTCTTTCTCAGTTCTCACCTTCCCTTGATTTTTTTTTTTTTTTGTTTGTAAGAAAAAAAAAAAAAAGAATAATTAGATGAACATTGAAAAAAGTATACTCCTCGTCAAAGAGCATTAATTCTTGAACAATGTTCAAACCCCTCATAACAATATTGAATTTCCCACAGTTTCAAAATTCAACTGGACGGAGTCTTGAGTATATCCTTACATATTCTTCCTCGGTGTAAAATTTTCTTACAGAAGAGAGTTGTTGGAAACTTAGAATAATTATCCAAAATGGACTAGAGCTTTAACTATTTTCAAAGGTCCACCTTATAAATCTATTTTGCAACGTGCAAAACAGCAGCCGTATGGCGTGTGGCAACTGCATGAATGGATCCTTCCGAACAGTAAATATGCAAGCAGCAATTTGTGTGTCTGGTATCTTAATTTTAACCCAGTGTTAGTATCTATCTTTTATGGTCATATTTTATATGTTCGTCACGTATATTTAATTATAGAATAATAAATATTTATAAATTAAAATACATGTAATAAATATTTAATTGGTGGAATAAAATTTGAGACAAGAAGTAGGTTAGAGCATCCGAATTGCAATTTGTGTAAGGTGAAGGATTAAAGAATTAGTTAATATATAAGACGTCCCCAAATCACAAGCAAATTAGCCGCCATTCCCCCATTGCCAAATTAAGGGCTTTGCTTCTTTGAATCCTAAATGGCTGCTGGCTTCTTCTTTGACTATTAAAGAATAGTAAACAAGGGCAATTTTTAATATGAACCGATATATAATAGGGGAATTTTATAATTTTTTTAAGAAATTAATTTTTTAATTTTAAAATATTGTACAGTATAAATTTTTAAAGTATATGGTGTCATACTGTACAACTATTTAAAGTACAAGAGAATACATACATCACTCACCTATTATCTCATACTATTTAAGTGAGTGATGTGTTTCAATATAGTATCAAGGTGTTCATGATATTATGGCATGAATATAATTTATGTAAAAATTTCTCCCGAATAAGAATACAACTGTTATGCACACATTCACTGGCTCATAACGTAAGGTAAAAAATTCTTATGTAAATCTAATTTATGATACAGTATCATAAATTCTTTAATTTATATTAATTTACATCATTAACACATTGTTTTATCTCACTTAAGCAGGTGATATAAATTACCACGAATCAAAGTCCATGACATGTAAGAATTTTCCGCCTAAGGTAATGGTAATCCCCAGAAGTAAATTTAAGGTGGTAATCTTTAGGAAAGGTTTTATTACCAAATACAAATAATTCAAAAATATTTATTAAAAAAAAAGAAAAAAAGAAAACAAGTACTCTACGTACTTGGGACTAAAAGACCGCGTGGGGAACAGTTTATGTGTTTTGACTTTGACGCAGTCTTTAGTCAAAATACAAAACTTGTAGTATTCTTCGATTACTACCACTTCCACTTGCACACCTGTCCACTTACATACACACACTGTCTGGTGCCTACCTAGTCTTCACTCGTCACTCCTTAACTCACTCAATCCCATTTGGCAATTGCTCACTCCCTTCCTATCATTTCCATACCAACCAATGCCCACTGGGACTGGATAAAAATATTTGCTTATTTGTTGACACACCTGTTCTATTTCAAAAAATAAAGATATTCGATTCTCATTTATTAATCAGATTAATTGATAGTCGAATATTCGTTTATGTGAGAGTCAAATATGTGTCGGGGTTTAAAAAATTCATGAATATTCATTCTGATCCTTATATATAATGTTTTTGTAATTTTTAATGTAGATAAGTCATTCATCCATTTTTAAAATTTTGATTTATAATTATTGATTTTATCTAACTTCTCTCGCGTAAATTTTATGTTGGTTTTGTTTTTCTTTTTAGTTTGAAGAAATTGTTTGATTTTTTAAATTGAATTTTGTTAATCTTTTTTTTAGCAATCTGATATTGGATTTTTTTCTTCTTTATTCTTCTCAATTTATATAAAGTATTTGTTAATCAATTTATCAATTTTAAAAATTATTAAAAGTTTGGTGTTCAAAATGAGATTAGTTTAGTTTTTTTTATTCTTTTTAGAAGGTGAATGATGATAGGTTATCCGACTCTCTTTATCGAGTACTCGCTCCCTCTATATCAGGTGGTATAAAAGTCGAATCAGGATAAAAAATCACTGAACAACAAGTGAAGGTCGAATCAGTCAAATCTCTTAAGGGATTCCGTGCCCACCCCTAATGCCAATCACTCTTACACGAGCTCCGTCTTGGCCCTCAACTAATCTTTCTCAAGTCTCAATTAATTATTAATCAAACGTGCTCCACTCACTTTCCAAACTTTAATATGAAAAATTATTTACAAAGTGATAAAACCACACAATATAGGTGACAAAATTAATAAATTTTTTTTTTTTTTTTTTGGTCGAGGGACAAAATCATTCATCTTTTATTCTAGATATTTGTCCAATTTCATACTTTCTTTCAAAGATTTAGTCTTAAATATTTATTTAGATTTTGCACATTGTTTTACAGATTTAAGAAAAAATCAGTATTCTTTTACAGTTTACCACTTTTTATAAAAATAATGATTCATTAATGTTTACCCAATTCTTTTCCTAATCTATACTATAATCACTAGATTAGAAATTTAATAGTAGAAGATTAAACATAAGAAGAATAACTTGGACAACTTTGTTACTATCCTATGCCTAAGGCTACCACCCATCACGCAACTTCCCTCCTTTCCTACTACTTTTCCAACCTCAACCTCAACCTCAACCTCAACCTCAACCTCAACCTCCCCTTTATATATTCCCCTCCCTCACTTCTCACTCTCATCTCATCTCATCTCATCTCATCACATAACTCCTCCAAATTTCACTCAAAAACTCTCTCTCTCTCTCTCTCTCTCTCACAACAAAAAACAAGAATCCTTCAAAACAAAGACCAAACTTTTTCTCTTCATCAAAAAGAAGAAGTAAGATGTCTTCAATGGCTCTCGAAGCATTGAACTCTCCAACAACACCTACTCCATCCTTCCCCTTCGAAACCCCAACTCTCCATCATCTCGCCGAGCCATGGGCTAAAGGAAAACGATCAAAACGACCACGTAGCGTTGACCTTCCTCAACAACCTACTGAGGAAGAATATTTAGCTCTTTGCCTTATTATGCTCGCTCGTGGAAGAAAAGTCAACCTCAATCTCAGCCTCCCTTCTTCTTCCTCTTCCGCCGCCGCCGCAAAGAATACTTCTTTGCCGCCGAACCCACCTCAGATTTCGACTTCTTCTGATGTTCCGAAGCTTTTATACAAGTGTTCGGTTTGTGATAAGGCGTTTGGGTCGTATCAAGCTTTAGGAGGACACAAGGCTAGTCACCGGAAGCTTCTCGGCGGTGATGACCAGCCTTCCACCTCCACCGCCACGGTGTCGGTGACTACTACAACTACTAGTAGTTCTGGCGCCGCCGGCGGAGGGAGGACCCACGAGTGCTCCCATTTGTCATAAGTGCTTCCCCACCGGACAGGCTTTGGGTGGCCACAAGAGGTGCCACTATGAAGGCACCATTGGCGGCGGCGGCGGAGGCGGAAGCAGCGGAGTTACTTCGTCTGAAGGCGTCGGGTCGAGTATTAATAATAGTCATAGCAAACGGGACTTTGACTTGAACTTGCCTGCCTTGCCGGAATTTTGGTCCGGCGAACAAGAAGTCGAGAGTCCTCATCCCGCAAAAAAATCTCGTTTTAATTTACCAATTAAAGTCGAACATTAATTACGAGTAGTGGAAATTTCAATTTAGATTCAGAAAATTTTAATTAATTTATTTTTTTTGTTATTAATTCTTGTGAAAAAAAAAATTGTTTGTATATGTATAGTCCAATTTGTTGGAGATAATAATCAATTTAATTAATTTTTTCATTAACAAATTTAGATGTGTTGTAGTGGATTTAGTTTTCTTTCTTATTATTTTATTTTATTTTTTATGGTTCAACACTTCAACTTCATCGTTATGCAAAGACACATCTATCTTCCTTTTAAGGACAATAATGATGCCAATTTGTGTTAATTTGATATTCTTAAAGGCTAATAAGTTTTATTTTTTTTTCAAAAGGTTGTAAAATATTTTTGTGTACTTTTGTTAATTTGTTTAATGATGTATTAAGTGCAATATTCCTCCGTTTTAATTGGTATAATTTGGTTTACCTACAAAACTTCATAGGATGATAAGTCAGTACTAAAAGCATTCTAAATGCAAATAATGGTTGAGATTTAGTAAAAACAGAACTCTTTATTTTGTGAAAACAAAACTCGTTAAGATTAACTTTTATTTTTTGGTCCTTCGAAAGAAACTTTTATTTTATTTTTCTTGTGAGAACATAAATAATAATTAAAAGAAATTAATTTATAAAATCAAGAATTAAATATCAGTACTTGTCAAAACTAATCTACAATAAAAATAATATTAAAATACAATATTTAATTTTAAATAATTAATCAAATTTCGTTTTTCCTAGATCTTCCCATCTACTTAACATATTCTTAAATGTAAGCATGTAAATCTTATGCTTTTCTTAAAACTAAGCAATGGTAACACGAAACATAGCTCCATTATCGTTGACAAAGACTTGTGGCCAATCTTATGCTTCATCTACGGCACAATCTTAGGAAGCGTTTGGTTTATGGGTATGATAGGGGAATGAGAATTAAAATTTAATGATATTTATAAATGTTATTTGATTGAGCATTATGGCAATCATTTTATAAGAATAAAAGTGTTAAAAAATACTTACTTTTATTATCTACTTGTGACACAGATTTCAAATTGAATAATACATTAACATAATAAAACTCATTCTTATGTTAAACTAAATAAATAAAAAAGAATCATATAAACACATACTAATAGTGAAATTTATGATTTCTATTCTAATTCCAATTCTCAAATATAAACCAAACAACTCCTGTAACCGGAAAGACCTTTTGTTCTTTCTTCTCCACCATGTTCAGCGAATTAACCAAAGGAAATGACAAGACTTGAGGAGCCAGCAGATAGACCTTCATATATGGTAATTCAATATTCAGAATTTCAGGTGGAGACAAGTTTGTCGCTAGTACTTTGTTATAATAATTTTTTTCACCACATGAGCCACACCATAGTGAAAAATGCTTTGCCTTGCGGAGTAAGGTATTCCGTATTTATGAATCGAATATTCGAGTCGGCTTAATATTATTTGATCTGATTCAATTATACCGAATTGTTTTCTTACCGAATTGAAAAGAAAGCAATTCGATACTCAATTCACATGCATAGGATATTCGGTTAACTGAGCACCCAATCAAAGCGAGTCGGTTGATCAGATACCCAACTAGGTGCAATGTTATATTTTTTTGTGCAAATTTTTTTTTAAAAATTTTAAAATAACTATTAATTACATTTATATCCGAGGAGAAAGAATTTATTAATTTAAGCCCATAATATAAAAAATTACATAATTATTCCTATATATAGATCGAGTCGGATATTCGTTGGATTACAAATTTCTAATCCATTACCCGATCCAATTTTATTAATTGATTCGAATACTCTATTTTTATGATTTAAAATAAATCAGTTTAACGGGTTTTTCAAGTCAAGAACTCGTAAAATTGTAAAGAAAGTCAAACTTTTATTGCCAGTTTGCCAACCTTTGAGAATTAGTTCCGACTTCCACCGCGTTGAATAACAACTGCTAATACTAGTAAACAAAAGGGAAATTTTAAAGTCTCTTTTTTTAACTATTATCTTGTATTTTAAGTGATTATATAATATAATATTATATATTTTAAAAATTTGACAGGAGAATAATTCCTCAACATAACTGTAGAATTCCCGATAAATATATTTCTTGAAGTACATATACAGATATACTCGAAGGAGGAGACTTTTTCACATTCACACACATTAAAAAAGGTTGAGAACTAATTTAGAAGTTGTAATTCACATGTGGTCGTTTTGATCATACTAAGCTGTAAGCCTCAACTGCTTCATTGTTGACAGATTCATCTGCTGTCGCCACGACCCAACTACCCTACTTCACTATTGAATCGTGCTTAGCATCATAAACACCATTCAATCGTGGTTTGGTCGCCCATTTTAGTGAGTTGGTCGGTGTTCTTACACTTGAATACACTTGGAATTGCACCTACTTGAAACAAAATACTATGTGGTAACACAAAGGTCTTGGTATTTCCAATTTCGTTTTTTTCTTTCCTTTATTTTTTTTCCAAGATTTCTTCAATTGTTTTGGACCACTAAATTATGGTGATCAATGAAATCATTAAGGAATTTGTTATTACTAAAAATAAATAAATAAAGGAATTTGTTGGCTACGTCACCCGTTGGATTCCACATGGCTGTTGAAGGACCACAATTATAGTCTCTTTGTTACGTTATTTATATTATATTATTTCTTTCGTTTTAAAATAATTATTATTTTACATAATTTATTTTATTTTATATTATTTGTTATTTTAAAAAATTAAAAAAATATTAAATGATATATTTTTTTTAGTACTTTTACTTTTAGTGTTACGTTAATGAGGGACTGATTATATTGTTGAGATATTAATACAAAAAAATAATTTAATCATTTTAATATATTTTTTAATAAAATTGATACAATTTAATAATTTCTTTAATTTATGTGCATCAGTTAAATATGACAGATATTATTTTAAAATGGATGGAACAGTTTATATCAACTTCCCAACTCCCACTTATATTTTCCAATCCAATACTAGGGGTGCTGATTGGTGAACACGAGCTCCATCTCTCTGTCTTCCGTATTTACTCTTTTCTCGAGGTTCATAGAATTGAAGAAATGTGACCCTTTTCAATCTAGAATTTTATGGTTAGCTAAGTAACAAGTTTTATGTATTTTAAAATTTATATTTTATAATTATTCAAAATACAGAAATATAATTTTCCCGTAACTGCAAATATACTACTGATACCATGCTTTCCTACATAAAACCATCACAAATATCATTTACAGTGAAAGAGTAACAAAGAAAGGCTCAAAAAGAAAATGTTTCTTGTAGGCTGAAGGAAATAAAGATGTTGAAGTAAGCAATTGTAGTTCGATTGAACATTTGAGGATCAAGAAGGATGTATATGTTCCTGAATACTTTTTCAAGGTATAGTAATGATAGGCCAGCCAAGTTGTGAGCTTTAAAAGACAACAGAAAAAAGCAGTTTTCAGTTTGCCATAGGTAACTATAGACACCCACAAAAGCAACCAAAAGAACAGGAGACGAAAGAAAAGAAGAAAAGAATCTACAGAATGATACAGATAAGCGCATTTTCATACAAACTTGCACAAGAGAGTCATTGATGAGATTGGAAGAATCAGTATACATATGTACATATATATCAACTATGCCTATATGAACGTGAGCAGTATGTATTTCTAACTAGAACTTTGAAAATTTCTTAACTGTGCATGCAAAACATACAGTGCTGAAGAAATTCCCAATCTTTAGTTCTTCAACCCAAAAATCAACTATTTCAATTTCTTTGATCTATATCAGCCAGCAGTTACATTTTCCACGGCAAAAATTTGCCTTTCGAGGCAGTGTTAGGATAGGTCAGTCGAATGAAATTGGATATAGACTTTTGTTGTTAAGCCAAATGTCTCGATTGTAGCGTGTGTGCTCTGAGGCTAAAATCCTTCACCTGGAAAAATGTATAAATCTCTATCAGGAGTGGGTTTTCAACATTTGAAAAAACAAATAGTGGGGGATGATGCAAAAAGTAGATTAACTTTGGAACCAAAACTGATTATTTAGAAAGCCAAAAGAGCCTTAAAATTAGAGCTTTCCTTTGGACTGAAAACTATAATCTGTTATTACTTATTACCTCCATCTCCATTAACTTTGACAACAGATCTTTGCATTGATTAATCAGAGCACGTTCATTACTAGTCAGGCTCGCAAGTTCAGAAATCCATGTGTTGACTTGCTCAACCTGCTGACCAAATTGTTCCGAACACTTTAGAAAATAAATACCAAGATAATGAAGGAGACCAGTAAAACTTAACACAAAATTAAAGAGAGAAAATGTAACTTCCAAGGACATATGTGGGCTTGAATGTTCATATCCCCTCAAAACCATCAAAAGAGAAAAACAAAAGCAGAGCCAGCTATGTAATAATTGTTCCAGGGCCCATAAGATTCAGAGCCTTGCTCATTGGCTTCCCTCATTTTTTTACCCAAGACTTCCCATGGCTTTTGACATAAGAAGAATTTCTTCTTCACTTCTTTTGTCTGGGGTGGGAGAGCTGGTGAAGAAAGTGAAGAAGGAACGGAAATAATACCTCACTAAACAACAATCTTTTACAAATAGTTAAAGTAAATAAAACTATAAAAGTATGGCACAAAATTTCATCAGAGATGATACAGCATTTGCTATGACTAATATGCAACATGAAGTGCTTCTGCCCCTACTAGCTATGTCAGATTGACTCTCTTTTCACCCCAAGAGTACCCATGTCGACATGGGTGCTGGGTGTGGGGGTCCGTGTCTGTATGGTCAATGACACCTGTCTCTTTCAGTTTGGTGCTTTGACTTTTTTTACCAAGAAAAAAAGTTATATTGACTTCAACGTGGTTGTGACTTCATCACATGAAAGGTCCGATAAGATAGAGAAGAAGATTAAATAGGAGGGAGAAACATATGAGAATTGTATATCAAATCACTAAATCTTATTATAGTTATATCCTTATATTATCTTCTTTTTTTTATACTACGCATAAACATATTTATTTTTCAAAAATGAGTTATAAAATAATGTTAAATCGGCTATATGTCAACAAATTGCATTACTACACTAACACATACAAGCATACAAGACGCATTTCTGTACCCGTAGAGTCCCCATATCATCAATTTATGAAATGACGGGTTTGACTCCTAGACACGTACTCGTACCCGAAACCCTTATCCAAGACCGGGTACCTTAGCTTACTAGACATAATTTTTATCACTTCATACCATTTTCTGGTTAAACAAGAGCATACAGCTTGAAAAGGAGGAAGTTTAATGTAACCTTCAAGACTTTTAAATGGTCCTTAAATAATCCAAATTTGATAATAAATCAGCTATACTAATCATGAATTTTGTTGTATAATCAATCCACAATTTAAAACTATTCAAAATAAGATTAGTAAATGTCAAGACTATGGTTCTTATGCAAGACAACTAAACACCAAAACTATGTTTTGTTTTATTACCACAAACTTCTATACAATTTTAAGTAGCAGATTGTATCCTTAAAATAAAAAGGTCCACTTGCAAACAGGAATCACCTTTGGAAACGAAGCACATATCGATGATGCCATTGCTTGCATCACGTCAACAGCCGAACATATAGCACTTTTAAGATCCTGAATGTCTGCCTGCAAATACAGAAATTAGAGAAGGGAGAGAACATTAGGTCTATACATGCCAAACTCTGAAAGAGGCAAGGCAGTTAGCATGTAAAACATTCAAAACAAAAAAACAAAATACCCTGGCACCACCAACAACTGGAAGACGGACGGTGCTGGCTTCCATTAAGCTTCTATGGCCCCTGACAAAGCAGTGCAATGATCCCTCTCAATTATGTCCCAGTTCTCCAGATATGGAACCTGAATTGAATAGACACTATTAGATACTTAAAATAGATCATGCTACAAAGGCAAGTAATTTCAAATTTTCGATCATGCTACCAAAAACATAAAAAACGTTTAAGTACCAGAATTGAGGAATGGGCTGCAAAGTCAAAAAAATAGTTCTATTGTGAGTATGGAGACAGCAGTTCCACATAGAATATCACAACAACCGAGTACAAGGTGGAAAAAAACAATCGTCATAATGAAAATATTAATTTGTGATCTAAAGAAAATGTGACTACCACAGCATACAACATATCTTTGAACGAAAATTTGGAGAGAGAAAGAGAGAGAGAGAGAGGGAACAAATATTTAAGATATGCAAAGTTCAAGTTATAAGCATGTAGAGCATTAAGGATTATAACAAACAAATCTTACTTGTCTGTCGAGGATGGAGAATAACCTCATCAATTTTGACTCAGCAGTTGCAGCTCCATTCTTTTTGACCTCACAGAATTCCGCAATTTCGAGCTAGCTACCCAGGCATTGTATAGACTTC
The DNA here is from genome assembly GCA_025175665.1 of Cinchona pubescens. Classification (NCBI taxonomy): domain Eukaryota; kingdom Viridiplantae; phylum Streptophyta; class Magnoliopsida; order Gentianales; family Rubiaceae; genus Cinchona; species Cinchona pubescens. Next base: position 1,542,622 of record JANKKI010000326.1, read on the forward strand.
TCTGTTGGAAAGATTTGTAAATTAGAGGAAATATTATCTAAAAGAACTGTTAGACACTAAATTTGTCGCAACAAATTGATCAATAGATATAGGATCTCCTAAACTATGTTCCATTGGCAAGCAATGGTAATGAAGTAAAGATGTTTCATATGGTACCTTCTACTAATAGTAAAAAATTCCATGGGAGATAAAACCAATAAATTTTTTATTAGCAAAAGTGGTTCTTCTAATATATCATTCAAGGCAAGGTCGAGGCAGATACTCCTCCCCTTGGTAACCTGATAATGCCAACACAAATTGCTGCATTCCTGACACTCCCATAAACCATTCCAACTGGGGAAAGAATTTCAAAACTGCTTTTGATCAATTAGATATAAAAAAAATAAAATTTATCAATAAACTGTTTATCCCTATTATTGATTAGATTAATGGGTTTTTGATATGGTGAATCCAAAGACAGAGTCCATGAAATTATGTATCAATTACAAATTATCGTAGTATTTTTATCAAGAGTTTGTGTGTTTTCTCTATTCATAAAAAATGATGAACATTGCCAAGTGAAAAGAAACACAAGTGGTATTCATGAAAAGAAATTTATATGGGAAGGGTCCTACACAGTCAATGATAGGCTTTCTTTGGTACAGAGGTGATGATAGATTTCAAAATCACCAAAATATGGATAAAAGCAAGCGTCAAGTCTACCACATAACTCTCTTGCATTACTAGCAAATCCAATGTCAAGAAAACAGCTAAACTCCCAATTCCCATATACATGGAAATACTCAAAATCAACCCTAGATTTCCTTTTAGCTCTTCATGACCTCCAGTAATTTGGGATTGCAAACCTCAGCTCATGCTTCTCCCCCCTGAACCTATTATGTTTGTTGTTATCCTCTCATTACTTACTGATAGTTGATTGGGTCACTGATGAAGACCTCTTGAAAGAAATTCCCAACATTTCCATTACATTTTATCTTTTTCTAACAAAAATTAATTATTTTTTTTTCTAATTGTAACTGGCAGTAAAGCTATCCACTTATTAGTGCCAATAATTTTTTCTTTTCAATGCCATCGCCTGAAAAGCATGCAAGTGTAGTTCCCTCTTTCAAATTATTATTAAGGAAGATCTTAAATAACCTCTCTTTTTAGCATTAAAGTTCCTTATCCTCCAGAAGATCCCAGATTTTGCCATTCCCACACCCTATCCCAGTCATTAATGGTTTCATAAATATTAGCAACCAAGTCATCCATCCACATATACAATTGTATTGTCACAATCTTCCCCCACTTTCGAATTCGAAAGTTAAAGCAACACATAGGCCTCCTGGTAAATCTTTCAGAGAGTCAAAATGCACTACCCAATTAGCTGGTTAGACATAGTTATCTTCTTTTGAACTATAATGATTTCTACCAGTCACTGCAATTCAGAGCTCCATTGGAGACATACCAAAGGACGGTAAGGAACCATAGACGGATACTACATATGAAACAGTTGAAACAAAATCCAAGCAAACCTGAATCGTACCTAAACAAAGGACAAAAAGACGAGTGCACGAGGGTTCAACCAGTGTTTTCATTAAATAGAGAACAGAGAAGACATAGTGCTACCTGTGCTGTCTCCATCCGAACCAACTGAGCAGCCTTGGCTCTTGCATTCACAAATCGCCACTGCAACTCCCTATTATACAATAGCCTCAATTCATGTGCATCAGCAATTCTGTTCTCTCCCACCTTCCCTCTTCTCATATCAGCAGCAAAACTCAACATAGACGGCGTGCTACACAAATCATTACTCGTCACACTTGCCACACCATTTCTCATCCTTGTTGGACTAGGCAATCCTCTAGATGGAGTATTAATGGACGAATTCAAACACTTGCTAGGTGATGCTGGCCTTGTACCAGCTCGAAGAGGAGATGAAAATCCCCTACTAGAAACTACCCGAGGAGATGATACAGGGCTATCATTCAAAAACTTTTTTGCACCATTTAACTTTGAAGCGCTATTAAGTTTTGATCCATTGTTCTTTGACATCGGTGAACCAGGTTCTGGTAATCTCCGGAGCCTATTATTAGTCCCTTCCAAGAATCTAGCCGGCACAACAATGCCACGTGGGATTCCTCGCGCTGGAGCAACACTTCCACATTCCTGTAAACCAGTAGTGCTCCCAGAAGAAACACTATCACTATCTGATGGTGCAGTATCAGCCATAAATGTAGCTGAATTTCCACTAGCAACAAGCTCAACATTTTTCATATCTGGCCCAAATCTAGTTCCAGTTTTAGGTCGATTACTCTCATCAATTATAGATTTCTGCATCGTTTTACCAACACTCGCAGATTCATTAAATCTCGCTTTATCAGCAGCTACGCCATAATCCAAGCTCCGAGTCAAAAAACTCGAATTCACAGGCTTCGATCTTCCTGGCCACCGCCGCTGATCACCAGGTCAGATTTAAAACTTGAATTCTCCGTCCGATCCTTCACCGGCGTCGCTTTCCTCGTTTCCGGTGTACCTTTCCTCGCACTACTCAAACCACTAACAGCCGGCGTAGGAGCTGGGGCCGGAGCCGGTTTCGCTTTATTCACTGCCATCGAAAACGACTCACCTTGAAACGACACAGACAAACTTCTCTTCGACGTCATCAGCAACTTCACGGCACTCGACATCTCCCCTGACGACTCCCTCGGCGTCCCCGGTCTCCGGCGCTCCGCAGACTGCGCCCTCCGTACAGAATTCCGCACCTCCGGAGTCATTATCGCCGTCGTTGTAGTCCTCGACGCCATTGGCGACGCAGACCGGCGCGACGCACTGGAATTCGAAGAGTTTGAAGACGACGACGTCGAAATCGAAGAAGATGATGAAGTGGAAGATGACGATAGGTACCGTGAACTAACCTCTCTCGATTTCGGCCGCCGTAGCTGGCCAGCCGGTCCATTTTCAGCTTCCGACGGATCGACAATGGAGACCTTTTCAGATTTTGCTGAATATTATTCAAATTTCTACTATTATTTTTATTCACCACTGCCGACGAGAGCTTAGGGTTTGGCGTTTTAGCAGAAACAGCAGCCACCATTGATAATCTTCACATCTCCCAAAAAAACCCTAACTTTTTTCAAAAATGTACTGAATTTTATCACGCTGAACGTGTTGAGTGCGTGTTGAGTGTGTGAGAGAGAGTGGAGAGTGGGGGTTTTTTCGTTTATGGGTAGTTTTAGAGAGAGAAAGTGGGAGAGAGGGAGAACGGGGAAATGACCGTTATGAGAAGGAGCCAGCGAAAATATACTACGCGGAAGAAATAGAGAGAGAGAGAGAGAGAGAGAGTGCGGGCCAAATGGGACGAGATTCTGGGGAGCATAACTGTCGTTTCACTGCGTGTGTGTTATGTGTGAAAGAGAATTTTGGTGTGCTTCACTGATTACACTTCGTGCTACGGGAGTTGTACATTTTGCGTAGATTATGGCGTGAGGGACGTTAATTATAATCTGGGGGTTTATGGGAGTGACGTGTGAAGGCTGAAGGGGCAGGGTAGTTTGGGAAATGGAAGTTTTGAATTAAGCCAAACACCGTCGAAGGTTTTTATTATGGATTATTTTATAACTAGTAATATTTTTTAATTATTTATTATCAGATTTTTTAATTATTTTTGCATAAATCATATTCTAAAAGTTGGGAAATATACAGAAACTGATTTTATCCACCACATATAGACCACATAGTCATGATTTAATTTTATAAAATTTTACTTATATAATATTATATATTTCATAAGTTTTAACTGGCACTATATAGTTTATAAGTAAAATTAAAAATTAAATTTATTCTAAATAATATTTTAAATAATAATAATCCACAAAGAGTATTCATATTAAGAGATAGGAAATAGAACTCAACATTCATGAACACGCACACTCATTTACCTTTGCACAATGTGTTTACAATCAATTTCATCCTTTTAAACATTTCAAATGAAATTATTCTAGTTGTTTGGAAGAATAAATGTTCCAACCATTCCTCTGTTTATTTCCTTAACAAATATAATATTGTGTTCTAACTTAGATGATCATTATTTTGAAAAAAAAAAATATCATTATTTTGACGCGAGTTCAAATCAATTTTTATTGAAGAATAGAGTATTTTGGGCTTTGATCGGACACGGTAATATTATTCATTATTTTTTAACATATTTTTTAATTACCTATTTATTTCACATACATCACATTTCAAAAGTTGTTATAGTATATATTTTTGTTAATAATTTAAATAATATTCTAAATAATAACTATCAAATTCAACCTTTTCAGCATTTTAATTTGAATTTATAAAATTTTATCCAATTTCAATTTGATAAGTTGGCAAACCAAGTTCAAATCCAAATTGAGTTCGAATGTAACATTTGAGTAGCTTGATACGAATTCCTAGATGGAGCAATGTTTTGAAAATTGGACCGAGTATTGAATCGGTAAAGATAATTTGTTCGGTTTGCGTTTCAATTGATCTAACCGGTTCACTAATTTAATTTTTTTAAAAAATTTTAGTGTGTTATAATTTAAAATGCCGCAAAATATATTTCTATAGAATCCAAAATAGATGAGAAATAGTTTTTTTTTTTTTTGAGAATTCGAATCCTAATATTCAAAAATACTAATAAAATTTCTAATAAGAAAAATCAAACTTGTACGAAAATAAGTATAAAAAAGATTTTAAAAAATAATAATTTAATATTTTAATCTTTAGTTTGTTCACTATTTTGCTGTTTTGGAGTTTATTTCACAATTTTTAAAATTTTTCTCTTTATTTAAATCATTTTTAATCAAAAATTTAAAAAATCGCCAAAAACGGGTTGAACCAATTTTCTTCCTGTTTACTGTTTTTGTCAATTCTATTCAATTTTTTTATACAAATCGGATATACATATTGACATGAGTTCTATCCAATTTTTTATGTAAATCGGATTGATAATTCTTTTAATTGGTTTCTTCAGTTTGATCGATCAAACCTACTGATTCGATCCGATTTTCGAAACACTGACATGGAGTGAAAAGATATGATGACACTTGGAAACGAGTGTGAGGAAGAAAGCTTGGGCACTGCGTAAGTTACTATGGCTGTTAAGGAAAGTTTGGTGAATCTTCGGTGAGACGTTACTTTGATAACAATTAATTATATGAGTTTTTAGTGGAAAATTATACTATTAAAGTAATAGATTTTGTTGTTTATGACAGTGATTGTTGTTTATTGATAAAGATAAGAGAATGGCATTCGTGCAAAACTAGGATTAATTAAAACTTTAGCAAGCAGCAAAGGACAAATGAAAGGGCATTTATGTAAAAGGGACTCATAAGAGCAAAAATGATAATCACAATTAAGAACTTAAATTATTAGCCTTGAGTTGTATGTCTTATTGATATACGTCTTGTAATGGTTTATATATATTATTTGCTAAGTTTTCTGATTAGGAAATGATGAAATTAATAATAACCCATCTTATTGGTAGGAAAATTTACTGCTCCTTTAGCCCCCCTTTTTTTTTTGTCATCGCAATTTGACTTTTTTTGATCAAAAAGAACAATTTCGTAATTGATAATTTATGTAACTTTATTCAATTTTTAATAAAATTTATTCAATAAAAGTGAAATTTATATTAAATATTAACACATATAAATTTAAAATTTTAAAAAAGTTAAAGAAATTTATATAAAATTAAGCTATCAAAACTTAATGATTTGACCAGAAAAGTCAAATGTGACAATTTCAATAAGATGGATATAGTATATTCTTTTTCACACCAACAGAGTAAATCACAAATCCACTTCATAATTAGGGTTTTATGATCAAGGCTCACTAATTCATTCATAAGTGCATTCACAGTATCATAGGAATTAGACGAAAAATATCTTTTATTATTTGGTTGTTTCAATTTTTGAAAAGTGCTTTAAAATTAAAATTGCACAAATTAAATGAAATTTATCTTGAAATTAATGTATACGTTGAATGAAGTGATACACGAAATAAAATTGGAAACTGTCATTGTAATTGCTTTGGGATAATTAGTGATATTGATTTGGTCATAACATCACAACTTTTTCACGGTTGTAGATTTATCTACTTTCTTACATTCTAGAATTGCACATACATAATCTTTTGAGTATGCAAAGCATTATTAAACAATTTTATAGGACAATTGAAGTTACATGTTTTGGCCCCTATTCTTAAAACCTTGAAGAAATTGATTCGAAAAGAGGCAAGTTTAAAAGATGAAAACCAGAGGAATATAAGGTGAACCAAAGAGGCAAAGAGTTGGCTGGTGGTGGTTTTTTTTTTTTTTCATTTGGCAAGGAAATTTTAAAATAGACTTGATTCACGGTATGAATGAAACATTTAATTCTGAATCAAAATCTACCCAATAGTAATTGGAGTTAGTTTGACGGTTAAGTAGCAAAGAATTTTTTATTTCAAGTGACTTTAATAATAAGTTTATTACTAGTAGTGACATTAATGTAATGAATGTCTTTATTGGGCTATCCAACCTCAACTAACACATAAGACATCGTGTGGCTGTGTGGAACTTACGCCACTAGTGCTTGTGATAATAATTTGTCGGGAAAGAATAATATAGGATGCAATAATCTTAATTATCCTCCTAATATAATTTTTTTGTGACTAATCCAAAGTTCATATAAAGAGGAGACTTTCAAGTTGTGCAAACTCAAATTTAAAGAACGAGAATTAAATAAAATTATTAATTTTTTATGGAAATAAAATACTTGCTCATTTATTTTCAATTAATAAAATAAAATAATTAAATGATACATGTGAAATTGATGGTTTGCAGTATAAATACTTGCAGAAGAAAGGACCAACTGAAAGGATGACGAATTATGCGCAACAAAATTTGGTAAACAACCAACGAACAAGTCAGTCATCAACTGCGAACCATAAAACATTGACCAAATGGGACTTATAAATTAATAAAACCAGATATTAACGCCAATTATAATTAAGGATTTTTGTACATCTGACTAAATTACATAATGGGCTTTCTTAAATCCTCTGAAAATGATAAAGATTGTCCCTTTTCTTTTTCTTTTTTTTTAATTTTTGAAGTAATGTTTGGCCCCTTTGAGTTCTGGAAACTCCACTCTTTATGTTAATGCTAAGCTATGATCAGTTGATCACCTTCTCTTTAAGCATTATTGCTACATCCAATTAAACCCTCCCACACAATTCTCACCCTAAATCCTTTCTTTATCAAACTCCAAAAATGCTTTAACATGTAGTGGTATTAATAGCCCTTTTACGAAATATTGCATGCATGGGTTGTTCCTAGATACAAATAAGATTAGTCTAGTAAGTGTATCTTATTTCAATTTGAGAATTTTCGATTATCCTATTAAATTTGAGCAATTAGCTAGCTAGCTAGCCTACTTCCCAACTAATTAATGTGGGTTGATCGAGTATTAAATTGCAAACCATGTACTTATTAGAGATAAGCTTTACTGACTATTTGGTGAATATAATTGTATTTAAATTTACTATGACAATGATCTGCAGTCTAAATGCTAAGATAACACTTTTCTAAGTTATAAATTTGAATCACCAAGGAGTAGGTAAAAATCTACTGTTGATCCTTTTTTAAAAAGGAAAAAAATTGTTAAATTTACTATATATCCAAACATGTCACGCCCCACTCTTGGGGTCGTAATATGTCATGCTCTCATCTTCACACGAGAACACAAAACTCAAAAGTCAAAAGCTCAAACCTCTAATCACTTGCTTTAGAAAAATTACGAATATATGCAAAAATGTTGCATAATAAGGTGAGTAAACACTTACTCAGTAAATAGTCTAGGTCTTCTTTGACCAGATTGAGTAAATTACATAAATATAATTTTACAAAATCATATGTCACACGTTGGACATACGTATACATATATAGATACCATTTTATAAAAATCTTTGCTGTATATACAATTTTACCATATTTTTTACTAAGATAATGAAATATGGTAAAATTACACTTTTAGTTTTATGACCTAAATTACAAGTTCGAATCACTATAGGGTAGGTAAAAACTATGCTCTTTTAAAAAGGAAAAAATTGTTGAATTTACTACATATCCAAACAGGGAAAAGAAAGTTAGAGGTGAAAGCAATTATCCCTACATTGCATGAAAATTAAGCTAGAACTAGAAGTGTATAGAAGAGGATGCATTAGTACTACAAGGGCAATATATAATTAATAATCATGAGCATCTATCTACCATCAGACATGCTTTAGTTTTTCATCAGTTTCTCTCCTAACTGCTTCGAAAAGGGATGACAAGTTGGTTGCTGAGACCTACTACTTAATTATATCTCTCTTTCACAAAATAGTACTACTAATAGCCTGCCTAATTAAAGGATCAGTGATGTTAAAAGTCCAGTGTTAAATTTTTTCTATGAAACTAAACTTTCTAATTAATTAATTAACTATCTCTGGGCTCCGGAGAATTAAAACTTTAATGCATTTTAGTTTGCCAATTTAATAGTATATCAATTTCTCATAATCATTTCGTCTAAGATAATTAACACAATTCGATAATGTAACAGCATTGCATATGGGTGCCATTGATTTTGTGTCATAATAATTTGTTATAGGACATTCTTTCAAATGAAAATGAAATCAAGAGGGCTAACTCTCATCTATACTTTAATCTTTAGCAATAATCCTATAAACTAATAATCATTTTATTTTACAGAAAAAATGGTCACACTCATAGAAATGTAAAGCTGAATTTGGGAATCTTTATTGGAATATCAACTTTTCTAACCAAAATTAAAAAATAAAAAAGGCATTGCCTGTGTGATTATGAACGTGTGAGGTCCCGAATAAAAGAACAAATCGAAGACATAACACATGCATATATACAAGGACCACTCCCACTTCTAAGTTTTAAAGGTTCAATGCATGGTTCATACCTTGTCCAACACGTAAATAGAAAATGCTTTTTTCTTCCTTTTTTTTTTTTTTTAATCTTAGTTATTATCAAGAGATGGTGACTCCACTAGGCTTCTTTCTAGAATTTGTAGATGTGGGAAATTATTTTTCATCTTAAATTCCTAAATGCGACAATAATCACATATTGATTTCATGGTCCAGCTTTATAGCTCAATAATGCAAAGCTATACTTATTCCACACTGGAAGTGTAAGCATTTGCACAGATTTTTTTAAAATATTTTATGGGGCAGCATCACTCAATAATAGTTGTAGAAATTTGAGTATATGTCTGCAAGTTAACATAAAATAAAAGAGCATTATTAATGATGGTTAATGATCAAATACTGCTTTCTTTAATTAAACAAATCCTCTGTTGTCGTTAGAAGTCATCTAGCATTCTTCAAAAAGAAAAGTTAAGACGGATTTAAAAACGCAAAGGATAATATTTATGAGGCCAAATAATAATTGATGAGTAATTAACTACGGTAAACTTTCCTCATTTGACTTGCATTGCTTGTTGATGAATTTGTTTTGTTTAGATAACGAAAGTAGTGAGAGATAGGGAGTGTAATGGGTTTTTGTATATGTATCTGTCTGCAAGCTTTATAATGGTAGAGTAAACTCTTATTTATAAGTATCTATTAGGGTTTTGAATCTCTAACCAGTCTAAAATTTAGTTAGTCAGACCTTGATGGTTAGCATGTTTGATCAGATTTTGGTGGTCATCCAATTGGCATGAGTGTCGAACTAATAGTAAATTAAATCTAAAACTAATTTACAAATTTTTTTTTAATAAACTATTAATTACATATCACGTGAACTCAATTTATTAGATAACTAATTTCTGTATCATCACTTATCAATAGTCTCTTGTCAGAATCATATGATGGTTATTCTTTAAAAGCTTGCATGTACTCTACAAATCTTTAATACATAATCAATAATGTAATAGTACTCCAGGATTATCAAAACATGATCAATTAGGAAGATCAAACATCCACTTTACAGCTAAAAAAGAGAGTGGATGGATGGTACGGAGTTATGATTTGCAATTCCTTTGGCATTGTTTTTCGGTCGCCAATCGCCTTTCTTTGTCGATCAATTAATAATCTTCACTTTTATGGTTTTGGTCGGCTTTAGGTCATTTGTTACACTTTTTCATGTTATATTAGATATTATACTATATGATAGGGAGATACGTATATTTTTAATATAAAAAAATATTAAATAATAGATAAGTGTTACCTTAACACATAATATAATATAAGTGTAACAGAAAATCCAATACGTATTGGTCCTACTCCCGGCAAGGCATGCATCTTCTCAGACCGTGGAATTGGAAAGCACTAGGCCGATGCATATCCATGTAGTTTTGCCTTTGGACTGTGGTTTTTTTTTTTTATCTAGAAGCAGTTAAGCAAATATCTCCAAATTCGAACAAGAATTTATGTCTTGGCTATTTTTATTTGCACTTCATTAATTTCCAACTTGAAGCCATCAATATTGTTGTTTGATGTTACATGTTGGATCGTGTATATCTGATTCCCTCTCATGACAAACCCTGTCCAAATCTCACTTGTCCTACAAAGCTTGCGGAAATACCATTCACGTATTTGTCGCTACATTACATTCTTTAATGTACCTTCCAATTACTGAATTAAATCTTTCATGAATTTCTTGTTATGTCACCTTCTATATTTAACTAATATTTTGCAGTAGCACAAAAAAGAAAAATTCATCTTCCCTTTCCCCTTCTAACACAATTTTAGTAAGAAGTAGTCATATTTCCAACGCAATATTGTAATAGTAAATTTAAACTACAGATAAACTAATAAACTAATTGAAAATCTATAATGAATAATTTCGTTGTAATTTAAAAAATTGTAATATACAATATTATGTGATTTAAAAAATTATATTGTATAAACTTTTAAAGTAAACGAATTTAAGATAATTTATATTGGACATTCTATATGAAATTAAGTTTGATGATTTTTTAGTTGTTTTGGATCAATTGATAAGATATCAAACGAATAATCATATCTGTGAATCTGAATCCTCACTAGCTTTTATACCCCAGTCAAACAGGATAAATCAGCCGGTCAACGAAGGAATAATGCATATTTTTAACATTTGTGTATCAGGGATGCATTGTAGTATTACAATATTAGTCTACTTTACGTTAGTGTTACAGTTAAAACTTACGTCATTTTCACATCTTCAAAAAAAATTTCCTATGTATCTTGTAACGAGTCCAAGCTGACATCAAGAAGTCAATAATCATCACTTATGAGTAGGTGAAGTTATTAATTGGGCTTACTTTGGGTTAACACCAATTACATTAACAAATAATGACAGTTAGGAGAAGGAAAGCATCATATCTTAAGAGTCACTTCATATATTACCTAGTGTTATTGGTATTGATAATGAAGTAAACAAAAATAATCCCTCAGGAACTCAACTATATGATGGTCCAGATCGAGACCAGAGAATACTTTACTGTGAGAGAGAAAACTTTTCTTATTCGCAAATATGGCCTGTTTCTTTTTATGTCATTAACTTTAATTTCCCCTTTCCATCCCACCAAAGAAGAGTGAAAAATGTGGGGACTAAAAAAAATGCACGAAAATGTGCAGGGACTAAAAAAAATGCACGGTTTCTTTCAACTATCATAAATTCATAATCATGTTAAGTCCACTGTTTTATTGAAATCAATAGACAGCACCACTATGCAAGGGATGGAGAATCAATATGAAGAATGATGGAGTTAGTAGGTCATCAAAATAGAGGTTGCCAACAAGGGATCGACTTGGACGATAAGTATGACAATTAAATAATTAAAATAATTAAAATTTGATTTTCGTTACTTTTAATTTCTTATTTGGTAAGTAATTTATAAGTATTATCAAAAATTATTTAAATATGCGTCGATAGTCTACTCTAACATTATAAAAAGATGATTAATCTACCACTCCTCCTAATCTTTATCTTACCAAAGAAAAAAAAAATCAAAATAGAGGTCAATAATCACACTGAAATAGAAGGGAAAAAGGAAAAAAAATAAAAAAAAAATAAGGGGTGGGGGGATGTTTTTGAGGGGGACAACCAATTAATTTTGATGATATTTATTATCCTTGAGGAAGAAGGAATCTTCTAACTTTCCCAACAACGATCCTTCAATTAGTCAATTTGATCATTGCATCTGCTTTTTAGTCCACTCACCCTTCAGAATTTCAGGTTAGATAGGAAAAGATAATGTCCTTGCCCTTCTTTATCCATGCAATAGTGCAAGAAATCTTTTTTCTTGCTGCCTTCTTTTATTTCCCTTGTATACTACTTTTTATTTCTATCTCTTTTCTTTTGGGTCGGAGGAGGGAGGTGTGTTTCATTGTTTTGATGGCATGGAGTTTGGATGTCTTAGAGCTATTTAATTAGAAAGACAGAAAACATTAAAATGGCTAAAGCAAATTTTAGTACTTCCTTTATCTATTACTAACTAGTTAATTGCCCCACAATTTTCTTGCATTCTGCCTTAAATCCATAATTCTCTTGACCAAATAATGTATTTTTTGTCAATTTGCATTAGATCCAATGTAATATGTCAAGTTTTCTTTCTTGAAATTCGTTCTAACAGAAAAAGATTTTAACACAAGACTAAAACACTTGCTACCTAAAGACTGCAGACTGAAGAAAATGTGCACACACTTTATAAACCTTTGTAAACTTGGCATATGCAATGCCTCAACTGCTACCTCACAAAAAATTTGATTGATTAATCTATAGAGCTTTAGTGGAACTTTGAGTAATTATAATGCAACTAATAGAAAAAGGAACCTTTTACAAGAGATAATATCAGTTCACAATTGCATGCACAAATGAAAGAACAACATAGACACATTACATGATACACAAGGCAGTTAAAATCTCCGAGAGCTAGAAGATTATTAGTACATTATTCCCCTTTTTGGCATAAACATCAAGAGGGAGGTCGGAAGTGGTCTAAGGGAAGCCAGCGCGCTTCTGGTTACCGGGGGGAGGAGAAGGCTTGGGGATATAAGGCATGAGAGGGGTACCATGTTGGACAGGTCCAGGTCTTATGGAAGCCTTTGAACTGGGAACTGGATCAATTGGGCGGTAATCTTCAAGCTCTGCATCTCAGCTATAACACTGAATCATCCTTGTCATGAGTACTTGCAGTATGCTCCTGCATATTGAAAAGGATCGAAAACTCTAGGTCATATCACTTAAAAACCAAGAATCCCCCTTTGACTAGTATAAAGAAAAGAAAATATTTGAGTGGCAGTAGCTTCTTGAACATCAATAAAGTAGGTTAATTAGAGGTTGATCCATAACATAAAATAGTTCCATGCCCAAAAGTCTGTCTTTCTACAAGTACCTTTAACTTCCTACTCTTGACAGTCACTGTTATATCACTCCTTTGTTCTTCAAGAACCAAACCTGAGATTCATGTACCAAATAGTTGCATCAGCACCTGAAATGAACTGAAAACTTCTTCTAGATTGTGATTGCTTCTGAAATATCTAATCATCCAATAGTATCCCTCTTTTGTTCTACGAATACTTAATCAAGAAATGGCTATTCTTTACATACACAGAGATCGTAATGTTTTTATTTTTGGTCTGTCCAACACTTCATCATCAAATTGACAATCAAAAAGGCTAATCAAGGCTATGTGCCAACAGAATATTAGTATCAAGAGACGGCAGTAGTTAGCAAAAATTAATTATGATGCTGATTTATTAGTCTAGAGTCCAAATCTGTTGGAAAGTTAATAAATTGTCTAGTTAGGCATAATGTAATCAATGGCAGCATATTTAGAATTGGGAACTTCCCCAAGACCACCCTAACCACACAGGCTAAGGTTGTTAGTAGTACTTGAAAAGTCTTCATGTTAACATGCTGATGGCAGTTCATTTAACGGAAAAGTACATAAATTGATTTGGGACAAAACTAAGTGGAGTGTGGACTGGTATTTGACGAATGTGCAATAGATTTTCAACAAACGAGAAGCATGGAGCAAAACTATGAAGCTTTCAGACAAAACTTGACTACTCCACAATGTAAAGGGATGTGAAATCTGATGTAAAGATCAAAACTTTCAGAAGACAAAAACTACAAAAACAGAACTTTGAAGTTCACTAAACATGCAGCTTCCTGAAAGGATGCTTTTCAGTGCTATCCATTAGGGAAGAGAAGGGAAAAGGTGAATTCTTGATGGTGTTCTACAAGTAATTAGCTTCCTCTTCAATTACAAAAACAATGACATGTAAATTACAATTGCAATTCAACATGTATCTGTTTTTCTAGGAATTCAAGGTTAGTTCAATACAATGTGAACAATCATTCAACATGCCATTTTCTCTTATAAAAACACAAAGCAATTAGTTAAAACTATCACTGTTGAATTAATCAACAATCCTGAAACAACAGATTATAACTAAGTTCTTTAAAGAAACTCTCTAATTTTACACTGGATTAACTAACCAAGAAAACTCAAACTATGTCAGCAAAAAACAAGACACGCATAGACTTCAGGTTCTCTGTTACACTTTTTCCTGCTAAGAAAATATTAAGAAAAGAGATTAATCAGTAGAGTTTTACCTGGACTTGAGGAGCTCACACTACCTTCACCATAGAAAGCAAAGCACATAAAAGCTAGTATAAAAGTCACCAAGAACAAAACCCATAACTCAAAAGCCTTCATAATGCCAACAAAAATTGAATTTTTTCTTCTTAAAAGTTTGCACCTTTTTTCACAACCCAAAAGTGGAAAAATGCCAAAAGTAGAATGACCTGTTTGTTCTTCTTCACTAAACCCTTTAAATAAACTCAACCCATAAGACAATTCCTTAGATTCTGAAACAAACTACATATAGTCAACCAGAATACCCGCAAAGATCAGAAGAAAGAATGCCTACAAGCCCATGTCAAGAGGATTATGTTGTGTATGTCATGTACTCTATTAATTTTTTGTTTTTTGTTTTTTTTTTTTTTTGGGTATGAGAATAAAAATATTGATTTTTGGGAGTGAGTCATCAAGAAGATCATGTGGGGGGCTGCATTTTCCTCCATATGGGTTAGTAAATGGGAGTTATTGTTTGGTTTTATGTTGCAGAAAACACTGGGATATGAAACGAAATGAATGCAAAGGCGTGATGGAATAAGCGAGCCCCCCTTTCCACTGCCCTCTTGCAGTCTTGAAGATCGCCCTTTTGCCACGACAATTCTATTCCAAAAAAAAAAAAAAAAAAAAACAGACCGTGATTACTGTTGTACCATAAATAAAGAGGAATGTCCAAGCAAAAGTTGAACACATAGTTCAATAGGAGTTTGGATTCAAATTTTATTGTTATAGTCACGTACTCAATTTGATAGAGCAATTCTTATGAATCATTATAAATCGCTCACAATGTGCAGGTAACATATTTAGTACTGCCTATTATCCTCCTAAAATATTAATATATCAATAAATTAGAGGAGAAGAAAATTTGAAAGGATCAAGGAGATAGGGGAAGTGATTTGCAGTCTAGAGCATTTAAGTGTTGTAAGTTGCAACCTTGTTAGATGCCTTTGGACCATTGCTGCTCGGGCATGTACTACTGTATGCGATTTTGTTTTTTGTCAGCTGGTTGGTTGATTTGAAGGAGTCGAGTCATAACCTTTGCTCAAAACCTTTTAAAAGTTTGTTTTAGGAGACTTTAACAACCTAAGATTTTTGAATCCTAGGATGAAATTAACTTGGTTTTCCCAAAAGAATTACAATCACTAATTTTAATTTGATATATAAAATGAAATCATATGCAATATAATGTTGCGTTTTTATAGCAAGTTTGAGTCATAATATTTATCATATTTGTCTATTTATCAAACTATCAGATAGGTTTAGCAAATATGATCAGTCTCAAATTCTCAAATTGAATATTAACAAGAAAAAAATGAATCTTTACTTGTCAAATCTCTTCTACTTCAAGAAACATAACAAAGGTTGACTAGCACATAACAACCTAGCCGCCCAATGTAACGGCCCAATGGTTAAAAATCATAAGTAGCATGGGCTCATGATGGGTGGGGGATCCTGCTATCAATTGCAACTCAAAGTCAAATGTTGGCTTCAAAGGTCCACCTCCTAATTCAGCTTGGAAATAATTAGACATGGAAGAAATTATTAAAATCTTACTATTTTTTGACTGTTCTTCGTTGTTCAGAATTCCTCTTGGGTCATGATCTGTAACTAATTGAAGTAATAAATTATCTTTAATTGTTGCACTGAATACAAAATAAGGAAAAGGAAGGAAATGCCTAATTGCTCGTTCCTTTGTTTCTTGGCAAGAAGATGATCATATATTGTAATTATGAAGGGTCCGTATAGTTGTGCAAAATTTCAAGGTTCCTCATTGAATCAAATACTATCATACTAATGGTTTTCATATGAAATATTTTACATTCCACCAGTTGGATGAAGTTGAAAATACTTCACATACAAACACGAACAATGCGGATTCCTAAACATTCAATTGTCTACAAAGCTCTTTTTTGTGAATAATTGGACGGTTCTGCTCGAAACTCCATACAAAGGAACGAGCACAAATGACCCACCCCTTTACCACAACTTAAAGAACAAGAAAAAGGATGGAGAAAAAGGCCATGGTTTCACCTAATGAAACCAACATGAAATAACAAAAGAGTCGAGGAAAACCTGCAATTGGTCATAACCAACTACCAAGATAACCTAATGAGAAAACCCATCACAAGTTTGTCGAATTAAAGACCCCTTTTGAATTAATTTCCTGGCTGAAAATTGCTATCAAAACAACCAACTAGATCAAACTACATAATACTACAGTACAGACAGGAGCCCTCTTTGTGTTTGTGTATACATATATATGTAAGAAAAACAAATCACACTAACCACCAAAAATTCAAATGAAACACACCAGACTTTTTATTTTTATTTTTATTTTTCTTTTTTGGGCAACGGAAAAGTGAGAATGATGAATCGACCACATATCACTTGATCATAATCACGTACTCCCATGCATATTTTGTATCTATAAATCATGATGAATTATAGATTTGATTAATCATACACCATGGTGGCAAAGCAATGGAGCACGCCTTGCCCACTCGACGACTTTGGAAAACCGTTTCTTTGATATTGAGCTTTCCCCAGCAGAAGATGTTTGTTTGTGTAGCGGCGTGTCATTTTTCTTCAACAACTCCCACAATATGCGGACATCCTCGTACTCACAAGTCCTCACATCATGACGCAGCTTAACAAGCCCTGTTATATATCAAGCACAAGTTTTACATACATAAAATGAAACAAAATAAAGGGAAGTTCTATTATTTCATTAGAAATTATTCCGTTGTGATTTAATACTTATCTAGCATAAGTTTTTAAAACACAATATATTATGCATAACTTATTTTTCAAGTTTAATCTAATAAGGAAAATACAATATATATGTTGATTAGAATTTGTCGTACGCTTATATGAGATATTGTCTAATTTAACCAAAGTCTCACGGTTTTATCCTTAAAAATGTGCCAGTCCTTGCCTTATAAGTTATTAAAGGCTTTCTTAACTATTAATTAAGAAAGAGTCTTATTTACGGTTGGAAATTCCCACATATTGTAAAACTTTGTTGATATTATAATTTATTGTGAGCTCATATGAGGTATTATTCATACTATAGTTGATCGAAAACTTACGATTTTACTCTTGAAAATGTGCCACACATAAATAGAGGTGCTCCTAACTTATAAATTAGATTCTTTTTTAACTATCAACTAATATGAAATTTTTAACTCCTCAATCTTACATCACGATGAGAATTTGAGACTAACATGGAAAAGAAAAAAAATCTGAGCAGGAAATTACAAAGGAAAGCAATATAAATTTAAAAAGAATTTAAAATACACATATATATATATATATATATATATATATATATATATATATATATACTGACCCGTTTTTTGAATTCGAAGACGCTTTGCAACCTTGCTCCAAGCTTTTCTAATAGGAACGATCATTTTGTCCCACCACTCCATCAGATTAATTAACGTCTAACCCCCCCCCAAAAAAAAGTGTCAAGATCTTTTATCTGCATAATTCATAAACAAACATATTATACCAAAAAAAAAAAATGTAAATTACAATATTAAAAAAAATAACATATAAAAAAAATGATAGCAATCAGCTTTTTTTCTTAGGGTTTTTTATATACCTGGAATCAAAGAGAAATATACAAATTGGTCGAAGGGATTTTCTCTCTCCTCTCTTTCTCTCGCTGTCGGATGAGAGAGGAGAGGGAGAAAGAAACTGATTGGAATGGCAATGGGGGGTTAAAATTAAGGAAATCGGTGGGATTAACGAAGTTTAATAATGCCGGTGCAATTAATAGACGAGTTTAAAGGTGAATCGTGTCGGAATCTACTTTTTTTTTTGTTAAAAAAGTTGTCTGTGTGGAGATTGTATCCGAATCCGATGTTTCGAGTTTCCGTTGATTACGACCTTTCATTAGTCCCATTACCGGATTTTGGTCGTCCACGTGGGGTCTGTTGATTGGTTGATACCCAAACAATTAAATAATGAATTGGAGAAAATTTATGGAAAAAAAAGTAAAAAAAACGAGTCCAAATTAAAAGGATTAATTCGTACTACACACGATCGTGAAGATTTATAGTATACGATTTTTTGAAGAATACTAAAACTTCTGTTTTCGATACTTATAATGTTTCTCATCACGCATTTTTCCATATGCAGTGGGGTTACCAGTACCACTAATAAAAATCTCCCCACTACATAAAAAGTTACTAAATGACAGTTCGTTCTATATTTTCTATAAAAGATTTTTTTTTTCCCCATCATTCACCATGGGATTGAAAATCTGAAATTCTTATTAGAGTAGGTAATTTCTCACACGATCGGATAGTATAACATAAAATCAACAGCTTATAACACAATTCGAATTTTATCGAATCATTATTGGGTCAATCGATTTATGACACGAAAGTAAACAAGTCTGAATTAGGTCAACCCTTGAGTTTATGTGATAAACCGTTAAATTATTGACGGAATAGATTTTGCTGAAGTATTGCATCGATTATAATTCAATGTAGTATATTTTTAAGATTGTAAAAATAGTTTTAGTATAATATTATTAAATCAAATATAATAATTATTTTAAATGTTATTTAATAAATTTTAATAATATGTTTTAAATTGCTATGAGACACAACAAGTATAGTATTAATAATTATTTAAATTATTACAAAATTAAAATTTGAATTTTTAATTTAAATGGATTGTAAGTTATTTAACTTATTAAATAGGCTGATATATCTATGTTAATAGTAAACGGATCAGACACAACATAATACGAACCCGAACAGGTCAAATACGAATACAACACAATAAAAGATAAAACCCACATCACACAACACAATAAGAAATAAAACATATCTGATACGAAATGATAATATTACAACCCGACCCATTGACACTCCTAATCCTTGTGGCTTGGTTTGGTAGTTTACTATAGAAAAGAAAAGAAAAGAAAGAAAAGAAAAAGAAAGATGATACTTTCCTCCTTTTGGGAGTTTTTGAACAAAATAAAAAGGAAGGAAATGGGGTAATTTAGAAGGAGAATTTTAAGTGCGTAGTACGCAAAATTTTTCACTAGTCTGGGTCTGCTTGGTTGGATATAAAATGTTTTCATGAGGAAAATATTTTTTTTTGTAAAACAGTTATATTTTACATAAAAATGTCTATTTTCTATATATTTTTTCGGTGTTTGCGATAGATTTGGGCCGCTGTTATTCTTGGGATGGTACACAGTCCATCTGCATTCCCAGAGCAGGGGAGGGCGTAAGCCCAAGAATGACGGGCTTCACAGCTAGCTGCACTGCTGTAGTCCGATGGTTCAACGTTTTGGAAAATACTAATATATATCCGTCTTAAGCTCTATTTATATATTTTTGTTATCAAAATTAAATTTTATAAAATATTACTTACATCAGCTAATATCATAAATTTTATAATATTTAATTTACACTATAAGATTTACAAGTGGAGTAAAAAATTGGGTCTATCTAAGTTTTTTTGTGTTTATCTTGACCAACTGATCCGAAAAATCCATTGAACTAATTCGATCTAAACCGAAAAAAGAAAGTATCCTAACTGCATTTTGAAAACGAGTTGGGTAGAAGGTCGGGTCACTCAGATTGAGGGTCAAGTAGCGGGTCACATTTTTGTGATCAGCCGGGCTGTATACTCGACCTAATCCATTTAAGGGGTAATTTTATAAATTTGATTAATAGGGTTTCATTACAAGTTAATACTTATTAGGGTTATTGGTAACCTCTCACCTCTCTCTTTTTCAATTCTTCATCTTTCCTTTCTCTTCCTCCTTAGTCATCTCTTCCCTTCCTCTTTCTTGTATCCTCATTCATTACACTCGCGTCTGTTGGGATATATTTTATGATTTAATTGTTGTTACTATTGGCCTGTTGTTATTTCCTAATTTGTTGCTATTGGGATGTATTTTGTAATTTATATTTAATTGTTATTGATTTAATTGTGAAATTAACTAGTCTAACTACCATTATTTAAAATTTTATGTTTTTGTTACTAGTGAGGGTCGGGTTCCTGGTCTAACCGACTATCTTTTGCGGGTACCCAATGTATCGAATACCCACTTTATATGGATCAGGAAGATGGTCATAATTTTCTTGACCTAATCAGTGAGGATCGGGTATTTTTTTTAACTCATAGATCTTACATATTAATAATGTACCTGATCCATGAACACCCCAACCTAACAAATCAGCACAACATTTCTTTAACTATCAATAATCAAAGTAAGCCTTACATACTTCGCAATTCAAAATAGGTATAAACGCTGTTAAAATAACTAAAATTGATGAGAGTCTCGTTACTGTATTGGGGAATTAGATGTTATATTTGAAGTATTTCTTATATTTCAAAATAACTGTCACTTTTGATTAGTGCACATAGATTAAAGAAATTATTAAATTGCATCAATTTTGTAAATAAATATTTTAAAATGACTAAATTATTCTTTTGTCTTAATATATCAATTACATAATCTTCCTCTCATTAATGTGACACTAAGAGTAAAAATTAAAAAAATATTATTTAATACTGTATTAATTTTCTAAACTAACAAATAATATGAAATAAAATAAATTATTTAAAATAATAGTTATTTTAAAACGAAGATAATATTACATTAATAATAATATTCAATTTTTGAACTCGAACACGAATTCAAGTGTATCGAGCTTGTTTAACAAGGTACAGTTGACTACTCAGAAACTAAAGGAGTCTGAACTTAAATTGAAATTCAAATTTGTTTAATAAATGAAACTAGCTGAAATGTTGATTGTATGATATATTAACACAGATTAAGTATCATCAAATATCGGATTGGATTTTACTTGTTAAAGTTATGTTATTAAGTGACAATCAAATACATTGACATGTTTTTGTCTAGGGTATTATCAAATACAAAATCTCCAAAGTTAAAATCCATGAAAAGAGTACTTTCAAGGCAAAATAAATAATCCAATAATTGAAAACATGTTTTCAATAAAGTTTTTGAAATTGTTTCTCTTTTTTTTTTTTAAATGTTTGTAATTAAAAAAATGCAAATTACATAAAATAACGATGTGGTACAGTGAATATACACATCATACCTAAAAATAGAAAATATATATATACATATATATACACACACATTACTCTCTTATAATTTTGAAGCATACATTTTTATCCCTTATAGATTTGGACTAAACTGAAATCATTACTTTTTTTTTTCTGTTAGATTACCGGTCAACTAAAGAAAGTAAAATTTTAGTTAAATAAATTAATCATTAAATTGCATATTTACCCTTGAAATGTGGTTAGAACGAAGTTACAAAATCATCTTACAAATCAAGATGTTAGATTGAAAAATATAGTGACAAGTTGTCGACACTAGGTGTTTCTAGTAGTTGAGAACTGTGATAGAACGAAAGAATGAGTAGAAATAATGATGATGGGCGATCGTTAATTTCAAGAAAAAGAAATTAATTTATTCCAAAGCTTCATTTTAAACACATTTTTAAAAATAAATATGTAAATTAATTATTTCATTAATTTTATTTTTCTTTAATTGACTTCTAAAAATAATGAAAACTAACTATTTAACTTTAATTCATACCACAAGGGAGTAATATGTTGGCTGCAAAATCACATGGGGTAATATTATTATTACTTTATATAATGCAAGAAATTTTTGGTGTGCTTAAATAATTTTCTAAAAAAAAAACATATCCATGGCTTCTCTAATTTAATAACTTCTCATACCTACACATCCACCAAACAAAATAAATAAAATAAAATAAAAAATTCTCATACCTTCTATTAATTTAAATTTATTTTTTACAATTTTGATTAAATCATGCACACGTATAGAGTGTGCCAATTCTCACCCATGTTCATCCCTACCCCTACCCCGACCCCTACCCCTACCCAACCATCTCTCACTCCAAGAGTTTATATCCAAATAACCATCATTCGCTTATTAATTATCTTACAAATAATTATTTATTATTTAAAGTAAGTAAATAAGTTCCATAATTTTTATTTTCTTTCGACTCAATTTTCTTTACAAAATGCACACACGTAAAATGTGCTTTAGCCCTAGTATACATTACCCATGCCACAAGTTGATTTTGTGTGATTTACCCATAAAAAATCCTCTAAAAGTTACAAATCGAAATAGTCATAATCCGACCCATAAAATTCGCCCGCACATTGATGTAAACCCGGTCCCGGGGATTTGGGTGGGTTTTTTCCTATTTGCCCCTATAAAAGGGCAGGGCATCAAAAGCAAGTTTCGGAAGTTAATCTCTCTCTTCTCAAAGATTGAATCTTTTTTTTTTTTTCTTTCCTAATTTGCTAATTTATCAAATTATTTCCATAGAAATTCAGCTCATAAATCAATAAAATAGCAATTAAATTGATCTCCCAATGGACCCTTCAATCATGAAACTCCTCGAAGAAGACGAGGTAAACTAATACGACCATTGAAAAAGAGCTGATTTTTTTTTTTTTCTTTTTAGTTAATAATAATAATTTTTTAAGGTTAAAGATTGGATTTTTTTTTTGTTTGTTTAATGTTGTTGTTTGTATTTTGCAGGATGAAACGATGCATTCTGGGGCGGACGTGGAGGCCTTCACAGCTGCCCTTAATAGGGATATCATCGAAGGGGATATTTCCTTATCTCAGCCCTCTGATTCTGATAGTAAGAAAGTTTGGATTTTTTCCAATAATAGATGCTTTGTAGTTTAATTATAAAGGGTTGAGGTTAAATTTATGAAATTTGAGAATGAATTGAAGTTTGGGTGGCAAGACGGTTTTTTTATTGGCCATAGATTTGAGTTAGGGGAGAGGTCGGTTTAGAAGAAATATTAAATTTTTATTATTAGAGTTAAAAATATGAATATCTAAGTGTATCAACTATTTACTGGATGTAAAATATGAGGTTGTTAGTCTGAGGAGAAGAAGAAAAGGACTACGAGTATTATGTGATTGTCATGGTTTTGATGTTTTTTGTTAGTGTTTGAATCCTTTTTACGTTGTGTAGTTGCTGTAAGTTTCTGTTTAAGTACTAATCGAAGTGTGAACTTATAGAAGGAATTGACTGGTAGAATTAAATTTGGAGATTCAGACACTATACATGTTTTGTATATTTGTTTTTGTTTTAGGAATCTGCATGGCTTTGTGGGTTGAATTTCGTCTTTTATATGCTTATGAATTTATATTAATTATGACATGTGTTGAGGTGAATAAAATGTAGCTGCATTGTCTCAAGGAAGTAGTCATGCTTCGAGTCAGTTTCTGCCTCAGTGGCAAACTTCTGCCCCTGATGAGAATGCCAATTCTCTAAGCCAGCAGGACCTTGGTGGTATTCCTAAAAGTGAGCCACTATCAGCTGAAATGGATGGGAAACATCCTGGATTGGTCCGTGAGAATCAGAAACAACAAGATAACTCCTTGCAGGAGGCGAATCCCTTTCATCCACCACAAGCTGACCAAAGGATGGTTTCTATTTCTCAAGCTATGGGTGTGCAGGGTTCTGAGAATAATACTGTCCATAACCAAGGGCCTGACAGAACACAAAATCCAGATAATGAAGCCCAGCTCGTTAACTTACAGAGGGCAAATAATTCACAGGTGCCGATGTCAGCAAGCAGTAATCATCAGGCTGTTACTACGACAGTGAGAAATCAACAAGCCATGGCTCCAGGAGCAAGTAATCAGCAGGGTGTGGCAACAGGTATTGGTAATCAACAGGCCAGTAATACATTGAATCGTGGGAAACAAGTGCCTTTTGCCCTGTTGCTACCTGTCATACAGCCCCAACTAGATAAAGACAGAGCAATGCAACTTAATACTCTATACCTTAAGTTAAAGGTGAGTTGCAGAAGGTGGTTCATTTGTGAAACATTACAAACAAACAAACCAAGCCTTATTCCCACTAAGTATGCTTGGCTGCATGAATCCTGCTACGCCATTGCGGTCTGTCATGGACCAGGTTCATTTGTGAACATTGCATGAATAAAATCCTTGCATTTATTTCATTATGTCAAATTTCTGTTTTCAGAAAAATGAAATCTCTAAGGATGGTTTTGTCCGGCATATGAGAAGTATTGTTGGGGACCAGATGCTCAAGATGGCTGTTTATAAAATGCAGTCTCAAGTAAGTAGCAAGGCAGCAGAACTTTTTCTTTTTTGGTGACCTTTTTGTCCCCCGCCCCGAAATTTCCCCCATCTTTTCCCTCCACATAATTCCCCCCCACCCCCAAAAAAAAAAAAAAAAAAAAAAAACTTGCAGTGTAATGTAGGTTGATACTAAAATTTAAGTTGAAAATCAGGCTGCCCGAAGCATGCAGAATGTGTCTAGTCAACTTCCATCACAGCCACAGGTTTCAAATCAGCAACAAAATTTGCCAACCACATCTACTGGTGCCAAAATTTCCCTCAATCTCAATCACTAGCACGAGTGCACGACTTCCATCAGGAGAGTGATAATTTTTCCACTGACTTGATTCGTTTGATGTGCAGTGCAAATGATGAAAGACTCAAGCAATCAGGCAGCTGATGGTAATGTTTTAAAACCTCGTGAAGTGGAACACCTGCCAGATTCACGTGTAGTACAATTAAGCCAAATTCCTAGTCCTAGTTTGGCTGCTAATCAAGATAAGGAACCCTCTGCTTTTCCACCGCAAGGACTCAATAAGCAGCAGCCACAGCATATGCACTTCTCACATGCATCTTTTCCTACATATGGGATCAATGTTATACTGGGAGCATTCATCGCCCATATTCTGCAATGAATGCTAACACTTCAGCATCACCTCTCAATCAGCAACCCCATGACTCACAAATGAGACCAATTCCAGCCCATCAAACCATGAGTGCGACTCACTTAGGAACGACAACGCAGGGCTTGAATATGGTGAGTGTGGCAAAGTTTGATAGGCAGAATTCTTTTAATGCCCAAAAGAGGTTACAAGGTGGAACTCCCTCTCCCATGACAAACAATTCAGAACTGCCACAGAATTTAGTTCAGTGGCAATCACCTAAAGAGCAGAAAAGTGGAGTTCCATCTTCAATGACCTATGTAAAACAGGAACCACTTGATCAGTCAAATGAACAATACAAACCGCAGTTTTCTGCGTCACAGGGGTTATCTTCCTTCCCCTCTGTGAACGTTGAACAAGGCAACGGTCTTCCTGGAATTTTAAAGGATGAATCTTTTCAAATGCACTCTTCTAGAGTGGGGTTCTCAACACCCATTAGGACATATGTATAGTGCAATCAAATCCAGTGTTATCGTCAATGCCAAATCAGATGGAACCGAATAATACAGTAATCTATTCTAATCTACATGCCTGCCTGGTTTTATTCTGCTGGTTTAAATTGTGATTTTCTTTCAAAATTGAGATTCCGAAAAAATCACTCCCTTTCTCCTCATTTCTTTGTTAACTGTATGAGTTTTTCCGTGGCCATCATTTATCAAGCATCCTAGTGCTCTACATTAAAAATTAAGAGAACTCGTGAAATCCACTTAGATTGTTTGTGCCATGCTGATTTGCTGTTTTTAAGTTGTTCAGAGGTACAAAATAGTCATTTAAGTATAAAACTAAGTTCCACTGCTATTTTGGGAACTTATTAAACAAGAATTGATACCTCTTTTCAATGCCTACTTCTATGTCAAGGCAGCATTGCTTGTTCTTTACACAAAATCATGCAGTTCTTCTGTGGAAGTAATTATTTATGTTGGTGCATTTGTTTTGCATCTTATTATGCACTTATTTATTTTTTAAATGTCATCTCGTCTGGGTTTTCCCGACAAGCTTTATGATGACGCCGCTTGGTTGGATAGGAATTATGGTCTTTATAAGCCTAACACAAAAATTATTGGATCACTTGCAAGTAAGAAGGCATTTGATCTTTAAGCGAGGTGACCATGGCGATTGAAAGGGTATTCAAGTATTGTTAACTTGTTGACGTTTTAGCTGCTGGACAACTTAGGATTTGTTTATTTGAATATCAGGAGCAAGAGTGTTTTGGTCTTTTCCTTATTTGCTGGAAATTTACCTTAATTTATGTTTCTTGATTTTAAATTAGTGAGTTAATTGAATTAGAATCTTATTTGGAGTCTTAGTTGCATTAGTAGAGTTCTGTCATTATAGTTATGTGCTTCGTGTACGAATCAAAATCCGAACTAAAAAAAAAAAGATTTTATTATTAGTTTCATTGACCAGCACAAAACCACTTTATCTTCTGCCGCAATTTGTAGGAGGGATTTCCCTAACCTTCTCCCACATTACTTTGTTTTTTGAAGCATAAAGGGTAATTCCTGTGCTTACTGAAGCAGTTTAGAGTTTCTTTGATCTCACCATTTTCTTCTTATGTTGTCCCTTTTTCTTTTCTCCCTTCCCCTTTTACTAGTTAAATTCAAGGATACCTTCTGCAGCAGCTCCCATAGGGATAGAAAACAATGCTAAGGCTCCTATTAAAAAAGCTTCTGTTGGCCAAAAGAAGCCAATGGAAGCCCCTGGTTCCTCACCACCTCCGTCAAGGTGATTTGACTGATTTTTATTATGATTACCTGAGATTCTTTTTGAATGCTGAAGCAAAATGATGTTGTTTCTTGCTTATGTAATTTATGGTACATCTTTGATCTTCCAGTAAGAAGCAAAAGGTGTCCGGGGCCTTTTTGGATCAAAGCATTGAACAGCTCAATGATGTCACTGCTGTCAGTGGTGTAAATCTCAGGGTAATGTACTCTGCCTTCCCCCCAAAACCAAAAAGGACAATAAGAGAAAATCCCACCTCTTTCATTTGCATCCATGTAGGACGTGTATTATGCACTTCTTGTAATTCATCTCATTATATTGATAATCAATGAATAAAATAGGAAGAGGAAGAACAATTATTTTCCGGGCCAAAGGAAGATAGCCGTGTTTCAGAAGCATCTCGACGTGTTGTGCAAGAAGAAGAAGATAGGCTGATTTTGGAGAAAATTCCCCTTCAGCGGAAATTAGCAGAGATTAGTAAAATCTTCTCTCTGTTCACAACCTTTAGTTGCTTTTACTATACATTTGTTTTTTGTAGGAGTGCAGTTTTAGAATGAGTGGATTAACATTCTCGGATGTTATTTTTGGCTTTGTGTGGCAGTGGCAAAATCTGGTTTAAAGGGCATCAGCAATGATGTGGAACGGTGCTTATCTCTGGTGAGATTTTGAGATACACACATACACGGAGTTCTCCTTGTCATTTTCAAATCTTGTATTGCCATTTATTGCTTTCTGTGTTCTCTCAATACTTTTAGTGTGTGGAAGAAAGAATGCGTGGTCTGATAGGTAATCTTATCAGATTGTCGAAGCAGGTCAGTTTTACTCTTTTCTTTTTGCCGTTTTCATTACTTGTAAGACGTAAAAATATTTATCTTTGCTTGAATGAGAAAGATATCAAATAAATTTATTACTTTGATTTATGTTAATGCATTTCTATAGCGCCTGGATATAGAGAAGCCTAGACACAAAACTGTTGTCACTTCAGATGTTCGTCAACAAATCATGCTGATTAACCAAAAAGCTCGGGAAGAATGGGAGAAGAAACAAGCTCAAGAAGAAAAGCTGAATGAAGTGAGTATTTCTTGTTTACGCCACTGATTAAACTGTTCTATGGTTTTTTATCTATTCAAAGCATTTGTTAAATGGATATTTAGTACTTTTAATCTGTGTGAATTGCAGCCTGAGGCAAATCCTGGGGTTGATGGTGAGAAGGAGAAGGATGAAGGTCGTATAAAACAGGTAAAGGTACCCTGTAGGGTTATTCATTGCTAGACATCACCTCTTCAGTGCTTCATTAGATAATCTTCTAACCTTTGGGGAGATAGCAGGCAAACAAGGAAGAAGATGACAAGATGAGGACAACGGCTGCAAATGTTGCTGCCCGAGCTGCTTTCGGAGGAGATGACATGCTCTCGAAGTGGCAAATGATGGCAGAACAGGCCAGGCAGAAACGTGAAGGAGGAAGTGATGGGGCATCTGGTTCACAGCCCGGAAAAGATACAGGCAGAAAGTTATCATCTGCAAGGAGTTCAAGAGACAATCAAGAAGTGCAAAAAAAGAGCCAATCTGCTGCTAATTCTACTCCTGGTATAGTTTGGTTTTCTTTAGCTGCTTGACAGATTATTTTTTATGCTTGACATGAAATCTACTCATATGCATGTTTAAGCTGGAAATAAGCCTTCTCCTCCACCTTGCTTATAAAAGAGCTGATCTTGGATTTGTCTAGGATTGCTCTTAGCTGGTTTATAAAGTCCTCACAGTCGCATTTGTTGTTAAACAAGATCCCTTGACTTATTGTACGTTTGAAATTGTATTAAGTGTGGCAGTGGGTTAAACTCGACTAATTGTATACTGACATTTGCTATTTTTAACTAGAGTTCAATTCCTGGTAATGGATAACAGTATCAGTAATGTATTTTTTACAAATGAACTGATGCAAAGTATAAAATATATCTGATATTAGTAATTCAACATTTGAATTAATGCATGGATTCTTAACTTAAATGCATAAATTCTAACATGGGTGGAAGTGATGGGTAAATCCTTTTACTCAGCCTGTTCTTGTCCTTTTCCCTTGGCCAAATTCAGAATTTAAGCAGCGCCTGTTGATTTAGTGAGAAGAAGAGTTTTAACTCCCATGAAAAGTTGATCTAAATGAAATCATGTGTTAACATGTGGTGGTCTCATTCTTTGTTGTGCTCCATATATCAACATGGGTGTCTTCCTCTTAGCAGTTAGCAGTCAAAATTACTACCACAATGCGATCACTATGGGAGAGTCACTATGTTTGATTTTTATTTTATTATTATTATTTTTTGGGGTGTGTTTTTGGAGTCTTCATATTTGATCACAGTTGCTTGATGGTACAGAATTGGCTGTCTTCTTGTATTTACTGTATGTCTTTTCTATCAACATGGGGCTATGTGTGCATTAGATGCTTGTATTTGATACCATTTATTGCTTCTTTGAAATGACCCATATGATTTTTTCTCCAATTGTTCTATCCCAGCTACTGGTGGTATTAGATGCTGTTGGCTTATGTTTTATTGGATTGCTGGACCTTAATTCTCATTTGTGCTTTCTTCACAGGGCATATTTTTCTTCTTCCTGGGTTTTAGTTCTGTTTCTCCTCTCTGAACTTACTTTCTGTCTGCAGGTGCATTTAGAAAAGCAGGAAGAAGTCAGGTTGTTCTGCCACAGTCTACTGTGGTTCGCACCATCTCAGTTAAGGATGTGATTGCTGTTCTAGAAAG
Source organism: Cinchona pubescens (assembly GCA_025175665.1). Taxonomy (NCBI): domain Eukaryota; kingdom Viridiplantae; phylum Streptophyta; class Magnoliopsida; order Gentianales; family Rubiaceae; genus Cinchona; species Cinchona pubescens. The sequence goes on from JANKKI010000326.1 coordinate 1,572,536, forward strand.
GGAGCCTCAAATGTCAAAATCAGAATTCTTATCTATCGGTTGTATGAAAAAGTCCGTAGTGATGCCGCAGCAGGATAAATGAGTTGGAACACCTGAATGTCATGTTGAGCTCCTTACAGTGGGCTAAAAGGGGTAAGGGAATAAACTATTAGGATTTTCTATTCCGTTCTTTTGCTTTTCGCTAGTTTCATGTCTGTAACTAGGATCTTTAAAATTTTCTGCTACAAATGCTGGCGGAATGTGGTTATTGTCATTTGACATCTATACTAACATACATATTTCTTTAGACCAATGTCTCCAAAGATCTCAGATATTTCTTGTTACAATGTATGTTTTAAGTAATGCATATTGGTCTGAGTCAGCAACTTATTTGGAAGAAAATTTTCAGGCTGGTGGATTCTCCAACTGATTCTTAAAGCAGCATTCGTCACTGAAGATGTTGGAATTCATCCTTAGTCCTAGTTATATGGAAAGTTACTAGGCTACTAGACTACTAACAGTACAAGACTCAAGAAAGAAGCAAAATCTTCCAAACTAACCCTGAAGTGGGATAGACTTAAAAACTGACCTCTTTGTGAGCATATAGGATTTTGGCTCCTGCAGGGGAATTTTGGTCTATTGACCATCAACTTTAGTGGAACTGCATACCTGCATCCCTAAAACTTGTATTTGTGGTATGGCCTTAGGCCGTCTTCTGTACAGACCAAGACAGCTTCTAGTTCTCGTGTGGGCGGTTCATAAGTTTTTCTTTTTAAAGTTGTATATATTGCTGTTAGATGAATTATTTCTGGAGATGTGACCAATTTGTATTGCTCTTGCTTCAGCATCTGTATTGTGCTGTAGTGTGTGACATTTGACCTTCCATCCTTGCTATGGATAGATGTGGAATATACAATGTCTTGCAGGACTTTACAAGGGAGGGGGTTTGGACTCAACTTATCAGGGGACAGTCTCATCCTTGTACCATTTCTTGCCACTATAAACAAGTCAGGCCAAATGTCCAATTAATTTTCATGTAGATGTTAATAAAACAAACTTTCTTTTTTTTTTTAAAAAAAAGATTGAAAATTAGGAAAATTTAATGGTTCTTTTATGGAATTATTTTATTGTGCTTTAAAAATTTGTAAATATTGCATCTTCTGCTTTAAAAATTTATACTAAATAAGTTTTAAAGCATAACGTGATGATTCCATGACAGAATTTTTGTTAAAATCCAATCCTACTACTAAAATACTAATTATGTTCCTACTGCTATGTCATATGATTAAGAATTTAAGATACTCAAATGGGTGGACTTCATTATCTCTTCAATGTGACAAAAAAGTCTTCATTAATTATTAATGGGATAGATATTAGTTCATCACCAAAAATTATTCCTAATGCCTATGTTTTCTTGTTTGATTGATTTTACTCGTTAAAGAATATCTACACATTGAATTTTCCTAATAACATATCTTAACTTTTTCAAAGAATTATTGTGAATACATTGCATAGATGAGAGGCAAATCCATCAAATGTCATTATAATAATAGTTAACACATAAATACTTTCACAAAACTGTCTTTCTCACTCATTAATTCAAACATTTTAGACCAAGAACAATAATAATAAAAAAATTAATTTCTCCGAACAAAAAATTAATGTAGGAAATCAATAAGCAACAATTTCTTTTTACACATCAATTTAAGTAACAATATAATTGAGAAAAATAAGAAAAACGTCAATTCTTTTTAAATAAATAATCCAAAATCTAACTCTAAATCAGTCAATTATTAGTAAGACATAAATAAATAAAATATGCCAAAATATTATTGCAAAATCAAGCAAAGCCCAAACTCCGAAGCCCGATGCTATAAATAGCCGAAAAGTTTCGATTTGTTCTTCTTTTTCGGCCCAAAAGGAAGGTTCGATCCCGCAAACAATTTCCGGCGGCGATGGACAACGGCGACGGATAAAACTCAGCTGAAATTTCGATTAATTCAGCCGTAGCCGGAGCTTCAATTTTAAATTCATCGGAGCTATGTCTCAAGCTCGAGTATATACTAAAGACGTCAATGTCCACCGTCCTCGTGATTATTGGGATTACGAAGCTCTCACCGTTCAGTGGGGGTAAATCCTTGCTTAAACTAGAATGATACTTAACCTTAATATGTTTGTTTCATATTTTACTTGAAATTATTTGAGCAAATTTATTTATTTCTAGGGTTTAGCTATTGATTTTTATTTATTTTTGGTTAATCAGGTTAAATAATTAATTTTAATCAGTATTCGATGTTAAATTAGCTTATTTTCAGCATTTTGTACTCACATTATCTATACTTGCGTGTATTTAGCCATCCTGATTACTATTATATTTGGATTGTGGAATTTAGGGAGCTTAGTTTAGTACTCATGTATAGATGAGTCAATCCTCATGTTACTTATTTTCTGCCTAAAAATTCATCTTTTGGATCATCTAGGGTGCAGAAAATAATTTTGTTGTTACAACAGGATAAGACGGAGGATGAGTGCATCACCTAGTGGGCAAGAAAAATAATTTTCTTGCTACAACAGGATAGGGGGGTGGATAAGAGCATGAATGTGTTGAGAAAAGTGTTGGCTAGGACCTAACAGATGTGTTTTTTTTTTTTACTTGTTTGCCAAGTTGCTGCTAGGCGTCATAGGTATTCTCACCCTCTCAGCAACCAGAAGACGAAAAAAATAAAAAAAGTGAAAGCTGGAGGGTGGAGAAAAAGAAGAAATGAAAGAAAAAAATTGTGATAGTTTTCTCCAGTTTAGGTTTTTGTTCTGCCTTCTAAAATTTGTAGAAGGATGTTTCTTAATGCATGAGATCTGTATTTTATATATTTTTTTTCTTTTTTTACAGTAACCAAGATGACTATGAGGTTGTTCGGAAAGTGGGAAGGGGGAAATACAGTGAGGTATTTGAAGGTATAAATGTTACCAACAATGAAAGATGCATCATCAAAATCCTTAAACCGGTGAAAAAGAAAAAGGTAAACTACAGTTCCCCGGCTTTGGACATGTATATCTATGTTGGAATAACTTTATTTAGGTAACTCTCATAGTAGGACAATTAATAGCATTGTAGTTGAAAAAGAAATTGTGAATGTTTAGTCTTTATTTGGTTTAAGAAACCCAACTTTTCAGTGTGCTGAAGTGTTCTATTTGCATAAATTTTCTTGGTTCTCTATGGGGAAAAAGTGTCCTATCTTTTTGGTTGAAATGCTTCCAGAGGCAATGTCTTGAACACGATAAACTTGCACTGAAGTGGCTGTGTTTGCCCAAGCACTTTAGTGAAGAAAATATTTAGGTGAATCTGATCACATATAGAAAGGTCAATATCAAAAAATGGTGCTTCTGCCTTATAGTAAATAGAAAGGTTAACTTATCCGTTGGTCAAATATATGTGCTGGCTGCATGTTTGCCTTTCGACTCGTCATCTTCTATCTCTTTCTTCTATTGCATAAAACTTGTTGCACATATGCAGATAAAGAGGGAAATCAAGATACTTCAGAATCTATGTGGTGGCCCAAATGTTGTAAAATTGCTTGACATAGTCAGAGATGTCAGCACTCGAAGACGCCCAGCTTGATTTTTGAATTTGTGAACAGCACAGATTTCAAAATATTGTACCCTACTCTGACTGATTATGATATACGTTACTACATATATGAGCTTCTCAAGGTTTACTTTTTATCTTATCTTTCAAAAATTTTTGGATCTCAAATATGCGTTTGCATTAGTATTGCTTTGTTAAAATTTTTATGAATGGCTTTCCAGGCTTCCTCTATATCCAGTTTTGGACATTTATTATGCTGCTTTTCAGTCGGGAAGTTCTGCTAGTGTTGAATCTGCTCTCGAATTTGTTCGTTCACATCTACATTTTCAGGATGCCAGCTGCTTTTGACATTGTGTGCGTGTGCGTGTGTATTGTGTTGTATACAATTAGGTTTGGGGATGCATGGGAGCACCATCTCTTGGTTACTAAATCCACCTCGACATTACCCTGTACCAAAAAAGTTGAGACCCAAATGTTCAACAGGGGTTTTATGTTAGCTCTGCCTGTAGAGCCTGATGTTAGCAGTTTTCTCTTCTGATGTTATAGGATTTCATCAAGAAACATCCTATGACAATGGAATTGGTTATGCATTGAAAAATATGAGATAGACCTGGTTAAAGTTGTTGTTCATTTTTGAGTTATATAGATTTAGCTGTCAGACAATACGCACTATAGTGATGGAGCCATTTGCGGATAGGATAACTGTGGCTTAAAATGAAGTTAGTTGATCTTCTATCTTATATACGTTTCTTGTAGTAGAATTTAAGAAGGCAACTAGCAGAAGCATGTAAAGTCGAATCACTTTCTTACCTCTTCAGTTACTTGCAGTTCGGCATTTGTTATGTTTGCATTAGAGGGAAATTGTGGTTGTTGCTTATGATCTATAAGTAGATGCTAGTGAAGATGCTTATTCATTTATATCTGAGTAATTTATACTTCTTGATCATCTTGGTTTTTAGTGGGCATCATTTTGGAAATGCTGTTGCATAAAATATAGTAAGATTAACTACAGATTGATAGCCCCATTTTTATCGCAGGCATTAGATTATTGCCATTCACAGGGAATAATGCATCGAGATGTCAAGCCTCACAATGTTATGATTGATCATGAACTGAGAAAACTTCGCCTGATTGATTGGGGCCTTGCTGAATTTTACCATCCTGGGAAAGAATACAATGTCAGAGTAGCTTCAAGGTAGGCTTTCCTGACTTCAATTTCAAAACCATGTTATTGCTAATTCTCACCCTCAAGCATATGCTGGGTGCACTGTTTCGGAAGTTTGCTCTTGAATTTTATTTTAATCAACTCATGGTCTTTTACTTCTTTTATATTCTCATTCAGGTACTTTAAGGGGCCCGAACTACTAGTGGATTTGCAAGACTATGACTATTCTTTGGACATGTGGAGCCTGGGCTGTATGTTTGCTGGGATGGTAAGCCTTTCGCTTAGTATGTTTCCGTCTACTTTGTGCCTAGATGGCCTTGATTTTCAGTCTACCTGATGTAGCACAAGATTTGAGGGTATGTTGTTTATTGTTTACAAGCGCAAGCGGAAGGAAAGAGGGGAATTGGGGCTCTTTCGGGGCTGTGAACAGTACTGACAAACAGTAACCAAAGGGGAAAATCAAGAGGGAAGAAGGGAATCCATAAATTCTTGAGGAAGAGCAAAATTTATTTAAAAAAAAAAAAAAACTAAAGTTTTCAATTCATCATTATCTCTGCCTAAAATAACATAGTAACACAGCTATTTACAAGTTGTAAACTAACTAAACATAGAATCGGAATCCTATCTTGAATATAATTCCAACTTCCTATCCTAACTACATAAGCCAAAGACCCCTAAGACTATTCCAATAACAACTACAACTCTAATTAAAAAAATTATACAACTAAATACTGCTTAAGACTAAAAACAGAATTGCTGAAATTTCCAGCATTTAAGAAAAGACTGAAATACCCTTAGATCCTAAAATTCACAATAAGAAGACTCCTGAGACATCCAACAGCCACACAACTATGGAAAACAGTGTCTTTAATTTTGCTTTTCCTTGATCTCTTCATTGATTGCATCACTACCTGCAGATTTTTCGGAAGGAGCCATTCTTTTATGGTCATGACAACCATGACCAGCTTGTGAAAATTGCCAAGGTATTGTTAGATTCATTATGTGGTTGACTCTAATGGAAACCCGCACTTTTATGGTACCTACTTAATCAAGTAATTTGCTGATTGCCACTACACCCCACCATCCCCCTCCCTCTCTTTCTCTCTCTCATACAATATCATGTGCTTATCTGTGAATTGTCCTCATGTAGGTTCTTGGGACAGATGAACTGAATGCTTATTTGAACAAATATAGTTTAGAACTGAATCCACAGCTTGATGCTCTTATTGGAAGGTACTTCCAATAAATCATGACTGGATAAACACTCTTCCAAAAACGTTTTTATGAGAAAAATTCATTTCTAAACCTATGCAACCAGTCCTTTGAATTAACTTTCCTATATTAAAAAAATTGACACCAGAATTCAATGAAACTGTCTCTGTGGTTTATATTTCTATCCTTTTACACAGGGATAGCAGGAAGCCATGGTCCAGATTTATTAATGCTGACAATCAGCATCTAGCTTCCCCAGAGGTGAGTTATAATCTGTGTATAAGTAATTGTACATAACCTTACACAAGTTTTCTGTACTGACGCAAGTATTGGATACTTGGATTCTTTTGTTTCTTAATGGATTGAGCAGGCCATTGATTTTCTTGACAAGCTTCTTCGTTATGATCATCAAGATAGGCTTACAGCAAAAGAAGCAATGGTAATTCTTGAAGCTGATTGATATCCGTAGTTTTGTAGTACTGTGTCCTTTAAATGGTGTATTTCCATTTTGTTTTAGAAATTTTCATGCTTTCCTTTTTGTTTTTCTGGTCACTTTGATGGATTTAATTTTGATTTCTGACTCAACTTGTATGCTGTTTCAGGCTCATCCATATTTTTCCCAAGTGAGGACTGCTGAAAATAGCAGGATGAGGACACAGTAGACTGGCAAATGGTGCTCTCCTTGGTCTTCTATAGTAATGTAGTGCACTGTACTTCCTGATTTCTTCACAATATTGTTGTGCAGAAACCAGCATAGTTAATTCTAGAAAAAGAAAATGAAAAAGAAAAGAAAAAAGAAACCAGCATAGTTAAGCTTCATAATGGGTTAAAAATCTCGTGTTGGCATTCTTCCAACACACTCATCCTTGCCAGACATTGTAAATTCTCTAGTACAAACATAGTTACAAGTTTTTGAGGGGTGAAGAACATTTTTAGTTTTAGGTAGAGTGGAGTTGAATATAAATTCAGTGTATTTGGTTGGCCGCATTATAACCCTAAGAAACAGGCACTATCCTGGCAATGAAGATATTTATTGTTTTCTAAGTTTACAATTTTGGCTACTTGCATAAGGCCTTTTTTCACTTCTCTTTGATAGTTTCAAGCTAGTCTTGGAACCAATGAAAGCTGCCAATGGAGAATCCAGAGCGTGAATTGAAATAGAGTACTTGTCTAGAGCTTTGCACTACTTGACTATGATTGTTAAAATCAAGAATTATCAATCTGGAACCAGATCATTTGATCATGACAACAAATAAACCTTCATATATCAAGTTGTAACAGTAATAGCAGGTTACCTGATGTGTTAATTTGCAAAAAGTATGTTTATAATTGCTTCTGGGTTGTGTATGGGGTAATGGAGCAGTTTGCACGTTGCCAATACCAGATACATGGCACCTATCACGGGTTCAATCTATTTAAGAATATACATGGCACCTATCACGGGTCCAATCTACCTAAGAATTGTCCAAATACGACAGATGATAACAAGCTCTTATACCATCTTTTGTCCAATTATTCCACAATTATTGCATTGCAATAAGTAGACTAAATCCCAAAAAGTGCTCATAGTCTCTGGCAGGTCAATAAAACTAAAACCACCCGTTTTATAATTGTCCATATTCTCTGGTAGCAGTATATGCACCTACATATTCTACTCTTTCCTCTTTTCTTGTAAAACAACTCCTTCCAGCGGGTGCATAACCTTCAAGTGCATAAGTTTAGATCACAATAAACAAATAACATTAGCCAAACCACATTCAGCCTATATATGCGGTAGATGTGGAGTTTTATTTCAGAGACAGTAATCAGATTTTGAATAAGAGAGCTCTGATATATTTATGAACATATCCCACAAGAGTTTGATAACTAGGTAACCATCAACAGTTTGGAACACAAATCTCAGCAACGGCACCGAAACAGCTTCAAACTAGCTAATGTCAATATATAAGACACAGTTGAAACCCATCCTTACAAGCTGTAGCCAACTTTCGGATCATTTCTTAAGATGGGGAAAGCATGCAAAGAGATCAGATTTAGGGTGTTTTGCTTCAGCATGTTCCTTGCACTTCACCTCTGAGGTAGTGCACATGAATGTCTGCATGCAGACCTTGCACTGCATTCACATAAAAAACAAGAAGTGATTAAAGAGATCAGAATCTGCATGGTTCACATTAAGAAAACTAGTTTTCAGCAATGATTTAAATGCAGAGAATCAATGGACTTTTTCTTTTTTATCAAAAGGATAAACATTGTACAGAACAGAAAAGCATTCACTCTCATATGTCTATGACACTATACTACATAATTTCCACAATTGTTTCACCGACAGTAAACCTAGAGATTTATGTTTAAAAGACTCATTTTCCATGTCCAATCGGATCACACTTTAAATCTTTGCCAAGGCATTAAAGGTCCATCAAGGTTTTACAAGTTATTCGGTGTTAACAACTAAGAAGCCTAAAAATTTTGAAGCAGCAGAAAAAATATTCGTGTTTTTAGTTGTACAGCAATTCTACTCAAGTCAGGATGTATATACTCTAGGCTAGCTAGGGCATCTTAATTATAGTGACTGCAACTAGAATTTGGCGTATGTTAATCATGTGTTTTCAATCAACAAATAATCAATTTGGCTATGGTTGCTGTTCCATCCTTCTGCATTACTTAAGCGTAGCTAATTCAGCCGCAGGTTGCTAAACCATCCTTTTTCATTAGAGATGAATATTATATAATTAGATCTAAAATGCCAACAAGAAGACTAAGAAACCTTCATCAACATATGACTAGCTACTTATTCTGAAAAAGGTTATTCAGCTATTCTTCTAATGGCTCTACCTATGGTTATAACATCACCAGGCCTGGCCTTCAATTATACTAGTTACCCTTCAAATCCCACTCTACATGTCATGACAAAAATAACAAGGAAAATATGAGGACATCAACCATGTCTGCTTGTGCAACAAATCATTCAGCATCAATTATTCATGATTCAAACTTTACGTCACGCAAGCATGTCACACGAAAGAAGTCAGTGGAACACAAAAGGCATGAATCAGAAAATTCTAACAACATAGAACAAAGGGAAGGGGAGAAAAAATTGGTGTAGAGTTTGATCGGTTAATAATTAATAAAAAAGGGGATGAAATTTTGAATTTCATTAAGAAAAATTTGGGTTCTTATCTTAAGTCTTTTGATGGGGTATTTTATTACATGGAAATGAAAGGTAGAATTTATGACGAAACTAGACAGGGAGGTTTTTTTGTATTTTTTTAGTAAGTTTAAGCTTAAGTAATTCGGTTTTTATGGCACATTAGGTTCTATGGATATAGACTTGAATGAGAAAGAATTCAAAATAAAGATAGCAATCAAGACAAACTATTTTAGCAATATTTTATGGAATAGAAAAAAGAATAACATATTTTCTTCTTTTTTCTATTTTGATTTTAGTATATTAGTGCTAGTAATATTTTATTTATTTTTTATTGATTTAATTTTCGCATATCTTTCTCCTATCGAGATTTCTTTTTTCCGTATGACATTGGATATCACATTTTCCAAATGGTATTAACAATTTCCTGATCTATGCTACCTAGCAAAAGATCTCAATGCAAATGTATCTATGCTCACCAGTAAAATATCACAACATAAATTCAGAATCACCAGACCAGATCAGCATTAAGTTACTTAGCCAATTAGCGAAATAACACTAGAAAAAAAAATTATGAACATATAGGCAATTCCTGATTCTTTACAACAGTCCATCCAGCATCTGGAGAATTACAAGTTTCGATTAACCCGTTAAAATAACCGAGCAAGACTCGATTTTTATGACTTTCCAGGGCAAAACAATCAAAAGGAATTCTAACCAAATTAATTTATACAAGAATTGACCAGTTCAAACCTTCTAAAATCCCAAGTTTTGCCTAGCTGTTTTTTTTTTTCCCCACTATTGTGTACCTAAAACTGATTAGATCAGATCAGAAAAAACAATAACAACAATTAATCGCATAATTACACCAGAAAATGCTCAAAAACTGAGAAATAAAAATCATTTCTTGATAAAAAAAAAAAAAAAAAAAAACCTGGATATTCATGGCTTTTTTGTTGGTTTCCAGCTGACTTCCTGCAAAAAACCGGGACATAAATATCTGATTCAATTACACTCCATCTCTATTTTCATATCAAGAAAGAAAGATGAGAGTGTGCGACGAATATGATAAATTTATATGGAAATACAGTATGTGGTTACCTTTAGCGCAGCGTTTTTGATCTTTTCCAAGTTCCTCTCACGAGCCATCTTGGACTTTTGGCCATTTCCTCCACCCATGGCTGCTGCTACTGCTCCTCCTCCTCTCTCGAGAGAATTCCGCTGAAGGCAGACTTGGCTTTGTCTGAGGCTCTACCCACCAAAACTGACTGCTCTCATCTCATCTATATATGGACGGAAAGACGGATAATAAAATGAAGTCTTACTATTTAGTCACGAAATAACTGTCCCTTTCTACGACTTGTCCCCTCTTAAATTATTTGTCATTTGAAAAAATCTGAAAAAGTAACACTTCTTTAAATTATTTGTTATTTGAAATTTATTAATTTTTTTAATTCGTGTACACCAATCAAAAATAATACTTCTTTTGAAATGAATGGAGTACTTTGGTTGGAAAAACTTAGGAGAACTAAGGAAAATTTTTATTTTGGATTTAAGTTAGACAAATGCTTATGAGCACTAGAATTATGTATTGATAATGGGTTTTGTAGTGTGATCTTATTTAAATTTTTTTGTGAAACTCAAACTCGAATTCGAGTACGAACGAGTTTTAAAAATAGGGTTGGACCATGATTCGAATTTACTCAAAAATAAGTAAAATTGAGTTCGAATTCGAATAGTTTGATTTTTTCGGAGATAAATATGTAATTTTTTAAAAAATTATAGACATATTAATAATTTTACACATAATAAAAATTTAAAAAATATATCTATATGTGCTCAAAAACCGGACGAGTACTTAAATAAAATATACATATATTTGAAATTGACTCGTCAAGTAAATCAAACTCGAGTCGAGCTCAGTTAATTCGATTTCGAATCAAACTTTTGATCGAACTACTCACGAGCACATAGATGCGTTTACATCCTTAGATCTCACACTAGACAAGTACATGACCTTAGTCCATGCAATAATTTACCAATATACCTAAACCATTGGCATCCTTTTACGTAAAGTAGATAACACATAAAAAAATAATGGCCCCGTTATTTAAAAAGTACAGTGGGTTTTAAATTTCATATACAAAACTCTTATTGGTTCATAAATAATTATTAAGTAGTTATTCCAATTCAAAATAAAATTTCTAAAGGAATCTATCCATTTTAAAAATTTTGGGATAAAAGATTATGCAAGAGAAAAAACAATAATGGTATTAGTATTTATTATTGCTCTACTCCGGAGTATTATTATGCATAATAATTTTTATTTTGTTATGCATCATGTTTATGAAGTTTTTATAGTGCTTATTTAAATGGAATTCAAAATAAAACTGATGTAGATGGATTATTTGCCATTTAGCACTAGTATCATTAAGACAAGTAATTGAATCAACACATCTAGTTTAAGTGCCAGAAAATAAAAATAAAATATAAGTACAAATTAGAAAACATCTTTTTTCATTCATTTTTTTGGGGGCATAACTTGGAAAGGGATGGAGGAGGGAATAGGAAGAATGGGGATTTGAACAAATTGGACAATTATTATTTGAGATATTATTTTGATAAATTTTATTATAAATTTTTTTTAAACATGATTTATGTAAAATATAAAGTAATTGAGAAACGTATTAGAATGTTATTAAAGAATATTATTTAGAGAATAATGAATGATATTTCCTATCCAAACAAATCTGATTCCATCGATATTTGGCTTGTGTTTTTTTAAATTTTTGGTTTGTCTTTATGATATTATTTGAATGATGAATTGATAAATATTTATTATAGCGAAATGGAAAATAAAGCCCAGTGACTATTAAGTACACATTTTATAATTGTTTTTAGAACAAATAATTCAATAAAAAATTCTTTTTTTTAAAAATACTTTATTCGAGAAAGATGGTTATCTTTTAGTTTTATAATTTCCATATACAAATATAATGGCTTTCTTATTTTTTCATTTTAATATCATTTTTTGAATAGTCAAAGCATAGTTGTTAGAATTCCGATCTTATTATCCAAATTTATAAATTCGATTCCGATCATGGGGTAGGATCGATATTACAGATAAATACTAGTTGGGCCATTAGAATCTTATAATTTATGTTTATATTTATTAAGTTAACTTAATATTTTGATAATTTTTCATTCAGATGCTATATTTTATGACTTTAGATTATTCATATTATTTCTTTTTTTAGTTTTTAATCGAAAAATAATATTAAAATTTAGGATGACGCTGAAGTTTTTATATTATGAATATGTAATGTCAAATATTATAAATTTAAGTTAAAAAATTATTTTGTGATGAATATTAAAATTTTATATTTATTTGTATAAGTTTTTATTAAATATTAACTTTAAAATAAATAAAAATTGTTTTTTTTTAATATATTTTTAATAAGATTTTACGATCAAACAATCTTATCTACTATCCAATCTTATAACTTTCAAAATGATCATCTCGATGAGTCAAAGTAACGCATTCAATATGTGGTGATGGAAGGGCTTTTAAACTCATTTTCTTTTCATTTTTTTGTGGCCAAAAGGTCGAGCGAGTCATCACCGTTTACGAGTAAAGGCTGAAGAAGAGGATAGATGTTGGAAACCCGCAAGAAATTGCATGATTTGCATTTTCTATCTCGTGGCAGTTGGCTATAATCTCATGACATAATATGATTCATCCGGTCCACAAGTTTTATTTCATTTTTAATATATTTATGCAAAGAGATAATATTATTAATGTATTATTAAATTTATCAAAAAATGAAGGAAATATAATTAAATATCTAAAATAAAGAGTTGATGAATAAATGCGATTTTGTCACGTAAATTGATTATAACATGTGATTTTATGTTTATAATTTTGTAAATTATTTTCTTTTTAAGATATAAGTACACCACAGCTACAAAAGAATTTCCCTGATTCATCAGCACCATCCCAATTTATATGACCAAAAGAGAAATATTAAATGGCACAGTTGATTAAAGTTGAAGAAAAGAAAACTACTGGCAAACTAGGATTGAACTTTGGAGTACAAAATTCAACACAAACTCGTATCTCAAGTTCTTGTTCGGCAATCTTCAAACTAAAAACAAAGGCCAAAAATGTTGGGGTTGTCGCTAACTATAGTAACATGTGTAATTTTATTTGCACGAAACAAGAAGCCTGGAAATTGGATGGGTGATAGGTGATTAATTTTTGTTTCTTTTGTGACACATAAAGCAACTTGATGTGTGAAAATTCTTTCTTGCTCAATGCGCAGTGCGGAGTTGATATTGGAAACCGTTGAATGATTTAAAAATTACGAATCTCACCTCCTTTTCAGTAATCTACTCTACATTGCAGAGTGAGTAGCCAAAACTTATTCCTTGACGTGATCAGTGAAATACTCCACTAAAATTTGTTGTCACTTTCCGACGCATTCAAAGAAACATATACGACAACCAAATACTACTACAATTTAAATGTTACAATATTTTTCTTTTGATACATTGATCATGCATTCAAATCACTAAAGAGTAGAAAAAAAATATATATTTAAAAAAAGAACTTATATAACAATTTTATGCAATTATAAATACACAAATGATAGCCATAAAATATATCTAATTACATTACAAAGGCGTATAAAAATTGAGATATTAAAATAGAGTGCATTTATATAAAGTGACGAACAAAATTTATTGATGTAATTTAAAAGATAAGGAAATAAATCCAATCGAAAATCTAAAATCAAGGGGTAGTGATTTGATAAAATATTGTCGCGTAGAGTGAATTTGATAAGTGATTATAAATTTGTGATTTTATAAATATTTTTCATTAACATAAATTAGTGTAAACGCGCCTTTAATGAAACAAATAAATTATCTATTGATACTATTTAAAATTGCAGTAACACTAGAGCAATAAAACTAGGTCGGTGGGCATTTAGGAGTGGACTTTTCTAGCTGAAAACAAGTTGATAATAGAGGGGTGGAAATTTGTATGGTAGGCCATATTGTATACTCTACTGGAAGAGATGAATATAAATGGCCGGGTGCTAGCCAGTTATATCTTTTTCCTCCAGTCAAAGAAATGGAAAAATATATATATATATATACAATTAGCTCTTTAAATAGTATTATTCTTGACATATTATTTATAAATATACTGTAATAATTTTTTTTAATAGAACATATATAAAATAAAAATGCATTTAAAAATTATGTGTAAAATAATTATAAAATATTATTTTAAAAAGAGTAAATATTATTAACTGTCCAATCAACACAAATTATTACATATAGTTGGAGCAAAGTATACTTAATATTTAAATTGGTGGTAGCCAGGAGAGAAGATTTGGTCAAAATAACAAAGTGGTGGGCCTACAACAAAATTTGGTAAATTGCATCACCATTTTGGTTTTGTTCTGTGTCTAGTTTGATTTTGATAATTGTGCTAAGAAAGAAAACAAAAAGGAAAAGAAAATTCCACCCTCTATCTTTAGTGGAAGTTGGAAGGTATGGCAATAAATTACAATTGAGATTGAATCTTTGTGTTTGTACGTAAAATGACTTTGTTTGGAGTTTGGACTAACCTAATTTGCACTACAAACGTGATGTAAGACATAGTTTGGTGCTCAAAAATTTTTGATTATCAATCAAGGGAAAGATTTAGGTAGACTCGATTTTTTATCTTATTTGTAGACTTTGTGATATAAATTAAATGTTATGGAATATATGACATAATCTGATGTAAGCAGAATTTTATAAAATTTAATTTTGACCGTAAGATCTATAAGTGGGATAAAAAAGCCGAATTTATGATAATATTTTCCATCAATAAATACCCTTCTTACGTTTCATTTTTAATTTATTAATTTTTAATTCGAGTCAATAAAGAATAATTAAAAATATATTATATATCATCTTTTAAAAAAATAATGAGAAATATGTACGATAATGCAAAGAATCACTTAGGCCCGTTGGCATTGTCAACCCACATTGGGCATTATAATTAGGAGGCAGAAGTTAGTAGTAACAATCTGAAAAATTGGGCACAAAATCTTCTGTTTCACTTTTTGTATTAATCTTTTGTCTCATAATTTATATGTTTGACATATGTCTTCTATCATAATAATATTTATAAATTAGAGCACACTTATCAATTATTTAGATGATGAAACAAAAAATTAGTACAAATAATATGACAGAAAATTCTTACCGTTAAAAATTGTCAGAAGTCCTGAAAACGTTCAACTCAATCATAGAGCTTGTTGGGCCTTTCTGCCAAAAAAAGAGATTGTTGGGCCTTGAATATTATACGTTGTTGGGTCTTGAATGAATTACAATAATTAAAATTCGGATTTCCAGTCCATTAATGGAACTGTTTTTCTGGACATCTAATTTTACATGAAAATAAATTAAAATATATTATAATAAAATAATGTATATTTTATTGCTGAATTTTCTAAAATTAACGAATAAAATGTACACAGTTTTCACATTCGACGGTTATCTATCCATATAAGTATAAAGTTAGCCAACTTGTTGATGACGTGTTATATGAAATTAATGTTTTTGTTTTTTTCAAATGCCCTTATTTATTTTTTAAAAATATGTTTATGTAAGCTTTGTTTTTTCAATTACCTTAGATTATCTAACTATTCATTTTTATTTTGATAAATTAAATTTAAATATTCTTATATAACTTCATCTCTCAAATACTTAACTAATTTATTTTTATTTTAAAAAATTAAATTTAAAAAAACACTAGTTTTATCATTAAAATGTGCAAAATAGTTTTATCATTAAGATGCACACTTATGCCAAGAGTCCAGTACTTCAATTATCAAAACTGACGTGGAAACAAGTGTACAGGATTAATTCAATTCCCCTAGAAGGGCTAAGGATCGAAGACTTCACTACTTTTTTCTTTAATCTGTGCATTATATTTATTTTGTTTTCACACTTAATGCGAATAAAGTATAATTTGTTGTATTATATTTATTTTTTTCGCCGTTAAAAAAACTCATTTCACATTTGAAATGTGAGTTTTGCTTGCTTTTCTTTTCTTTGGTAGGGAAAGGAATCACATGTGTGCACCCACTGCCATAATGATACATAACAAGCAGGACTCTATATATATATAGATTTTCAAATCATTTTAAAAGAATAAAAATATTAGATCAACATAAATTTATATCAATAATAAAATTTATAAATTTTATTGTAATTTCGATTCACAAATACGAACTAAAACACCTCCTAACATAGACATCCAAAGATAACAAGATAAGCTTACAGACAAAGCAAAATCCATACATTTTTTTTTTTTTCAGAAAACAAATCTAAAGCATTTTTCAATTGTGATTTTCTTTTCATAAAGAATTAAAGAAGAATCTATATTTGACCTCACACAACATATTAATTTAGTACTTAAATTTTGCGTGGTTGAAATTTGTTTTGAACTTGTGTCTCCACTTGGTTACGTGTACATAGAATTTGGACAATCCAACCAAAACAAAATGCCTAAACTCCAATCATTACTTGCATAAGAAGGAAGTTTTCTTTCTCGAAGTTCCATATTTTAGTAGAAGAATGAAGAGTGATTTACGTGCTATAGTCCTTTTAAAAAATTATTTTCTTAGTTTTAAGTATCAATTTTATACAGTATAAATTTTTTAAATATATAATATTATATTATACAAATATTCAAAGTATAAGGGAATAGTTCCTAAAAGAAACCGTAAAATTTTCCCACGTCATGATTCCTAATCTTAAGGACTAAGGATATTTTCATTCCAAGAAAAACCATAATAGACTCTTTTAATCCTAAAACAATGACGAAATTAAAGCGTGCTTGTCCAATTTTTGTTCAAAGTATCTATCCTTTATTGCAAGACACAATATTAGTATTAGTATTATTGGGGTAAATACACAATTCATATTAAGGTACCAAAATTAAAAGTACTTTTTATGATATAATCTGTTTTATTTTCACAAGCTTGTTCACGTCTATGAATAAGATATGTTCTTTGATAATTAAATACAAAAAAATATATATAATCACAAGTTCTTAATATAATTTTTTATAGATTTTACGAGTATATCGATCTATTGATACGTAAATTAATAAAATATGTTCTCTCATAATACAATCACAATTTATTCTCATAATAATTTTTTAATTTGACAAGACTATTGACAAGTTTATAAATAAAATATGTTTTTTTATAATTAAATACAAAAATATACAATCACAAATTCTCATTATAATTTCAAACGAAAATTTTCTCAATATTAGGATACTTTTAAAAATGATTTGTTCTCCCAAAAAAAAAAAGTCAAAGGTTTGATTTTGCATGTAAAAAAAAAAGTGTGCAACACATGGAGGCGTTTAGAAAAGGTCCCATGATTCTTTTTAACTTACGTTGGCCGTTTGTGCACTTTTCGTCTACCATCGTCCAATTGAATGCGCAAATTCAGGCCCCACAAACATAGAAAATCCTCCTCCTTAGAAAACTTGAATTGTAACACAAAAGAGTCTTTTGCTTTTCCCTGTAAAATATATTAACTTCATTCTTAGAATACTAAACTTATCTATAATTCTAATTCCTTACCTTAATTCGTTAAGAGTTTCTTGTCTTTTTGGATCTCCAAATTCTGAGTTTTTGTCTGCAAAGTTGCGATTTTTGTCTTGAAAAAAAAAAAAAAGTAAGGTAAGTTTGATGGGGTTGTTTCTTGAGCTCTTACTGACAGCTTTTGTGACTCTGTTGATTTCTTTTATTGTTGCAAAGCTGGTTTCAGTTCCAAGTAGCGAGGAAAAGACTAGTATTCTTGATAAGAAGAAAAAAGGGGTGGAGGAGGAAGTGAAGTTGGAGAAAGGGTTGAAAGTTGTGAGGGCTAAAAGCAAAAAAAGGGTGAAGTTTGTGGATGATGATGTGGTTAGAAATATTGATCATTTTGAGAGTTCTGAAGAACCCATTAAAGTTAAAGATTTTGAGGTGTTTGAGAATATGTCTGAAAAAGTTGGGATTTTGGACAAGTCTTTCGAGGGAGCTGCGGCAGTGAAAAGGGGTGGTGAGAATAAGGTCTTAGAGGGTGTTTATGGATTTGAAAGTGAGGGGGTGGATAAAAAATCTGAACTTTTGCCTTGTGGTGAGAAAATATTTGATCCTTAGGGTCTAAAGACGTTGGATTGTTGTTGGATGAGGCATTGGACAGAGAGATTGGTGAGGAGAAGAATGAAGATGCTAAAGTTGATGAATTTTGTGGTTTAAAGGGAGGAGATGCCGTTGCCAGTGGTTTGGAAGGGTTGGTTGTTGAAAAGGAGATGAAGATTTGAGGGGATTGTGGGTGGGGATGGATTGAAACATTAATGATGATGTTATAAGTGATAAAAATGACAATGTTGCAGGTGGAGAAAGAGTGGCTGATAATGCTGAATTTTTGGATAAACCGAGTGAGAGGGAGGATGTGGAGGAAAAGAGTGAACATATTGCAATTGGTGTAGACAAGATTTCTGGTGGAAAACTGGGCAATGTTCGTGTTGGGAGTGGTGTTTTGGACTTGGAGGACTTGGTTGTTCAAGAGAACATTAAAAGTGAGGGATTTGGTGGTGAGAGTGAGGTGTCATTGGCAAGTGATGATATTGCAATTCCTCAAAATGAAGAAAGCAGAGTCATCATGATGATGGTGTTAGTGAAGTTGATGTGATTGGGACTGAAGAGGGATTTAGTAAAGATAATGTACGGGTCGAGGAGGGTATATTGAGAGATGAGAGTATTGGTGGAAGTGATGCTGATGCTGATGGTGATGATGATTGGGAGGGAGTAGAGAGGAGTGAATTGGAGAAGGTGTTTGCAGAAGCTGTTAATTACGTGGAGTATGGGGGGAAAAGAAAAGATGATCAGTTGGCAAGTTTGAAGAGTGATGTCCAGATGCAGTTATATGGACTTCATAAGCTTGCTGTGGAAGGACCTTGCCATGAGCCACAACCAATGGCACTTAAGTTCTCTGCCCGAGCCAAGTGGTAATGATTGTTTTACAGATAGCATATATATGTTCCTTGATGTGTGGAATTGTAAAATTCTGTAGTGCTATTTATACTATGTTTTGTCAATAGTTCCTGAACTTAAGCAGTGACAATAGATAGGACTACTAACTATAGGAAGTGGTTGTTGAGGAAGTGTATACGAAACAAAATTGATACAATTTCATTGGAGACCTACCACAGAGTATCACCCTATACTCTGTTAAATGAATGAATAACAAAATATCTTCAAAAGATTTGAAGAAACATTTTAAAAGAAAGGTATCAACATATCTGTGTTAGTGTGCAATAGACTAATAGAGTAAGAGCGTTTATGTAGTGTGCAATAGACTAATAGAGTAAGAGCGTTTATGCTATCACAGGGAAATGAGTCAGGCATGAGAAACAATATCCATATTTCTTGTGTATATTCTATTTGTATTATCATTTAGAGACCTTTAGTCTGCACTCTGGAATGGTGTTTAGTAACCTTCATAACGAGTTTAGTTCACATTGATGTACATTACATTTTGGTCTTCTCCTTGATCTTCGCATAATTTGGATAAGACAGTACTCTAGTATTTGGGATAAAATGAGAACAGAATTTTAGTATAACTCTATTCGTATTAGGAATACCTGGTTTGGACGCATAAATAACATAAAACTTTACTCCAAGACAAGTAAGACATCATGAGAATGAAGTAGACCCATGGACTGAATGTAATAATCACCTTAAGACCAACCAATGTACGACTTTCAGGGTGTAGTTTGATTGTTTGTTACATTACGGGGTTGAAAGCTGCTATATGTGAATGAGTCACTAATTCCATTGTGCAAGGAATGCGTGGCAAAGACTGGGAAGCATGAGGCCACAGGTGGCAATGGAGGAATATATCAAGATTCTGTCAGATACAGATCCTGGTTGGATGAAACATTCTTCTGCTGTAAGTTTTCCCTTTATTCTGATGAAGTTCATCAATAATCATCATAAGAAGACTGCCTCACCCTTAGGCTACTGGTTTAAATAGCAGGAAGATGATAAACATCATTCTTTAGAGACTAGAATAAATGGTGATCCAGATACCAATCTAAGCGCTTTCCAGGACCCTCAAGAAAACTATGAAGTTGGACGGTAAGTCGTATATTTTTCTTTTCTGTTGCAATTTATTTAAGACATTTATTTTTTTGACATAAGAGTAAAACCCTCCGAATCAAGTTGTTTTTGGGATTCTCGTGTAACCGAAGGAAATAGTGAAAAAAAAAAAAAAAAACCTTGCAATATACAATTATACATGAATCTGCTTGTACTTCTTGTTTTGCTCGTATTGGAGAGTATCTGGAGTCAAGTGATTATGCCAATCTTTTGAGTGTCAAATGATTGAGTGTTATCACTAAATACGATACAGCTTGCAATACTACATTTGATAAAATACTTCGAGGATCTAAAGTGAGGATGCAAGTTTCTAAAGCTCAAGAAGTTTTGCATTTTAGAGTTTTCTTGATGTAGTATTTTGGGAATCTTTTGCTTTGCATAAAATCATAGGTATGATTCTGAAAGAAAACAAATGTCTTTCCTTCATCGTTTTCCTTCTGGCTGATAATAGTGACTTGTATCGTAGGAAATTGTGCAATTTCTGCCACTGGTCATTGGTTTGCTAGTGCAAATAGATCAATTGTAGGACCATCAACTTATTGTTGATTTAGATATGCTGATTTGGTGTTTTCTGTTGAAAAACTTATTTTGTGGGGATCATTTTATGGGAAACTTTTCATGTCTTCTACTTTATCGAGTAAGATTTACTTTTCCTGGAAGAGCTTTGTGTCAACCTAACAAGGGATATCTTCTGTTTTCTTTTGATGGTACATGCAATTCAAATTCCCTGGAGTAATCGAGATCTAAGAATTGTTATTTCAATTTTTCATTCCATGGAGGCTTATTGAGCAAGCCCCATGGAAGATTACAAGTAATTGCAGCATTAGACCTTTGGTAGATCTCTGCTGGTTGGTCCAACATTGCATGTGACTGGCCTTATGCTTTTACTTAGTGAAGGTGATAGAAGCCATGGCAATTAGAGCTTTCTATTTCATTCACCTTTTCATTATTTGATGTCAATATATTGGTTAATTATATCTGTCTTGATTCTAAGAACCCCCGCTAATAAGATTTCTTCTTCACCTTAAATCCATTCCATATCCAAAAAGAAACAGATGTCCCAGGCTTTTCATTATTATTCCTCAATGCATACATTTAAAGATGAAAACCACATTGATAATGCAATGGTTCGTTAGAGTTGTCTGGTTTTTGCTGGTATTCTTAGTAAAATAGTCCAAGTTCCAGGCTGAATGGAAATCCCATGTTCTTCGAACCTCTTCAATTAGTTGCCTTCACCACTAAATTTATTAATTCAGTGTGCATTTTCTTCATTGACATATTTAGACAATCACATGTTGCTGCTACCAATGATCACATAGTACTTTCAATGAAATTTTGCTTTTGAAATTTCAGGTAAAGAATAAGAAGCTCGATTAACTGCTTGTGCTAGCAACTACTGGGCTGCTGAGAAAACAGGATATAGTCTTGCTCTTTCCAAAGAAGTACAGTGTTCTTCATGGTCTGGAACCTCTCGGTTGATTGCTATTACTATTTATTTCTCCTTGATGTTGATGGTTATGTAATGGTCATGGTCATGGTCATGCAATGTAAACTACATGTATATATCAAACATCTGCAATTGTCAAGAAATTGATTGGCCTCTTTGACTTATTCAGTAATTCCTTTCTCATATTCAGTTTTCATTTATTATTTCCTTCCTAAAGTATTCTGTTTCGTTTCTGCCTTCATCAAACACATTTGGCTTCAATGCTTTGTTGCAACATTAGTGCCTAAAAATAAACAGCATCCTCAATTGTGCTGACATGTTGCTTTGATACAACCATATTATGGCTTTGACATATCCAGCATTTAGGCCACATTTAAAGCCCATCCATGCAAAGAACTTATGATTCCCATATAACTTGAAATTCTTTCCTTGCAGCAATATAAATGAACCAAATGACTATATTACCCCTAAACAAAACCAAGATTACCTAAATTGCATAAAGGACCATTCACTCCAAGTTGGTAAAACTCCCTTTTCCCTGCAATAAAAACGAACTTTTTTATTTGTCTACTATCCTTTTAAATTTTAGAAGTTTATTGAAGTCGAATTTGAATCAAGATAAAAAGATGACAAATGTAAAATATTGTTTAAATTTGACTTCACTATTTACGAATCAATCTTTGAAGAAAAATTGAGTAGCGTCATCCTTACTTGCTCTTTGTTTTTAAATAAAATATAGAAATTCAGGTTTACTTAAATATATTTTATCTACTATATCAAACTGTGTACTTTTATAATTTTTTTAAATATATATATATTTTAAATCACTCTTCTCTTTTACCTTCTAACGACTTGAACTATGACTAATAAATTATAAGAAAATATTTTACTATATAAATTTAAATTAAGATCTTTTCATATGAGTAATAGGAAAATAATTTGTAGTTAAAAAAAAAAACCGACATTCATGATCCATCGACCATAAAACTGTCAACCAACTCGGATCTCTTACGTTTTACTCGTTTCAATTATTGCACACTTATTTTGACCGGACACCTAAATCCAAGACCAACGGACACAAAACGACATCGTTACCTTCAGATATACTAGCTCTACGACGAGTACTTCCAGCCTACCTGGAAGGTCCCCACTCCAATCAATATCCTCCACGACTTTTTCCTCCTTAAAAAAAAAAAAAAAAAAAACTATATATACCCCAAAAAATCTTTTAATTAAAATAAAAACCGTAATACATTTTCATTTTAATCCAAACCGATAAATAAATATAGATAGATACAAAAATATTTATATTTTAATTTTCTGTTTTAGACTGATTCAAAAATGTTGATATATAGATACACGAGATTGTTGTAATTGTTTTTGAAGATTTTTTTTTGAAATATTTTTTTCTAGGGTTTATTTTTTGGTAAATCGGATTAGAGGAAAAGGTGAGATTGAAAATTTGGGAATTGGGTTAGTAGTTAGTTATGGCTTCACAATTTGATCGGTGGGAAAAAGATCCGTTTTTCTCCGCTGCCGAGGAGGTTCAGGAATCTGCCGACAGGTAAGAAAAATGTCGTCTTTTTGGATAATTTTTAATTTTTTTAATAAATTTGTATGATTAAATTTTTTTTTCCTTTAATTTGGGTATTATTTAGTGCGAATGTGATCTGGATTGCTTTGATTTTGGTAATTTTGAGGATTGAGGTGTAGGGATGATTGAGATTAATTTTTTTTTTTTCTGGGTAATATTTTTGGTTAGGATGGAGTCGACTTATAGGACATGGATGCATTCTATGAAAGATTCAGCCGGCATTTGGAACTCAGATGAGCTTCGTAGAGACCTGCGTACTGCCCTTGGCACCACGAAATGGCAGGTTTGGCAGCCTTGTTATCCCCTCGCCAGCTGCACCCCTGAATTCTCATTGTTATCGCATTGTGCATCTTTATGCAGTTTTCGGCATTAATTGTAGCTTTAGATCGAGGACAAAATATGGGTTCATATAGTAATTCTGAGTATTTAAGATTGTTGGAGTGTGTGTTGGATGATGTGTGTTTTTTGCATTAGTAGTGAATTTATTGTTGTTACTAGCAAGAGAGGGTTGGATTGATTGTTTGGCTGTCAATCTCTGAAATGCAGTTGGACGAACTCGAGAGGGCAGTTAATTCAAGCTACAGGAATAATTCAGCTGATGATGCCAAGGATAGACATAAGGAGTTTATTATTGCAATTGGAAGTCAGGTTTTGAAGGTTGAAAACTCATTAAATGAGTCAGCTGTTTCACAGGGGAAGCCACCATTGCCATGGGTGCGCCTGGAGGAGGGAGAAAGTGATGAGCTTGCTTTGTTTCTCTCAGGACGATCGACGTCCTCTTCTGGGGATAAAATCTTTGGGAGAGTTCATGGGAGAGAGCAGCAAATAGTAAACTCGCAAGATGCTGATAAGCAACCACAACTGAAGTGTCCAATGAATTCTTCTCATTCTTTAGAGTGGAGTCAAACGGAGAGTGAGGAAGAGAAGGTGCCTGGGCACCGGAGGACAGCTAGTGCTAGTGCTGATATTGGTATTTGGAAGATTTCATTTGCTGAAGATGCTTTTCCACAGAGTTCGTCCAGTGTCCAAGCAGATCGCGCCACCTCGAAAAGTACCAAGTTTTTCAGGGTTCTTAAATACGATGGAGTTTGCAGCTAAGATGAAGTGGTCAAAGAATGGTTACAGGAAATTGAAGCTTTCAGATCGCCAACGAAAAGCTGATGCCACATTACCTCAAACTCAGCCTTTGACCGGAGTTAGTACATTGTTTAACCTGCTATTGTAGTGCTCAATAATATATTAAATTTGATTCATGTATTTAACATTTTCCTAATCACTATGGAATCTTATTTGTCCCCTGCAGGGCACAAACTCAGGCTACGAGAGGAATAAGAGCTGCCTTGAGGGTTGTGATGACTGTTATGACAAACAACTTTATGGTTGGTATGGAGCTATTCAAAGACAACTTCAAAGATCTCAATATCATATGCAGTATAGTAGACCTGTACAAGTTGTCTTTTTAATTATTCTCCTCCTCTGCGTGATAGGTGAGCCTGCTGATGTGGAGCTTATTTGTTTTCTAAAATGGATATTTAGGCCTCTTTCTTAATTGCTATATTTAAAGCAGATAGTTGGGATTGCATTCAATGTTTTTTAGTGCTCAAAGAGAGAACATTTTAATGAACTTCATCGATGTTAAATATGGAGAATTTATAGATGTGCAGCTAGAAATCTTGAGCTGAATCTTTTACCAAGAGACTTTAATTACATAAGAACCTAGAAATTGTAATAATATCAGATGAAAATTTTCCGATTTACATTGGTGTAGTGCTATGCTATTTTATGATTTTTTTTTTATTTTTTAATGAGGAAGAGATTATGGAAAAGAATTTTTTTTTTTGGGTAAAATTATGGGCAAGATATGTTTGGGCTTGCCTAGGTTTTGAATTTGATTACAGTGCATATAACATTTTCTTTCTTTTTATTTTTTTTTTTTTTTTGGAGGAGGACTAAGATAGGCACTGCCATTTTAAAAGTTCAGAATATATGTGATCAATTGTCCTCTCCTTGTGGGGTGCTTATGTGACCTTGTTTGTTTCTGCAGTTTTACTGGCACTTCGTGCAATCTAAGGAACAATATTATCCTTGTATGGGTAATGCGAAGGTGTTTAGGGTATAAGAAAATATCATTCTTGATACTGTTAATTGATGGATGCAGTTTGCTTGTCTTTTACCTGCATTTGTGCCCAGAACTGAAAGCCATTCTCAGGTTTGCAAATCACTTGCCACAGTAACACTCGCCTAAAAGCTCTCGACAGTTGTTCATTTCGATTCTGCTGATGGTGGGTAAATTTTGGTGTAGAATTGTATAATCTCAGGAACGATAGGTTCATGCCACTTGCTAGATCTTGTACTATAGAACTTTTCGTCCTCCTTTCTCCAGCAATTTTGGAGCTCCACTTGTATGTTGTAGTTTGTAATGACCATTCATATTATGTAGTTGTAATGATAATTGTTTTAGCATGTGAAAATCCAGAGGCTGCTAGAGTTATACTCCTAGTTCTGTAAAAAAGTGTTTTTTCATTATGTTTGGTGCTTTATACTTTTTTTCGATCTGCATGCATGTTGCTTAGAGCAATGAAAAAAACATCAGCACATATCAACTTGCTGTGCTTGATCATCTCACGTTTCATCTATATGATCATAATTTTTCATGCCACTTTGAAGCTTGTTATTTTGTTGGCGTTGAATCAGTGATGAATATGAAATTCCATATTACTAACCATGCATGCCTAATTTTAGTCTTACTCCTTATGATGTATTTGATTCATTGAGTATGATACTCCTACTGTCATATGCCGATTATATATGAAGTCTAGATTTTAGTGAGGCTGTTTTGATTCACCAAATTGAATTTTTGTATGCAGTGAATTTTTTGGAAATAGCGTAATATGGTTAGATAGACCAATTATCATTCTACATGAAACAATATGGATTGAAAGTTAAAATTTTTTGTTTAGCCTTACAGCTGTTCTCTTTCTGTTTTTGTGGACCGTGCCATTTTAGAATTTTTCTCACAATTGAGCTCTAAAACAAAAGAAAAATACTGTTTTCTTTTGTGTCATTGGTTTAGGTCCTGACGTGCTATAGACCAGAAACTTTGGAAGCTATGTGTTTTATCTGTATTTGTATCCCAACGGATTTAAGGTTAATTTTCTTGTTTGAATTGAAAATTTTGTGATGAATTTCGTTCAAGGGCTTTCAAGAGTTTTAACCTTGCTCATTAAGTTGTTATCCAGATAATCCGTGGAAGTTGTGCTCTTTTTGTCTTTTGGCAAAAGGTTTCATGTTTATCCTGTAGTCTCCATTCAGCACGTAGTGGAGGTGAGACTGACATCTAATTCTTCACCATAGCCTAGATGAAAATACGTGGTGGTTCTTCCAAATCTCAAATAAAGGAGCACGATTGTTGGCCCAAAACAGCACCTCTTTTTTACATGTGCACAGTTTCACGCAGGAAAGATAGAGCAAGTGATAACGAGGACTTGACCTTTGTTTGCCGCATATTTCCTTCGTTGTAGTCGAAGTGCAGACTACTTTGGAGATTCCGTTAACTGCCTTATGCTTAATGTCTCGTGTTAAAGTTCTCATCCTCCAATTTTCTCTCTTTTTCTTGGGGACCCCGTGAAAGTTCTCTCTCAATTTACTACAACTTCCCTTAGCTAAACTGGTTTTTGGCTTGGAGCTCTGTTACTCCCAGTGGTACTGGTGGATAAAAATTGTTAGAAGTATCTACTATTCTCTCTTTACGATCCCTTCGGCTAGCAAAGGTCCATTCGGATCTTGGACCAACTATATTTACTTTTTGTTTTTTTGACTGTTTGACACTGCAAGCGCACCGTTTTCTTAGATGGCACCTTTCCCATTGGTTAATTTTTAAATGATTTTGGGGGTAAAATCTGCCACCTGCAGACCTGCTTATACGGAAGTCATGCACTCCAACTTACTTCCATAAGTTATTTGCTCGAACTTGGGCAATGGGTATTCTAGACGCCCACAACGTGAATGTATTAGGATCAGGCGAGCAGCACATGGTGCTCGTTCATGGTTTTGAAAATGATCAATCTGTGTGCGACAGAAGAAGTATTTGGTGCCTCATCTGCTCCATATGCATTGGACCTCTTGGCTATCTTGGAAGAGCTCCAAGTTACTTCGTGTATCTTTGTTGGCCACTCTGTTCTGGCACACTTGGAGCTATTGCCTCCGTTTATCATCCTGATCTCTTCTCAAAGATAATCATGCTTTTTGCTTCTCCAAGGTATTTGAACGACAATGATTACTTTGGAGGATTCGAACCAGAAGATCTTGATCAGCTATTTGAAGCCATGAGAGAGAATTATCATTCATGGTGTGCTGGTTTTGCACCTCTCATGATTGGAGCCGACATGTATTCTCTTGTAATGCAGGAATTTTGCAGGACACTTCAGCATGAGAGCTGATATTGCTTTGAATCTAGGAAAAACCATATTCCACAGTGATCATAGGCTTGTGCTTGGCCTTGTTTCTGTGTCTTGCCATATCATACAAATCAACAATGAGTAGACAGTTTCGGTGGTGGTTTCCGATTATCTTCACCGCAACCTTATTATATTGGCGGCCGCTCTTTGATGGAGGTGATGGGTTCTGAAGGGCACCCCTAGTACTGCCATCCCATTGCTCCTTAGGCACATCCGCCCAGATATTATAGGTTGATCGATTGTGTTCTGTATAGACTGTATTTGTGTCATAATCCACGGTATGATACTAGATTTGTGCGAGTATATACATTGTCAGAAAATTGTGCATATGCTCCTTTTAGTGAGCTTGTAAAGATCTTGCCTCATCAATTGATGTTCTTAATTGGGTTTCGAGTTTTGACTGGCTTGAATCAACCGAATAAATCATGATATTTTCACAAAAAACATTAAACAGGCTTGAAAAAGATAATACCCAGAACTGATCATAAATGATGGCCGGACAAATAAACGAAATCACATTGAACTTCTGTAGCCTCTTTTTCTCTTAGTCAATACAAAATACAGAACACCTTTCAGAGGGAAACAAAAGGGAAAAAATAAAAATTAAAAATAACACCACAAATCCTCACCCCTCATCTCTTGTCTCTGGAGGATATAATTACAAGTGCACAAACAAATGCTGCGTTCCAGAAAGTTTTGACGGGCACCACATTTATATTGAACTCATAGTGCTGAACTGAAATATAAGTGAGCCTTCTGAAACCTAATTGTGGTGGAAATTTAGTCAATACACCTCTCAGTAATAAACAAAGTCAAGTCAGTGAGATGTATGAACTTTCTGAGTGCTTTTTGATAAATCCTCGGACTCAATAGCTTTGTCAGAATTTTTGATGTCAAAATCTATTCCTTGAAATATAACCCTTGAATTCCGGTACTGACTACCAAATGCAGTGCCAAATCCCCATCCAAGACCTACACCGACTCCACAACCTCCACCTTCAGACGAGCAAGAATATTAGTCTAGACAGGCTCAAGAACAAGTACAATTGATGGGTACAAATTTAAGCTTATGATGCACCATTACCTGCACCGAGGCCCAAAAAATTCAAAGGCATGCCTGAGAAGAACAAAAACTCGCTTTTGTATAAGAATTAGGGCTAACACAGTAGAATTTGAGACAAAAGTAAAACTGCAATTTCCCCTGCCAAACAATATATAAGTTAAAGGAAATATGTAAGCAACAGAAGCTGTCATAAAGTGAATAATGTCTTTTACAATTCGCAGAAAGATGAGCAGAATCTAGTGAAAGTTCTTGCTTTTCCATTTGAACCAAGGCCTATAATACATATTAACCACCAAAAGCAAAGGACATTGTGGATTTACACTAAATATTCAAAAGAAACTGTAAATGGTAACCAAGGCCAGATGTTTAACGTACAAGATCAGTCAGATGATTTACAAAGCTAACTTGTACTCAATTTGAAACCCATTTCATCAGCATGAAATAAGAACAATAATGGTTGATACTCGGATTACTTTCACTTAAAATTATCAGGTAAGTCACATTCGGTGGAGCATTTGAAGTTTAAATGCTCTTTAACTCAGCTTAGAAACTATTAGAAGAATGGTTTCTACCTACTAAAATTCATCGCTTATCTAAAAATCTGAACTTTGTTAAAAAATGATTCTCCAACGGTTGGTTTTCAAGTATCCCATTTGATAACCCGTATCCCAAACAGGCTCCAACAGGTCACCCATCACCAGTTGAATAACATCAAGACAAAAACTTAAGCCCAGTGGAATCAATGTACCTATCAAGATCGTATTTTTTCAATCAGATAATCAAAATTTTCCTATTCAACCAATTAGTGCTCTTCCAAGCTATACAGGCTTGTTGGATCAGATTATATATTAGATAAAGAGAAAGCAATATAGCATCAATAATTTCACATTCTTGGCCATGTTAATTCGATTTTCCAAAACTAATAAACCAAAAACACAGATAACCCAGAAAAATTACAACTTAAGAACATAAAGGGCAAAAATCAAAGATGCAAATGAATCAAAATCAGTACTACTTCAGAGAAAAAAACTCACCTCCAAAACCCCATCCGATTCCGAATCCGCAGCCAATACCAAAACCTAAGCATACAATTCCAAGCAATCATTAAAGTGTACTATACATAAAAAGGTACAAACTTTACAGTATATACAAAATAATGTCAAAGCTATAAATATTAACAATTAATTATCAAATGGGTATAAAAAAGATTCAATTTTGCTTGAGAAAAATAAGCCAAAAAAAAAAAAAATACCAAAACCCACTCCAGCTCCATTGAAGTTTGTCAGCACCATGGTTTATTCAGACTAAGATTGTTAGTGGAAAAGAGAAGAGTCTATAAGGATATATTAAGATTTGGACTCTGGCGGCTGGCCCTAAGGCCCAGTACTTGAGATAATTAGCACACCACTAGATGAGAGTTCGTCGACCCTCTTAAGGATTCCTGATGGATCAAGGAAAGTCCGCATCTGGATTAATATTAAAACCGGTCCCTATTTGGTATCGTAGTAGTATATTGGATGTTGGACTTGAAAGTTAAAAGCCCAATATATTTTCACAAAATTTTTGTGATTTTTTATGTTTCTCGTTAAAATTTAGGGTTAAACATGTGTGAATATATCAATTATTTTTTATTAAATTTTTTCTAATTTTTTTGTAATTATCAAACATAAAAGAATAAAATATATGAAAAATAAAAAGTAATGCGAAGGGATAGTTTAGTCATTTATCGGGCTTTCATTGACGGAGTTAAAATTATTAAGGATGAATAATGTCAACAGGAGTCAAAGTGTATATTCTTTTAGTGGTAGACAAAATATAACTATCCACTAGTTCGGAAGGACAAAGTGTTATTAATCTATTTTAAAATGTAGACTCTAAAACAGCTAAGTACTTGACCTCAATTTCTTGAAATTTTGTTAAATGCAAATTCAAGAATTAAATAATAAAATGGTTCGGATCTAATTTGCAACAGACAATCCGATATCTACCAAAATCACCTTCAATTCCTTGACATTTTTGTTAGGGAAATACTTAGATAGATTTGATTTTTAACATTATTTATAAATCCTATAGTGTGGATTAAACTATATAGAATAAATCATCTGACACAATAACATATGTAAGTAAACAAATAAATTAAGTCTCATTCTCACTAAATAGGGTCGGCTGCATGTAGGCATGGCCACAGTTTCGGAACCACCAGTTCCGATCCATAGAGAGTCAGAATTGGTTCCTCAGTTCTGTCTGATTCTGATCTCGATTCCAGTCACATTTCTAATTTTGAATTTTTTAAAAGTAAAGTTACATATTGGATAATACTAAAAAATTAATACAAGTTAAGATGAGAAACAAAAAAATTACATTTTATTTATATTTCAATTGTAGATTTTGTTCTTGCAAAAAAAAAGTACACTATCGCATTGTTATTGAACCATTAAAAATTAAAGTAAAGGTACATTTTGAATAATCCATATTAAAAGATAATATAAAGAAAAATTAAATACACAACTATATTGGCAAATTAAATGTATCAATTACATTGGCGCATATATATATACATATTCTCTCTCTCTCTCTTTTTTTTTTTTACCTAATTCCGGTTTCGGTTTCAAAAAATAGGGATCCATGGAACCAGAACCTTGTCCACGATTCCGGTTTCAGTTTTCAGTCGTCCGGTTCCGGAACCGAAACTGTGGCCACCTCGTGCATGAATCATGTTGCAGGGGCGGATCATAGGAGGTGGGGAAAAGCCGCCGCCTCCCCTCCCTAAGATTATCAAATTTATGTTTTTCTCCCTTTAAAATTTTTTAAATTATTATTTTAGTATTATAAAAATTAAACTTTGCCCGTTCAAAAATTTTAGAGAATATAAAAAAAGTGTTCCCTATGTATGTATTTATATAGTTTTATTTTCTAAGAGTTTCGAAAATATATTATTTGTCATGATATTTTTAAAAAATTTCAATAACTCCCTTTAAATAAATTTAGGCTTTACCCCATAAAATTGTACAAAAATTATAAAATTATCTCTCCAAGTATATGTATATATTGTTTTTGCCCTCCCAAAGTTCAACTCTTGGGGGCCCTGATACTACGCTATTGCACTTTGTCATGAACTATTAGTGCAATATCGTAGTAGACTGATCTTTCATCTCATAAGATTGACAAAGTTTTACGCTGGCTGTCGACTTAACGCAACCCTCCTCCTTTACTAAGATTTAGAATTGGTTATTCCAAGAAAAACTTGACATAGGCGGAGTTAGTAGATGTAAGTAAGATTTTATAAAATTTAATTCTAATCATAAAGTTTATAGGTGGAATCCAAAATCGGATCTAACTATTTTCCCTCTTGCAAATTGCAAAATCAAGAATGAAGATTTACATGGTAGTTCAGTTCAAACTTTATGTGCAACACTCGATCCAATACCTACAAATCACCTCATCCTTGAAAATTTTCATTTCTCAATATTCTAGTAATGTGTATTGATCTTTAAATTCAAGAATTTTGGTAGGTAAACTAACTTATGATTATTGATAAAAATAGGAAAGTACAAAGGATAAATCCAAACAAACTCTATAATAACCAGAAATAGAATCTATTGCATCCCTCCACTTATATTCAAGAAAAAACAACAGTTTAATGCAAACAAACCTTTTTCACCAACACCAAAACATTAATGCATCTATGGAATAAACCTATAAGCTCTCATTTTGTCAATGCAAGAGTTGAATGACTTAATTGAGTCCCTGAATCCCAAGAACCCAAGCTCCTTGTTTTTGTTCATAGAACTCAGAAAATTCTCAGAACAAAAGGCAATATCTGCAAACCAAAATGCTGCAATATCCTTTAGCTTTGTAGGTGCCAAATTGTGCTTCTTCACAATCTCATCCCACACCAAGTCTTTATCCTTCATCAACTCTGCCAAACTTACCTGCTGCTTCCCTTCAATATATCCCACCATTTCCAACCCAAATTGTTCTGCCAATGTCTTCCAAACGTGTTTCCATTTAAACACATCTCCATTATTGCAATTGAGGACTTGGTTTTTCGCCTTGGGATCCACTGCTGCCCATATCTGGTGCTCGGCTATCAAATCAGCATCCACAGCATCAGAATAGCAATTCCAGGAGGCCTTACTGCCAGTATACACCAATGCGCTTATTCTCATACTTGCAAATTGTAGCATAAACACATAACGTGCTCGCGATATTCATCAAACTACACGGGGAGAACCCGAAAACCAGGGCCGGGCGGTGGACAGACCATGTTAAATTATTCTTAGAAGTTTCTTCATAGAGAATATCCTCTAAATCATGGTAGAAATTTGGTACATCAAGTCTAGGCAAGTCCTCCGTGAAAGGCGAATCGTGGGGTTCGACTTTACTACCTTCTTCGAATATCCCAAAGTAGTGTTTGATGCCTGTTTGGAGGCAAATGTGCTGGAGTTTTGGTGCATTTGGGATGACAGTGTTTAATATGTTCTTGAACATTGTTGCGTTTATATCGCAATCCTCGGAGCCGATCCAGGATACATAGAAGATATGAGTGATGTCTGTGAGAGGGGAGAGTTTGGAAATGGTTTCTTGAGTGTTTGAGACATCGCACTGGATATATTCAAGATGGTTTTTGGAGAACCAAACAGGACGAGAGCGGCGTGCAAACGCCGTAGACTTTCCAGGGGCCTCCGGGTGTGCCTGGAAGCGCAAGGACTTGAGCCAAACTGCTGCCTACAATGCCTGTTACACCCACAACTAGTGCAACACTCTTGTAATCTTCCACAATGGCTTCATTCTCATTCACTTCCAATTTCTTCCCTGAATTCTGATCATTAAAAAAAAAAAAAAAAAAATTTTTTTTGTCTGTCAATCTAGTTCTTGGAATACAAGTGTAAATCGGCAAACACGACTCTGGTGTATTAGTATATAACTAATCAATAGTGCCAAATGATTTTTAAGTTTCTATAATTGAGAAATCTTGAAATTAATCAAATTGACAATAATAAGTAAATAGACAAGTAATACATGCCTTTCCAGCATCTATGGATCTCTTCCACCACCAGCTCATTGTAATAGATTGTGGAATGCAAAAAGAGAAGAGACCAACAAGAATAAACAAATGAAAAAAAAAATATAAAATGAAGCAGGATATAAGAGGATGAGAAGCTGTGATGTATGACAAAAGGCCCTCAGAGTTCAATTTGATAGAACATAGACAAAGGATACTTGTATATATAGTGTTATTGCTGCTATTCATATATTTATGCAGAACAATTTTTTTTTTTAAAAAAAGAAAAAGAAAAATATACCTCTGTCCTAAATTCATGGTGACTCGAGCGTCATGGGAGAACCATTTTATTACTTAAATTGCACAACATATATAAAGGGTAAATGCTTAATATCTTTTCCATTTTTACATAAAGAGTAACTCTTTGTTTTTGGCAAAAAAGCCAAGAAGAGAAAACAATGAACAGTATTAGATAGACAAATTAAGGAAAATTGTACAATTCTTTAGGGAATTATTCCGTTGTAATTTAGTAAAAATTTGTATAATACAATATCATAAATTTTAAAAATTTACCATTTAAGTTTTCAATATGGTTCTCTAACGGGATGGTAAAATTTGCCAATTAGTGCTTGTAAACTGTCTAATTAAGCAATTATTAAATAAGTTGTTTGTCTATATATGTCAAAAAAAAAAAAATTAAGTTGTTCATTTATCCATTGATGTACTGGCCAAATGAAATGCTAATCAGTGGTCTAAAAATGAAATAAGTTCGTTTAGATTGCATTTTTTTTTTCCTTTTTCAAGAACAGTGTATATGACATAAAAAGTTATTTGAAAAACACGTTTAGGGAATATTCCAAAAGAAATTTGTGAAAACAATATAAATCCAAGATAATTATTATTTTGCAACTGAAATTTTCTCTTGTTACCATAAAAAGAAAATTGGTCGTTCATCTTTCTTGGAGACTACCACAATTCAAACTATAAATGCCTATGTCCTTAAAGAAAATTAACAAAAAAGAACAAAGCACAATAATTATGGTAATTGTTTTTTTTTTGTCTTCACTAATAAGTGATAGTAATTGATAAGTGGTTCTTAATTAAGAGAGCATTGAAACTGCGATTAAAACTTCAAAGCTGTGAGAGCGTGGGTCGCATGGATTATTTAATATTACTAATAAAATATTCAAGGAGATATATTTTACACCATCACTTGTTTGTTGTTATTGGGCTGAATTTAGACAAAAGATTTTCTATCCGATTCATTATTTTACTATCTAATGAAATGCTATTTTTTTTCAAAAATATAATTATTAATTTTAACGAAAAAATCTTAACCATTTATTAAATAACAGAATAGAGAATAAAATAGAAACCTTAACCCCAAAATTTGACCTATCCACTCCTTTCATTCATCCGACAAGAATGAAAGTAATTTAAATTCTATGAACCCCGGACCCTGAACTATATATAGTATAATTTTATTTTTTTAAATATTTATATAATAAAATATTAAAATATAACAATATAGTACAGAACGGTATAGAATTTTCCAAAAAAAATGGCTGTCAATTGCATAATCGATCTCGCAGTTGCAGAGACAACGTATTAAACGACAAAAATTCTATTCATTCAATTTGATTGGTTAATTTGTTATTACTAGAGAGGGGTATTTGTATAATTTATATGATTTGTAATTTCCTTTACTGATGAATAAAAAAATGCCCTCGAGGGTAGCATGCATGCTACATAAATCGATGCAAGCCACAAAGAGATAAGTATGATAATGAGGTGGTAGTATTGAATTGAAACTATCTTTTTTCACAGCAATAATCCATACCTCGTCTCATTTGTACGATATTTTTCCAAAAAATCATAATAATTTTTTCAACAAATACATTCTTACGAAAAAATTAAAATAATATTCATCTAGAATACAGATTCTAAAACTATGTATACATCTAAATGAAGCCATATTGAATAGGTTGGCTTGCTATTGATGTCAAGAGGTTGTGAATTAATTAAAGACGGAGTTTGGGATAATATGGCTGCTCTTGATTTTGATCCCCTCTATTTAATTTTTCTTTATTTATATTTAAATAATTATAATTTAAAAAAATAATCTGATCGTATTTCATGGAGTAAATTATTATATTTAAAAATTAATTCATTTAAAAAAAAATTTACCATTGAGTTACATGTAGATTAATCATATATGAACAGTTCAAAAAATTTGAAATTATGATAAAATATAAAGTAATGTAATTAAACGGTAAAATGTTATTATTATTATTATTATTTTTGATTTTTTACAAGACATTTATATAGAACATAATTTAAATTATGAACTATTTTAGTTTTTTAAAATGTATTTTTTTAAAGATAAATAAAGGAGGTTTCATTTACTGCTAAATCCTTCTCCAGCTGCTCTTAAAAAATTCAGAGCGATCTGTGGGGAAAAGAAGAATTGAGGGCTAGGCCTTTGCCTGTCTTCTTGCCAAACCTATGCCTATATTCTTTACTGTAGAAAATATTTAAGTAGATCGAATTTTTAATTTCATCTCTAAATTTTGTGATCAAAATTAAATTTTAAAATTTTTTACTTACATCAATTGATGTCATAGATTTTATAAAATTTAATCAACATTACAGAGTTTACAAATAGGGTCAAAAATCGAATCTACCTAAATACTTGCCCTTCACCAAACCTCTCATTCGTGTTCTTTCTTGATTTGTAGAGTAAATTGAGGAATTAAATCTGTTTAGGACAGGACGTATTAAAAATTGGAATTAGTCAAAGCTAGTATTGAAACAATATACAGCTCCAAGTTATTACTAATAAAAAGCCAGATTTTTTAAATTATTTTAAAATTTTGAAACATGTGTTGGTAGCTTATTTTAATCTTGAAAAAAGATAAATAATCTGCACTCCTTTTAAATTTTTGCGTACCAAAAAAAAAAAAAAAAAAAAGTTTCACTACCGTTATCTAATTATATTACACTATATATTAAGGAGAAGATTTATTGTTGCATCATGTTGATTTTATGTTTCTTAGTTGTAAGTAAATGGATCAAGCCAACAATCATTTAGAAACTCAATTCAAAAATTGTGCACCCTAACTTTTTTTTCTTTTTTTGTTACCAAAACTAGGTAGAATTAATTATTTAATGTGACATTATCCTAAATTATACATGAACACTAAAGATCACATTCATTTAAGACTAGTTTACTTAAAAGGGCTTGATAATCTATCTAGTAGGCGGGCCCTATGGGCCTATGGCTGTAAGGGAGAAGCAACTTTGAAGTCTCACACGTCAAGTTTCATTAAAGCCAAAACTTAGGTATACTCGATTTTTGCTCTACTTGTAATTTTATGATATAAATTAAATTTTAAAAAATTTATAATATTATCTAATATAAGTAAAATTTTTTAAAATTTAATTTTGAACACAAAATTTACAGATAAAACTAAAAACCAAATTTACCTAAGTATTTTCCTTCGTTTAAAAACTTGGATTGGGTGAGCCTAGCTGCTTGTCTTCGCGGTATAAGGGTAGCTCAAAGGCTTCTTTCTTTCGCCGCACTATTTTACTGGATTTTGTTACTAATAACTTAACAATTGTTACGTTTCGGTTCCAAGATGGCTTAATAACTTATTAATTTTAAATTAATGGACAAAATATTTAAGTTAAAGAGTGTATTTATATAAAATACAAAGTAACAAAGTCGTTAAATCCTACATGTTATTAGATTTGAAAAAAAAAGAGCGAAATATGACCGAATATCTAAAATAAAAGATTTTGTGATGCAATAAAATTTTGTCACGTTGAGTAATTTTGAAAAATAATTCTAAATTTGTTACTTTATCAATTATTTTTCTAAACTACATTACTAATAATCCTGACTCATGGTACAAGAATTTAATACCATTTCTTCTCCCACTTCGATGTTGGACGGATCTTACATTTTGACAATAGAAAATCTTGAAAATCTTGTAAATCTTGTACTCCTGTTGTAGTTACAAAGAACCCAAGAAGAAACAAAAATAAGGGCAAAATACAGAGCTCTAGCTCTTTAGCAATTAAAAAGTTTCTTGCCTAAAAAGAAATTTAAAAAGTTGACCACACTTGACCAGTTGTTGCTGGTTACGTATCACTTGTGAGAAAAAAGGCTGAAGGCTTGGGCTGATGATATTTCCTCAGCCCAAATACAAATATTTCCTCAGCCCAAATACAAATAGCATTTAATTTTCTTTAAGAGATTATAGGGTGAGTTGTATGAACGGACTTACTTCAGAAATAGATGACTAAATGCTGACACCAAAATTAATTTCTTCATTATGCCTTTTACAAGACTGAGTGAAAAAAACAGACAAGTTTTGATTCCCGAAAGGAAAGTACTTAAGACATTTATTACATAAATCCACCAGAATTATAAATAATTAATCTGCAGCTAGCCATGCATGCAGACAATTAATCAATTAAGGAACAATTTTGTAGGCTTTCATTTTGTCAATGACAGAAATGAGTGATTTGGAAGTGTTCCTGAAGCCTAAGAATCCATGCTCTTTACTCTTATTCATGGAATCCAACAAACACTCTCCACTAAAGATCACATCAGCAAACCAAAATGTAGCCACTTCCTCCAATTTTGTTGGTGTTAGCTGATTCTTCTTCACAATTTCATCCCAAACAGGCCCTTTATTTTTCATCCTCTCAGCCAAGCTCACAAATTTCTCATTCTTTGTGAACACATCGAACTCTGCATATTCCACTTCAAATTGCTCTGCCAGGACTTTCCACAAGTGTTTCCACTTGAACACATCCCCGTTGCTGCAATTAAAAGCCTCATTTTTTGCATAAGGATCGACAGCAGACCAAATTTGGTGTTCCGCGATTAAATCAGCGTCAGATGCCACGGAATAACAATTCCAGGCCGCTTTAGTCCCTGGAAATTTTAGCGGAACGTTTTCGTGCTTGCAAATCGCGGCGTAAACGCACAGGCTGCCTACCAAATTCATCATGCTACAAGGGGAAAACCCGAAAATAACTGCAGCCCGATGCACAGACCATGTTAATAATCCTTTACTTTTGTTACAAGCATCGAAGAGCATGTCTTCCAGGGTGTAGTAAAAATTCGGGGCATTAAGTCTTGGCACGTCCTCGATGAATGGAGTTTCGTGGGGCTTAATTTTCCCGAAAGCTTCAAACGGTCCAATGTAGTGTTTGTGGCCTGTCTGCAGACAAATGTGGGACCTGAAGATTTGGCGCATTGGGGACAACTGAATTGAGGACATTTTGAAACATGGCTCCATTGACCTTAATGCACTCGGCCTCAGAAGGCCTATTAGCCCATGTTACCCAAAAAATGTGAGTTATATCAGACAGGGGTGAGAGTTTGGCCCGAGTGTCTCCAGCATCTAGAACATCACACTGAATGTACTCCACAGGGTGGTCTAAATTCCAGGATGGTCTCGGCCGTCGCGCCACGCCGTATACCTTCCATGGACCGCCTGGGGTGTCGGAGAGGGGGAGGATTTCGGCCAAGCTGCCGCCAACTATGCCTGTTACACCTATTATCAGGGCCACACTCTGGAAATTCTTGGAACGTGGTGCACCATCTTGGCCTAATGTTTTCTGCAAGTTTTGAATTTTTCGATCAAGAAAGTGTGTAGAAGTTTTATATATGCTAGTGAATTACAATTGAAAAGATAACAACAAAAAAAAAGGACTTACCCTTGCAGCTCCAACAGCACCGGCCCACTCCACCAGCTCATTTTCTCAGGGACCTTTGTGAGGAATTGATGAAGGAAAAAAGAAGTCCTATAAAAAAATTATGGGTTAGAGAAACCGAGACAGATGGAGCTAGATGAAGATGGCATGAGTTTTTTTGTGAAATTTATAGGCAAAGAATTAGTGTCATTAAAAAATAAAAGATGATGGTGGTCAAACAGTAAAATTTGATTCTTGTTTTAAAATATAATAAAAAACATTGTATTAATAAAATGTAGTACTAAACTTCAGTACGAGTTGTAGTTTTATTTTTTATGGTGTAAAATGGACGATGCTGCTTGATAGTTGATTCTGATTTTTTCCTGTTTGGTCATAGAAACAAGGGTTAATTACACTTTACCCCCTTAAACTTTAGTATCATTAACATTTTAATCTCTAGAGTCATCTTTTGAGCACTAAACCCTCTTGACTAAAGGTTAACATTAACAGTGTCAGACAAATTGGCTAAATGGACAAAAATACCCGTGAGTTAATTTCACCATTTATCCCTTAAACTTTAGAATTATTAATACTTTAGTCTCTAACACTATTTTTTTATATTTAACGTCTTCACTTATATCAGTTCAATGTTTTCGCCATTTCATCCCTATTCTATTTTTTTATTTTATACTGTTGCCTCTATTTAATCTAAATTCCTTCAATAACTATGAAAAGTTCTTGTATGTCCGATTTACGGTCTTACTTGTGGAACGCGTGGTTAAAATAAGAGTTACATGCTCATTTTCTTATATTATTATACATCATTTATAAGCATTATGTGTATCTTATTTAAATTGCAAGGTACACAAGTACAACTAATTCAAACAAAAAAGTCTAGTAAATACGTTGAATTAAATTTCTAGGCATTTATTCATATTTAATTTTAAATTAATTCAAATTTTCTTTTGAGGAAATACATATTCATAAAACCAAAATAAACAAAAAAAAAGATTAAAATAGATAGGATTACAATTGTCAAGTATGTAATAAGTGTAACCGAAGGATAATATTTATTGTCAAAAATAACATTATGAACTAAAGTGTTAGTCTTTTTAAACTTTAAAGGGTAAAGTGTAATCAAACGAAAAAAGGAATAAAATGGAATAGAGGTAAAATGGTCAAAACATTAAATTGTAATAACAGAAGGAGTAAAATGCTCAAAAGATAATATTAAAGACTAAAGTATTAGTGACACAAAAATTTAAGGGAGTAAACTGTAATTAACCCTAGAAACAATCATGAAATGGAGGTCCCATATCAATAATGTCTATAGTGTATGCGTTCGATTATAATAATATTAGAGTCATTGTCTTGGATTTACAATGACAGTTCTTTTCTTGTATTTTTCTGAAAAAAAAAAAAAAACAGGAATAATAAAATGTCTCGTAAACTGTAAAGTGGCATTTTGCGTTATTGAGAAATATTTAAGTTGACCTGATTTTTTATTCTATTTGTATATCCTGTAATATAAATTAAATGTTATGAAATCTATGATATAAGGTGATGTAAGTAAAATTTTCGGAATACCAAATAAAATTTAATTTTGACCGAAGAATTTATAGGTAAAAATAAAAACCAGATCTATAGTAATATTTTCCTTGCATTATGAATTACTACTGTACTGGCATTTAAATCTGCAAAATCCAGAACTATTTTTTATTTTATATCACTTTCTTACTTTTTCCCAATGGGATATGGCTATGGCCCTGGCAGCTTTATTCAATTTAAAAACTGAAGCAGCTACACACGCGTTGCGTATGCACATATCTTAAATCATTGAGGTCGAGTTCATTGAATTTTAGTATTAGTTGGTTTTGATATATTTGTCATATTTAATTTTTTTTATTAATGATTCAAAATTTTAAA
Organism: Cinchona pubescens; assembly: GCA_025175665.1. NCBI lineage: Eukaryota > Viridiplantae > Streptophyta > Magnoliopsida > Gentianales > Rubiaceae > Cinchona > Cinchona pubescens. The sequence goes on from JANKKI010000326.1 coordinate 1,614,049, forward strand.
ATTCAATATTTTTAGATTTTTTAATTTTTTTATAAATTTTAAATTTTATATCATAATATTTTTTTAAAATTTCACTTTTATTAAAAAAAATTTACTAAAAATTAAATAAATCAATATGAATTAAGTATTATAAAATTAATTTAATTGAAAAAAAAAATTAAAATACAATAGCCCAGTGAAACGGAGAGAGAATTACATTTCTTTATGTTTTAATATATCTTTTGGCTATTCGAACGGCTTTAGGTATATTAATTATTACATTTTTGTTTGTGTTACACCATTTAACATGTAATTTTTTATTATAAAAAAATATTAAATGAGAAACGAATATTATCTAAATATATGACAGAACAAATGAAAATATGAAATTAGTTAGATTTTTTGTAGTGGTGTTACGTATTGGTTCACTTCTCAATAATTTCAAAAATTAAAATAGTACTGTAAATGGTTCGTATTTCTTTTGTGGTAAATTATATAAATTTTTACGTGATATAACTTTCAAATTTATAATCTCCATATATTTTAAAAACATAACTTAAAACATTATATAATTTAAACTGAAAGGTGATTTGAGTAGAATTATCCAAACTAAATGAGTCTCAAATGAGTCTCTTGAGACCCACTACCACCTCCAATCAGGCAATAATTCCCTCGCCTCCATCATCCACCACCACTAAACCACCAATAACTATCACTAGCTATACCTCCACAATCTTCCATCCATCTACGTCAAAAAAAAGGCAAAAATCACCAAAAACAAGAGAACAGACCCATTTAGATAGAGGTGTTGCGAGGATAGGTGAAGGCGATAAGGATGGGTGACGGGAAAGAGGGGTAGAAGAAGGGGATGGGTGACGAAAAATAGGGAGAGAATGGATTGGGGGTTGGGTCTGGGAGCTTAGGGCAAGAGGAAGGTTGGTGGTTGGTTGTACTGTAGGTAGGTGGTGGCACTAAGAAGGAAGAAGTATTTTTGTTGAAAGTTGAAAAAGTAAGGGATATTTTTGTTATAAAAGGTAATATTTGTAGAGAAAAAATAATACACTTCCGTGAGTATATTTTAAATTTTGTTAAATTGTATGGTTTTTGTTACTGAGTTTAAGACATATTTTTAAAACACATAAAAATTATAAATCATATAGATATATCACAAAGAAATTTACGATAATTTACCTTTATATTTTGGACTATGTGTTTGTAGTACCTGCTTATGAGTTACTTATTAATGGGCTTCCATGTTTTTGTTGTGCCTATATTATTGTTATTGCTAAATCTAATATTAAATTTGATTGGATTTGTGGAAAAAAGGATAAGTTTTAATCACTCATTTTACAATACGGAGTAGATATGACAGTTATTGAAATGATTAAAACATAAAAAAAATTTACCACCTTTTAATTATTTAACAACTTATAATATTTATACTATAAACGTGAGGTGAATAACAAAGAAAAGAATGGGCCATGTTACTAAGAGCCAGAGGGGAACCATTGCTTTTAGTGAGTGGTATTGCAGAAATATGAGTGGTGACTGACTATCTATTGGGCGCACAGTGATCGAGTACTGCTTAAATTTGGATATTTTCAGTCTCTGGATTTTGTATCAAAGATAATGGATTTAGTTTAAGGACACATAGGGCCGGCCTCGTTTGCGTAAAATCATTTTAGTTTTTCCTAATCTAAAAATTGCTTTGTCGAATTAATAGTACTTCTCTTGTTCTTTGGTTTTCTTCTACTTTTACTCGAAAATTTTGATTCTAAAAAGGGTTCGTTGAGATATACATGAAAACACTTCTTCTTCTTTTTTTTTTCTTTTTTCTCCACAAATAATTTTTCTTAAGGAGCTTCGACAAGTTCAACCAAGTAAGAATTCTTTTACATGAATGTTATGGTAAGCTCTCAACTAGATCAAAATGTTTGGTGTGTTTGTAAGTAACCAACTCTTTTTTAGATCTGTTTGACATCTTGCGACTCGTGAACAATGTGGCTGGTACATTTGTAGTAAAAAAGTACACAAAATTAATGTTAAAAGTTTATTTTCTAAAGATTTAGAATTAGTATGAGTACTGTTTTCGTTTCTTTCTTTTTTTTTTTCTTTTTTTGTGTGTGTACATGTGTGTGTTGGATAAAAATTATTACAGATGGCATATATATTTCAAGAATAAATCTTTTACGCCACTATCGGTGTACAAAATTTTTTATATTATCTAGGATTTAAATGCATAATAAGTAAATTGTTTAAATTTTAAAAGATATTTTTGCACATATATTAATATAAATCCTTAACTAGTCATTCATTAAAATGAGAAAAATCCCTAATTTGAAATTAATAAAAGAACATGCCCAAAGATGTACAACAGTAGATTATATATAATATATGATCTAACGAAGTGCAAAGTCTACCCAAAAAGGGACATTTCCACCCAGGAACCAATAATATTCACTTCATTGTGGACTTGTGGTCCTTCCCACTTTCCTTCAGATTTATTAATCTCCTGCCTTCACCTTTCTAGTCCAGATTAAAATGAAAATATGAAATGTTATACCTAGCTTGAAGAAACAAGTTTCAAAATTAATACATTCCATAATTTAATTTGCTATCATCATGTGAATCTAGGTAATATCAACACGATTCTATAGGAGACTAGAATCCTCGGATAACATAATAATCATATTAACGTTAACGTCTTGTCTTTTTCTATAATTCTTGTTGCTCTCCAATCATGTTAAGTAAGACTAAAAGCACAAATAATAAATCTTGATGATGCATTGATGCTAGTACATTAATTTGTTCATCCCACTAATTTAATTAGGACAGCTTTCTCTCAACTTTTTCCAGCCCTTTGAGGGTTTCTCCTGCCTTTTCCAGTTCCTAAGCAATGGTTCTTCAGAAATGGTGGACAAACCTGAATGCATTTGACAAAAGTAGCTCAATAATTATTATTGTGATTAATCAAGCAAATGAATTAATCACTGTACAATTAGAACATGAGCTGCATGCATGCATAGAGGACATGGAAATAGATATGTTTAAATCATGAAAGCTTAATACTACCTGCCATGACACCCTTTTTTTGCATGCAGATTCTCAAGCTTGGGAGTTTCTCCTGGTGGATTCTAATATCATCATCATCTTGTAGTGATTGAACTTCTTGAGTTTTTGTACATTTACTTATCATCTTCAATTGAGCAGCTTTGAAGAGCCATGTTGAGTACCATCTGTTTGCTGATCATTCTAACTGCATAATATGGTATTTTCACATGTTGTTTTGTGGGCTGATCTGATTTGATACTACAATTGATGAACATAATACAGTCCATTAAGCTTTCTTTGGCCAATCCCTTCATGTCATAAGCCTGAGATCTTCTCCAAAGACTCTTGCAGTGAGAGTTTGGAGGAGTAGAAAGGCAAAGGGCTCGAGTTGAATCGCTAATTGCTGCATCGGGTTCCCTTATCAACAAATAACACTGAGCTCTATTACTATAAAGAACAGTTCTCTCCTTCTTAAATCTCAAAGGGCACAATTCTAAACCCTCAGTGTATTTTTCTAGAGCTTCTTGAATCCTTCCCAATCCAAAGCTATGATTTCCTTCTTGTTTTATGAGAGCCACCAATATTCGTTGCTCTTCGGCTTTCTCATCGGACACAGTTTTCTCAGTAGTTCTCTTCCTTATGTGGAAATTCCATGTTCCTTCTAATGCTCTTTGAACTTCACCAGTTCTTGATGATCTTAGAGTTTCTGAATTGAAAATCTCCAAGAAGTGTTCTTTTGATTGTTTCACCTACATTTGACCTTCCTCCAATGTCCCCAAGTTCAATCAAGTCAATAAGATATGATGTGGCAACTTCGATTGTTTTGTACCTCGTTTCTGGATCCTTGAGAAGTAAAAGAAGACAATCAATGCCGATATACTGCCAATCATCAGAAGATCTCGAGAGGTTACATACATTTTCTATGACATGTTTTGCTTCTGATATCCTTCTTCTTCCAACTTTACTATAACACAGAATCCTAATAAGTCCAACACCAGAAGGTGATGTGCAATTTGATAGTCCACCCCACATTTCACATAAATCTTTCAAGAACTCTGGCTTGCAGATGAGGTCTAATGATCTCCCTTTGATGGCAAAGCAATTAAGAAGATGCAAACACCAACATTGAAGTTGACTAGTCCATTCCTCTGCCTTCCTATTCTCTATCTCCAAATCTCCAAGTACAAGAGGAATCCAACCCCTCTTGTGAGCAAGTCACAGTGATACCTCAACCTCTTGCTCCTATCCTTTACACCTACAAACATATCGTACACAGTTTCTACACAGGTAGAAGCTAAATGCATGGCTAATCTAACCACCTCTTCTTCGTGCATTGCAATGGCTTTGAAGGTTTTTTCATAGCTTGCTAAATGTCCAAGTGCTCGAACAGCAACCCTTTGCTCTATCCAGCTCATCTTTCCTCTAAGAAGCTCCAGTAGTGGTGGTATGACACCAGCATCCACTGCTTTGACAGCTAAGTCAACATTATTTATAGTATAGGAACCAATGATATGAGCTGCATAATATGGAATGTAAATGTTTTGATTGCTAAGAAGCCACTCTACATCATTGACACATTTTTCAATTAAACTTGCCATGCATTCAAAGATACCTAAAGAGGGAAGCTCTCCATCTTCAGGTTCAGTCATGGCAATGCTCCACAAGCCACTGAGCACCAGGACAAGTTCTTGATCATCAATTTGATGCATGTTTCTCAAGTAGTTTGTGATTCCAGCTCTCCTGACCAATATATCTGATTCCTTCATCGTGCAAAAGAAGCAGTTCGGTTGATCTTTAGGCATGTTTGCAATTCTGAGGTTGTCTTTGAAATGCAAGTATTGGGGCTACAGGCTTTGTTCCTTTTTTTTCAAGAGTAATGGATGATTTCAGAAACAATGTGATTTGAGAAACATTTAATCTAGGCTTGTTTGGTTTTTTCGTCAGGGTCTAGGGGTCTTGTTTTGGTGAGAGTTACGAAGCAAAACTATGAAAAGCTGAGGGGAATAATCAGAAGCTGTGCATGAGAGGATCTTATATAGTAATATACAACAAATTAGGAAACTTCTTGTCTGGCAAGTGTAAGATTCTCAATCCAGAGTGGAGTTGCAAAACCAATGTAGAACTTTGGATGATGCTAGTCATGCTAGGCTTTCAAATCTAACTTCTACTTCACAACTTGTGTGTGTTAGAGAAGACTTATTTATCATGTACATGACAAATTAATCATTGGATTTGAGAATGAATTGTCAATGTGCTGTAAATGCCACTGAAGGATGTAAAGGACCACAACCTGAAAACTGGGAAGTTTTCCCTCATCATCTCAATAAGTGAAATTGTGGTCCCTTCTCACACTAGTTTTTTTCTAACTGGTGAACAAAGAAAGGTTTTAGTATTATGCACAAGCATACAAAAGGGTGAGGGTCTCTAGGAAATGCGGCTGCAACAAGATTACCTGCAGGCAAAAGCATAAAAAGCAGATTTACAGATATTGATCAATTAACTAATAGTACAAATCAGTATAATCTAATCTTGCTTGTCCCCTGCTCTTATACCTTCAATAGTATATCAATCTCAATGATTTCTAAAGCTGAGTCCAATTAACAACATCTGTTCTTCTGGGATTCTTTTTTTTTTTTTAGTTTGTTTATTGCAAATTGTACAATCGGCGTGAAAACGTCTACTATTAGCTCATCATGAGTGACATTGACTGATTAAGTAATCTAGTCAAAGATAAACAGACAAAACCTTTAGTGATCTCTCTTTTTATTTATACTAATACTTGTTTAAAGGAACTTATTGACCAATTCTACTGAAGAAGCTTGCATTAGTCTAATCCTGACTAGTGAAAATTCTGCTTCACGTTTCATAAATTTACTAGCAACTCTGCACAAGGGCACTGTGGAGAGATGTTTTCACCTGGAGCAACAGACCATGTTGTTGTAAACTAGGCAGATGAATGACAATTATTCCTCAGTTTTCGACTTCCAAGAAGGTTAAATTCTAAGAGTTCACACACATAACCATGCGTGTCACACAATAGTTTATGACATATTCTATTCTTGTCATCAGTTAGACTTGCATGGTCCAGAATGGTCATGTGACACTCATATTCTCATAACATCACACTGCTCGTTGATCAGGTGAAAAACCAGTATATTGAAGGAAGTTCCCTCGTTTGATCAGGTGAAAAACCAGTATATTGAGGGAAGTTCCTTTCTGTCTCATATAATGATCAACGAATGAAATTTTACCTGGGTAGCAGAAATACTGAAAATGGATCCCCACAACAATGAAATCTGACTTCTCTCTGCATTCACAGTAGCAATTTATGTTACCTTGAGATAATCGACTCCAAAGTCCAAATACTAAGACTGAGGAGATCTATACTTTGTTCTTCCAATTTAACTTCATTTCACAAGTCTGAACATTGGTTGCTAAACCATATTTTTGTAGACAAGGGGAAAAAAAAAAGTTCAGCAAAGATCTCAAAACAGAATGTTAATGCTAGTTAAGGGAAATGCTAGCATTTTATTCCCAGATTGAGCTGAAATGGATGGAAGTCTTTATTCTTTCTTACCACCACAGATAAAAGATGATACACATGCAAGAAACTATGAGATCTCTAACATTGCATTCAGGGGAAAGAAGCAACAATAAGAATCTGTGGAGATCCTGTCCGACATTTTTTGGACCCCGAGTAAAATTAGCATTTGACTACATATTTAAGAAATTGTTGTAAACTAGTCTGGCTTGTTCCTCCTCAGCAAAGTAATGATAATAATCGTCTTCCTTGCTTGTATTTGACCTGTCGCACCTGAAAGTTTGGATATGAGATGCAAGCCTCCTTATTTCATCATCACAATCAAATCCACCGCAGTCCCTTAATTCTAGGAGTTCAAGCTCTCTGCAGCTTTCCAATATCATCAACAGGTTATTCAAGTGGCAATGGGCTTTCCTGAAACTTAGATACTTAATCTTTGGCAAACTGGCGATAGCTGATGCTTCTTCATAACCAATCCAACTATAGCAGCAAATCACCCCTACAAATTTCTTGCAGTGGAGCCGGATCTGAGCAAATATTTCATTCAGCATATAGCAATTGCCAACACTCAATACCTGCAAGTTCTTCCATTTGCTAATCAGGTTTTCCAGGACTGGTCCATTGTGATACAATAGATCGAGTGACAAACATAAGAATTTCAATTCCGGGCATCTCGACGCCATTCAAGAGGAGAGCATTAATAACATTTTCCCAGTTAATTATCCTAATAACAACAAGCTTTGTTTACGTTGAAAAAAAATGATATTGATCATAAAGAATACTTACTCGTCTGAGATATATTCCAATGCTTGAGATGAACAAGTTCCCGGAAGCACTAAAGTTGTAGCAGACCTGTGACTACGGCTCACCACAAATTTAGCAAATGACATGCTTGGAAAATCATGCCACCAAAGACCATATGAATGAACAAAGTGTTTTATCATTGGTCCAGGGAAATGTTCTGAACATCTGATTTCAGGGAAAACCAGAATCTGCCAGCATTTAGGATCAAGGGTGGCTTTGTACCATGATTTGCACACAAGTGGAACACATAATAGAAGTGATTCCATCCCAATCCATTTGAACACTTCAACTAGGCAATCCATTTCCAATTCCTCCCATTTTCTCTGATCCATGGAATTCATATCTGTCTTTATATAGGTTACTAAGAACCAATAAGATTACACTTCAGTTAACTACCACGTATCCTAGTGATGGCCAAAACTAAGATTTCTGCATTATGATATTCAGGTGATGACTTCTAATTGGAGAAATTGTTTCTTATTCAGTTGCAGGAGTAAAGGCTGAGGATGCACCCTTGCCCGATTCAGTGAAGTGGCAATCTTGGATTAGCTGCAGCAATAAAGTCAAGAGATAAGCCAATAAAGAAGAAAATGAAGAGAAAACTGTATCTATACAATGCATTTTCATATACAGTGTTGTTTGTTTCAACTTCCATGTGGTGAAAACTGAGTAGTGTTAATGCATTCACTTATAAGCTCTGGATTCTAGAATAACCTAAATATTCCTTCCTACTTCCTCTTTCCTTTTGTCTGTGTAATCTAATTCATTCACTCTTATGCAGAATTGCAGACAACTTCGACAGATATCTCACAGTAAGAATGTTTAAACTCAGACAACAGAAATAAAACTCACTGTCTAAATTATGCCAGTGAGGATGATAATAAGCAAAGGACAGGCAACACTTTTTCGTGATAAATCGATTATGCTGGTGAGGGATATATCTCCTCCAGCAGAATTCATGTTGGATTGCTGGAGGGCTGGAAAAGATGAATATATGAAGCGACATAAAATAGGGATGAATCCAAATAACCACAACTAAGAGGGTCACATCAAAGCTTTTACACATGAATAAAATATTTAAGCATGGATCTCATGCATAGACCAAAAGTGGGGTACCTCATATTTGGAGGCTGAGAGAAATGCTTCTTTGTGATATTGCATTGAAGGGAAAATTTCTAAGATTATGCTACTTTTCAAATGTATTCTATTTGTGTGCCTATTTCAAAATGGGATTCTGAAGGAGTGGAACTCGCATTCGGAAAATGCGAGTTCCAGAAAATTTTTAAAAAAAAATAAAATAAAATAAAATTTGACTGACCGACCTCGCATTCCTCGAATGCGAGGTCAACAACCCACTTATCTTCTGCGAGGCCTAGCCTCGCAGAAGGGATGGCGGATAAGCCCCCAAATTCACCCCTAAATTCACCGCCCTCCTCCTTCCTCCTCCTCCTCCTCGTGGTCCTCCTCCCCCTCCTCCGTCCTCCTCCTCCTCCCCACCACCATCTATTTTTCCTTCCCTCTACAACAATCACCATCTCCATTCCACCACCACCACCACCACCACCACAACCAACACAACCACCGCCACCACTACAACCAACACAACCACCGCCACCGCAACCCACCACCAAAATATTTCAGGTAAATTTAATTTTTTTATGGAATCCAATAATTTTAATTAATATATTTTTTCAATTTTGTTTAAATAATTAATTTTGTTAATGTAAATATTTTATAAATTTATTTTGTGTAGGTAGTTTATATTTTTTATGTTTTTGTATTTTAGTTTAATAATATGTTGCTTTGATTATATCCCATATTTTTTTTAATATTTAGAGAAAATGATCTTTGTCTCGGGATATATGTTGTAGGTTTGATTTCTGTTGATTGCGGTGAAATTTGTGCCTAGATATACAAAAATGGGGTCTAAACATGTTCCATCCTTACAGGAAAATGGCATTTGATAGACCCCGTCACATTCTCCTTTATTGGGGAGGAGAAATAACCTATGAAGGCGGTACTATGTCCTACCGGCCAATGATGAGCAAGAAACTATTCCGAATAAATCAACGGATTAGTTTTGTTGAGTTAGTTGACAAGATATACGAATTCATGGAGGTTGATAGGGAGCAGATGAAATTGAATATTGTGTACATGCACATAGTTAGGCATCTGTATTTTTGATTTGTGGTGATGCCGTATCCAAATTTTTGTACTGAATTGTATATATGCTCATCGGAGGAAATTTCGCACGTACAGATAGGCAATAATGTAGGGGTGTATGGTATGGGGCCAATGATATCTCTCATGCATTCGACCATGGACGACCAGCCGTTGCAGTCCAATGCGCAAACTCTTTTTGAACATCCCTGGTCGTTTGAGTTTTACAACCCAACTTGTTCGTTTTCAATGTCAAACTCAATGCAATCTGATCAAGTTATTGGCGCGCAGTATAATAGAGACACTAGAGCAGGTGAAGGCCCAAGTACCATGCAATATCAACATATGGAGAAAGGCCTCATAGATGAGGGTTTGTCAGCGGATAGTGGTAATAGTGACTCGTCGTGGCATGCATTAGACGAGGATTACGAGTCTGGTTCAGACTTGGAAGACATATCGGATGATGATTCTGAAGAGATATTTTGGGACAAATAACGATGAATGTCATACACAAGAGGATGTTCCTACTTATCAACCTAGGGGATGGCTTTTTTCAATGATCTTGGTAACTACGGTGAGTACGATCCCATGGACCGCAGTGATAAAGATGGGCTAATTTATTGGAATGAAGAAAAAATAATATTCAGTTGCACATCTAGATGTGTATAAGAGACAGGTGTAAACCCCAATGTTGGTCTATAGCCCACATACCTAGATTCCTGTCTCTTATACAGAGCCTAAGAGAACATGGGTCGCTAAATGCAAGACTGCGTCCTCCGATTAGCGGTGGAGATTGTGATTGGAGTATTCGGCACGTGGAAATGAATCTCTTACTGTGTGGAAGGTCACGAAATGGGTAAAAGATCACGTATGTCTCGGTGAAATATCCGGTAACAACAATAGAAATCTTACATCCACAGTCATTGCTAACCAAATTATGCACTTAATTGAAAATGATCCTGGGCACAAGGTCAAACAACTCCTTTCCTGTCCTATGTGTTGATGGCACGCATCTACGAGGGGAGTATCGGGGTAAATTACTTATTGCCGTCGCTTTGGATGCTAACAATCAAATTTTACCTGTTGCTTATGCAATTGTCGATGAGGAAACAATCCAAAGTTGGGGTTGGTTCATGGAGCAGTTGAGACACCATGTTGTACGTGACTTGGAGACTGTTTGCATAATATCTGACCGCCATCGGGGCATTGTGCATGCTATGAGTGAGTCCCCTTTATGGCAGGATATATGTTGTATCTTAGATTCATGCGCTTCACGTTCGAGTAATTTGATGACCAAATACAAGAATGTAGAAGTGAAGAAGTTGTGTTGGTCTCTTGGTGTCTCTTATACACATCGGAAATGGAATTTGCACCAACAAACGATACAGCTGCAACATGCAGATGCATGGAGATATCTGGTACATATTGGACTTGACCGGTGGTGCCTTGCTCACGATGGAAATCGAATGTGGGGAATACATGGTACAAATTCTTCTGAGAGCTACAATAACGTGTTGCGTGGAGTTAGACTCCTTCCGATAAAGGTTATAATTGATAGTACATTCCATCAGTGCGTAAAAGTATTTGTTGATAATATTGCACGGGATGCACACTGTCGCACGTCAATTACACCAAAGAATTAGAAAAGGTTGTTGTTAGCAGACAAAAAAGGTACAGGACACACAGTCATGGTTTTTGATCAATCTACTGGTGTGTACCGAATTAAAACACCGTTCGTCGTGTCACTGGTCGTGGTGGGAATGTACAAACTGTCAATTATGTACAGCAGACATGTACTTGTGGTAAATGGCAAATGTATAGGTTTCCATGTTCGCATGATTTGGCAGTTTGCAGGCATAAGGGTGATGAACCAACCCGCCTGATTGCGGACCATTACACTACTCGCACATATCGAGCGCAGTACATGCGTTAGTAGATTTGTTCCACAATGTAATCCAGATGAATTGCCTCCTATGCGTTGACAGTTACGTGGTGATGACAATATGTCTGTTGAACGCCGGGCAGGTCGGGTACGTGCGAGACGCATACGAAACGAGATGGATATTAGGGATTTCCGAGAACCTAGGAGATGTACGAATTGTCATGAACGGGGACATAATCGCAGGAGTTGCCCTTCACGACAATAATGATTTGTCTTTGTATTGTGTTGTCTACATACTCATTGTATTATATGAATGTAGTTTGTTTTTAATGTATTCGTTCATCAAAAAATGTTGTACAAATTTCACAGATGTGTATAAGAGACAGCTCGAAACCTGCCAACCATATGTACATGATATTATATCACCTATGACGCCGCATAGGGTTAGATCTATTTTTAACGGTCTTATCGATGATTCCACATTACAGGTTAAGCGTTGTGATGGGACTTTTTGGGATCACAGGCCTATACCGGTGCGGGTATGGCATTATATTTGTTTGGCAGGTTTCGAGGGCGTCGCATCTTTAGGACGCATTTCAGTGGATCATGCTTTGATCACCAGTCTTGTTGAGCGATGGCGACCCGAGACACATTCTTTTCATCTGCCCATTGGAGAGGCCACTATCACGTTACAGGATGTAGAGGTCCTATGGGGTTTACACATTGACGGCCCTCCCGTGACGGGTAGAGACACTACTCATTCCGTAGATGGTTGGAGCCAATTATGCGCATGGAGTTATTGGGTTTCATGCCTGCCAGATCAGAAATTGACGGTGATCGTTTGAAAGTTGGATGTTTGTCCGCCGCATTAGATCGTCTGCTTCTCGATGATGCGACTGATGACATGTGTCGGCAGATGGCACGTACATACTTACTTGTACTTATTAGAGGTATTTTATTTTCGGATAATTCAGGCAATAAAGTGCCACTACTGTATCTTCAGTTGCTTAGGGACTTGGAGACTGTGGGCCGTTATAGTTGGGATCAGCTGTTTTAGGCACACTGTATCACAATTTCTGTAATACCACTTCACCAACAGCTAGAACTATTTGCAGTCCAGTACTATTAGTACAGGTATATTCCAGTAGTTTATATGCATATAATTTTTTTTGAGTACTTCATCTTCATTTATTTGTATACAGTTATGGGCTTGGGAGGGCATGCCGACACTGCGTCCTATCCGGTTAGAGCCCGCACAGGAGCATCACGGAGCATATGGATCTCGGTACATATGTTTTGTTGAACTGTTTAATTAAATATGTTAACATTGGATTTGATATTTATTAATTTTTATTACAGGTGGGATGTTGGATTTGATCTGAGCAATGCTCGTCGGCATGTTTTATCTGTTTTTCGAGATCAATTACATACTTTGCGACCCAACGAGGTACATCAGTCGATTTCATTTCTTGTGCACATTGTCGTCCTTGAATTTCGTTTATTTACTAACTTTTTTTAGACTTCTTTGGTTTTAGTTTATATGGCAGCCATTTTCTGATGAGCTGCTTGATATGCTTCCCCATTACTGCACTAACTGGTCATGACATATGGCGTGCAGTTACTTATTTGATATGTTGAGAGATCGTGGAATGTTATCTCGCTCATCGGGTTATGCGACAGTTCGGTTTGCACCAACCCATACCAGATCAGAGATTGATTGGTAATCAAGCGGCATTACATTTGACAGACCACCGTGGTCGGGCAAACACTGATTGGGAGTTGACACACCGATAATATATATATATTTGGGGGCGCAAGGACAGATACAGTTGAGGTTGGTCTCACATGTATTGATACTACACATGCATCGGGTGATTACATGTAATGGTACCGAGCGAGGACGGTGATGTACATATCCAATCCTAGTCAACGCCCTACTTTTGCAGAAGGCTACCTCGGCGATGGTGCACGTGCAGATTATCTTGTAAGTAATTATTCTTTTTTTCTTATTGTTTTTATTTTTCAAATTACTTCAGTAAGACTAATTTGAACTTTCACGGCCTGGTGTGGATGTCTAACGTAAACAGGAACTGGTACCATAACGAAGATCAAGATGAGTAGATTCGCCTATACACATCTAGACATGTGACAGACCAACCACTTCGCTTCTCAATCACTACATGCAGTAGGCGAATCTACTCATCTTGATCTTCGGCCTCCACCAGTTCCTGTTTACGTTAGACATCCACACCAGGCACATGATCCATATAGAGTAGAGCGGGCTCCGCGGCGAGGCGGGCAACACGGCGGTGGTCGTCGACGTCGTCAAGTTCCATCCCCGCGACCCCATGTAGATGCTGGATCCCCTCATGTTAACATACCATTTGAGGGCGATACTTCACACGTACTTTCGCCATTACGCACTCCGGTGGGACCATCATCTTTCGGACAGTTGTCCACTACGCCTGATCCAGAACATACTGGTCCAACCGTTTCAGATGAAGAACATGAACACGAACAAAGCATACCTTCGCAGTGAAATTGCTCACCATACTCAACAAAAGACACTCCTTTATTTTATGTCATCGATCAAAAGGGTGCCTAAACCTAGAGATCATGCAGGCGGCAGATAGGGGAGACGGGGAACATAGGCATGGGCTATCTCTTATAATGTGTATATGTGTATAAGATGATGTTATTTGTATATCATTGTTCGCCTTAGTCGGGTGATTAGATTGTGGAACAAATCTACTAACGCTGTACTGCGCTCGATATGTGCGAGTATTCGATTTCCCTGTCTCTTATACACATCTAGATGTGTATCAAAATTTTATCAAAAATACGATAAATTAATAAATTAACGGGTTTACACATTTCATTCGCGTACTATTTCGTTAATGTTATAGTTTATGATTTAAAGATAATGGTTTACTATTCCCAAATATCGTACAACTTCGGTAATGTTATAGTTTATAATTTACGATTTACTATTTCAATGATTTTTGTAATAGTGCACGATTTATACATAGTCAAATTTCCTAAATTCTAAAAAAATTATATATATATATATATACATAGTCAAATTTGCTATAACAAAAAAAAAAAAAATACAAAAATTCATTACAACGTATTTTTTAAATGCGAGGTTAAAAAAAAAAAATGCGAGAACAATTTTTTTTTTTTTTTTTTATAAATTTTCTTGAACTCACATTCTCCGAATGCGAGTTACACTCCTTCGGAATTCCACTTTAAAATATGCACACAAATAGAAGAAGTTTGGAAAAGAGACATATTCCTAGAAATTTCTCTGCATTGAAGACACCAGCAGGAGGATAACACAGTTACACTGCCTGCTACTACATTCATATTAGAGATAGGGGCGAGTACTACTACACGAGCTCGTAAGTCAAGTACGGCCAGATCGTCTGAAGCATTTCAGGCACAACTTTGCTTAACACATCGAATTGGACATTTCTCCTTAGCTTTAATCATACCATACGCAAGGCTCTCAATGCCCTTACGAGGTAGTGATGAGTTTCACGTGCTCTAAGTCCGGCCGCATTAGAGGGGAAGATTGGCCGCAATCTGAACGGTACCACCTATAGAATAGATAAGATAATAGATTCCACCCCTCTTTATTTTACTCTGTAGAGATATCCAACCAAACAAAGATATACTACAAGACTAATACTGCAAAAGCTAAGGATATTATCACCAATTTCTTTTATTTCGAAATGTAAGTTAGGCTTATTGTGTTGTCATGTTTGGCCATTATGTTAACTTTGGTAAAAGAGAGTCAAAAGTCTGTCTATTACTGAAGAAGTACGTGCATATATTGCTTTTATAGTTACAATAGGAAGACAAAATACCAAAAAATAAGAAATCGATTACAACAAAATTTGACTCCTATAATATCTCTACTCGACTCCTATAATATCTACAAAATCTGCACTACATCTTTGACTAAACACAACAAGAATATATGCTATGACTCGGTCTTTGATGATAGCTACGCTATTACGCCCCCTCCCTCAAGTTGGAGAATGAAGGTCTCGAATGCCCAACTTGGCAATTAAGGACTAAAACTGATGAGCTCCTAATGCTTTGGTGAATATATAGGCAAGCTGATTGTGTGTAGGCATATGATGGCAAACAAGTAAACCTCGCTGAATACAATCTCGAACAAAATGGCAGTCCACCTCAATATGCTTAGTCCGTTCATGATAAACCGGATTATTAGCAATATGACATGCAGTCTGACTATGGCAATATAAAGGAATCGGGTCTGAATGAGTAACACATAAATTTGTAAGTAATTGACGTAACCAAATAATCTCACATAAGCAGCTGCTGCCATAGAACGATATTCCGTTTCAACTGAAGAACGCGACACTGTTACTTGTTTCTTGCTCTTCCAAGAAATAGGTGAATGACCCAGAAATATGAAATATCCACTAAGTGATCGACGTGTAAGTGGGCAACTTGCCCAGTCAGAATCACAAAAAGGTTTGAGTGACAAGGAACTTGATGCCGGTAGAAATAAACCTTGACAAAGTACAAGTTTTAGATAGCGTAGTATGCGAAGAGCAGCCAGCCAATGATTGTGTCGAGGTTGATGGATAAATTGAGATAATAAATGGATAGAATAACAAATATCAGGTCTAGTAATAGTCAGATAAATCAACCTTCCAATCAACTTTTGACAGGGTCCAGGATCCTCAAGATAAGAACTCTCATCTAAAGATAAACGGTGATGCTACTCCATTGGAAATTTAATTGGTTTCGATGCTAGCATACCCGTTTCTTGTAAAATATCCAGCGCATATTTTCGCTGAGAAAGAACTATTCCCATACTTCTAAATTTCGAGCAACTTCTAGACCAAGAAAATATTTTAGAGAACCCAAGTTTTTGATAGGAAACCAGGAGGCTAAGTAACTCTTTAAAGTCTCTAATTTAGATAAATCATGAGTGGCAACGATAACGTCATTCATGTACACAAGAATTGCTGCAAAAGAAGTTCCTTGCTGATAGATAAGTAAGGATTTGTCAGCTTTGGATTGTTTAAAATCAAACTACAAAATAGCAGTAGAAAACTTAGCAAACCATTGTCGCGAGGCTTGTTTTAACCCATACAGTGAGCGACGAAGACGGCAAACTCTATTATCATCGATAAACAAATATCCAGGTGGTGGTTGCATGTAAACTTTCTCGTGCAAATCACCATGGATAAAGGCATTATGCACATCTAATTGATGAAGTTTCCAATTTTGAATAGTTGCAACAGCCAAAAGAGTACGAACAATAGTAAGTTTAGCAACTAGAGCAAAAGTTTCATTGTAATCCAAACCTTCGAAAATTTGAGTGTATCCCTTGGAAACAAGACGAGCTTTATAGCGCTCAATGGATCCAAAACTTTATTGGTAAACCAGCATGAAACCTTAAATCTCTAGTAATATCAAATAAATGTCTATGTTTACGTTCTACTACATCATTTTGTTGAGGTGTTGAAACACAAGAGAATTGATTATGAATTCCTTCTTGTTGGCAACTTTGTTGAAAAGAGATGTTGGTAAATTCTGTACCATTATCACTACGAATGATTTTAACAAGACAATTAAATTGTCGATGAATCATGGCAAGAAAAGAAAGTAATGTTTGGGATACTTCAGTTTTAGATTTAAGCAAATATACCCAAGTAACTCTAGTAAAGTCATCAACAATAGTCAAAAAATAATGAGACTTAGATAATGAAGGTGTACGATAAGGACCCCATAAATCACAATGAGTAAGATCAAAAGTCCTTTTAGTTTTGATTGAACTAGTAGGGAAAGGTTGACGAATTTACTTAGCTCGATGGCATAAAGCATCACAAAAATCGTCAAAATTATTTGAAATAAAAGAAAATCTGAAATAAGAGACAATCGACTAAAAGACAAGTGACCAAGATGTGGATGCCATAAAGCAGTTTGGTCATTATTTGGTAGAAAATCCAAAGCTAATGCTTGATTTTTGAAATAATGAAGGCCATTCTTCAGCTCACCCATTCCAATCAGTTTCCTCATGGTTAGGTCCTGCAAAGCACAAAAAGAAGGAAAAAATGGGCAACACAATTTAGTGTTTGGGTTAATTTACCGATAGAAACGAGATTGCAAGCAAAGGTGGGTATGTGCAAAACATGATTTAAAGTAACTGAAGAATTGAGAGCCACATCTCTATAAGCATCAGCAGCAACAAAAGAGCCATTTGGAATGGTTATATTAGAGCCAAATTGAAGCTTCCTTTCATTGACTAAAAAACTCCTTTCACAAGTCATATGGCCAGAAGCTCCAGAATCTAATAGCCATTCTTAATTAGTTGTAGGAACAAGTAACAGCCTTACCGGCAAAATTGGCCATTGAATCAACACCCTTGGAGTTATCAAGGCTTTAAAAGAGAAATGAGTTGGTTATATTGCTCCTTGGTTAGACCACTTACTGGAGAGGAAGTCATGTGTTCATCTGCTGGAATTCGACTGGAATTAGCTAATTTGCCCTTTCCTTTTTTGTTTTTCTCCCACCAATCTGGGTAGCCGTGTAATTCAAAACATGTCTCTTTGGTGTGTCAAGATCTTTTACAATGATCACAAAAAAGTTTAGAAACATCACGGTTACCTATTGATGACCGAGAGTTGGATGGCTTGAAATTTCCTTTTGGAGTTGCAAATGTTGCCCCCTCCAATAAGTTACTTCCTTTGCTGGCAGCAAGTTGCTGCTGTCGTTCTTCCTGTGCCACTAAGCCATAAACACGAGCTAAAGTAGGTAAAGGTTCAGTATTTAAAATTTGAGATCGAACAACATTGAACTTGTCATGCAATCCCATAAGACACTGATGAACCTTCTGAGACCTTCTTTTTCTTTTTTTGCTACAAATTCCTTAGTAGCACCACAAGTACATTTCGGTATCTTAGAATACGATCCATATTCATCCCATAATCCCTTCAATTTGGTGTAGTAAGTGACCATTGATTGATCCTTTTGCTGAGTATTAACAATCTCCATTTTTAGTTGATGAACTCGAGGTGCATTTCCTTGTGAGAATCGCTCCTCCAAATCTTTCCAAAGCTCCTTTGCCGTATCAAAGAAAGCCACACTATCATGAAGATAGGAATAGAGTGAGTTAAAAAGCCAAGAAATCACCATGGAATTCCCCTTAATCCATGCAGCTTCGTTTGCTGAATTTGCTTCAGGTCGTGGAAGACTACCATCCACAAAACTGAATTTATTTTTGGCTAACAAAGCATTCGCGATGGCTCTACGCCATGTTGAATAGTTATCATCTTTGAGTAAACATGTGACTAGAGAAACTCCAGGATTGTTAATTGGTTGCAGCGCATATGGAGAATTGGCTCCCTGCTTCATTTTTGTTGGATGAGTTTCCTGTCATTTTGATATTTTGATTTTAAAATTCCTGCTATGATACCATGTTAACTTTGGTAAAAGAGAGTCAAAAGTCTGTCTATTATTGAAGAAGCATATTGCTTTTATAGTTACAATAGGAAAAAAAATACCAAAAAATAAGAAATCGGTTACAACAAAATTTGACTCCTATAATATATTTACTTGACTCCTATAATATATACAAAATCTGCACTACAGCTTTGACTAAACAGAACAAGAATATATACTATGACTCGGTCTTTGATGATAGCTACGCTATTAATGTTCAACTCTTTCATCTTTTCCACCACCCAGCATGAACAAACAGCTTCATGTTCTCAATTTCGCAATGCATGTTCAGTCTCGCAAAACAGTAATATTCGGTCATTTCATGGACAGAGATGCGCTTTCTCTGCCCAATTAGGGTAAAAATCAGCAGCCAACAGTTAAAGGACAGGTTGGGAGACGTCAAGTTCATACTTCAATTCCTACTTTAACAGTCTGGACTATATCGCCCAATTTCTAGACATACAGAAGTAACAGAACCAGTAAAAGGAACAGGCATCAACATTAATTCGTGAAAATTCACGATGTAAATTGCTGATTATGTATGCATGAGAGGTTAGAAATGATTTCTCTTTTTGAGCATGAAAAAATTTGAATTATAGCATAACTTTACTCAAGCATGGCTATAACACAACATACAAAGGGCTATTTATCTGCAATGGTCCTTGGAGCTGTTCATAGCCAGAGAATAATCTCTCGTATGGAAATCACAAATTCTAGCATAGTAAGTAAATTAAACATCAAAGTCAGTCGAGATTAAAAGCATTAGACAACAGTATTTTCCTCGTAAGCAGACATCATTTGAATATGGGTACACTAATCATTGGTTGCCAGTACATCAGAAATTTTTAGAATAATACATGTTCAAAACAGACAGGATAATCATTTAGTATTACAGTTGAGATGAGATTTTACAATCAAGGAGAAATCTCAAATGTCAAAGTTACAAGCTTGAAAGTGACTTTGGAGAAACAAACCTCCACGAGCAAGAAACACCTGACTGAGTTCAGTAACATTTGATTACTATTTACAATTCAGAAAGACCTGTATCCAACTTCAAAATTCTTCAATCAACTGAGTTCCTATAGCTAACTAAATTACCTCGTTTCGTCAGTCCATTTGTACTAGCCAACAGGATCTAAGAAGCTACTTATCAGTCGGTTACTTAAATATCCATCTTCAGTACAATATTGTTGATACTGCTCTCATGTGACTTGTCCAGCGCAGCTACCTTAGCACGATAAGATGCTGCTGCTGCTGTAACTGTGGTCCTTACCCTTTCTTCTCGAGGAAGTTCACATGTGCCACTGAGGGAACTCGATCTTATCTCAGCTGGCGGAATGAAACATTCTCCTGACAGACCGGGAACATTGAAAGCTACTTCCTCAATGGTCCATGCTTCTTCCATCCTTGTTTTGGTGTTTGTGTTGTGTGACTCATTGCTGTGTCACCAAATCTGAAAAGGGTAACCACAGATCGCCCAGAGTGAGCAATCATGATACCCTCAACTGGCCTAT
Source organism: Cinchona pubescens (assembly GCA_025175665.1). NCBI lineage: Eukaryota > Viridiplantae > Streptophyta > Magnoliopsida > Gentianales > Rubiaceae > Cinchona > Cinchona pubescens. The sequence goes on from JANKKI010000326.1 coordinate 1,634,465, forward strand.
AGTCATCAAGAAATGAATTGATGGTGGTTTCCCAATAAACAGTATCATTTCCATTGCTTTGAATGCGCGTTAAATGGGAGTCTTCTAAATGCACAAGAAGACCTGTTTTTTGGCTGAAATAGCCAAACAAAACATGCCTTATGATTTCTGCAGGTCCTTCACTTCTAGCTTTCAATGTGTGCGGATCAGCACAAAGTTTGAGAACAAAGCAGTCTTCACCATTTATCTTCTTCTCCCCAGTGCATCTTGCATTGGCAAACATGTTTGCTGTGGTCCTTGGGTCAAGTCCCTAGAGTAGAAAACATAACTATGTTGAGTACCAACTAGATATAGGCATTTACGAAAATAACCAAGGAATGGTATTACTAACTGAACACTGCATTACTTGAAGGGCACGACGCAGGGGTCTAACAGGATTCGCCCTTTTGCAGCATGTGCACCAAGCCAGGGGGTATGCCTCCAAACAAGCTTCCCATTGCATCCTGCATGAACCTTGCTGTCACCAAGTGCAAGCTCGACATACCACATATCTGGATTCATTTGCCAAAGTACAAATCCACCAGACTCAGCTCCTTTGGAAGAATTCCTGCTCTTTATGACCTTTGTAGCAGTCTCAATATCTGATGCCAACATCTTCACTTTTCCCATTGCATAAGCATTGTGAATAGCATTTTGCAACTTCTGCCCTCCAGATGCAGCTGTATATTGCTGCAATATGTACTGAGCTGATGAAGTTTCCTGCACAGCAGTTCACTCTAACATGAGATCGATTAAAGGGTAGTCAATGATCACCAAGCAATATAACTCCCTCTCTATCTCTCATTAATGTTCTTTTACTGAAGCAATGCAAATAATTGCATAACAATAGTTCAAAACATGAGTTCATTATTTCTATAATGGTCACTTAAAAAAAAAAAAAAAAAAAAACCACCACCACCTCTTCAACCTCCAAAATCAGGTGATTTTTGGCAACGTTTACTCTACTTAATATCCTTTTCCCCAATTCTTAAACCACAAAAATTAGCCAAGAGTTCACCAATTTTCTAACTTTAACAGCCCATCACCACCCAATGTCATCTCTATATTTAGGACTTCACAAGTAAACAAGAATTACCAATACATACACGAAGCTGGGAAAATTCAAGAATTATATATTATAGTACTAGGTAACTGAGCTGCAACCAAAACTCAAAAAGCAAAAATAAATAAATAATAATAATAATAACAATTATACAATCTCGATATCCATATTGGGTTATGGAACTTCGATATAAAAACAGACAAGCCTGTTCTTATAGCCAGTTCAATAACTGGCTGGAAGAACAAAGCTGAGTTCTTTATCGAAGCCATAGACATTAAAATTGACGGTTAGAAGCCAAATATTTAATTTTCTTAACTGTTACTATCAATCAACTTCAGCTTTTCTTGTTCATCATTCAAAATCCAGCAAAATCCAAAACCCATAAAAAAACTTAGAAAAGCTCAGAAAACCACATTAAAGAAAAATGAAGTGCGTGCTAGTAAAAGATTTCATTTTTGAGGAAAATAGAGACTAACAATGGGAGTGTCTTTGATGCTAAGATGAGGCAAAGGATCATTGTTGCTAACGTGCACCGGGGCAAGGGGCGCACCCAAGACACCAAGCAGCAGCCTCAGATCGGACCTTTGATAACCCGACCCGGAGCCGGACGAAGAAGTCGAAACGGAAGGAGCCCGACAGAGCCAGTGACCCCATTTCTCGCTCTTAGTATCCCCAACCTCCGACCCGGTCGGATCCGGACCCTCCCTTAACGGTGAAAGAGTCTCCAAACCAGGCCTCAAACTCCCGGATCTCGAAATGAACGCCTCCGGTGGAACCATATGGTGGTGGCGGATTCCCTTCCTCCGTTCGCCTCAATCCCGACCTCGACGACGGAGATGGGCTTCTTCTTGTCCCCCTGGACCGACCCGGTGATAAACCTCTGACCACTTCACCTTTCAGTGCTGAAAAAAAGCCTTGTTTTCGCTCCATGTTTGCAGAGAAGTCGAACTAAAATGAGTGAAATGAGCAGCCCTTTTTGTGAAGAAGAATGGCGAAAATGCAGCTATGGAGCAAGTGAGGAGTCAGTGAGAAATACAAGTAGCTGAGAGAGTGAGTGAAGCGTGAGGGGAGGGGATGTAGAACGGTATTACGTTGTAAAGCAGCATAAAATTGTGTGTGTATTTCTCTTATATCTTTTTTTTTTTTTTTTAAAAAAAAAAAAGACAAAAAGGAAAAGAAAAATATAAATAATGAAAATCTAAAAAATTATACAAAAAATTAATAATGTCTCATTTTATCTAATTAGTTAGAATATCTTTATCCAGTGTATCCACCTACAATGAGAAAAGACATTTTTTCTAATTTGTTAGAATATCTCGAGTTATCCTATCCACCTATAACTAGAAAAATTCTTAATGTCTCTTAATGATGCTCCACAACAAGAACAAAAACGCAAACAAAAGTAGAGAATTTCTTGTACACAATCTATTTGTTTTTCCATCCAAAGTAGAGAATTCCATGATCGCATGCTGGTTCGAGATAAATATCAACACTATATCATACAGGAGAATTTCATGATTTCGTTAGAATATATATTATTATATTTTAAATACTTATATAATACAAATTTTAAAGTATAATAATATAAAATTTTCCTATAATACATTATGGTAAGATAATCCATTTCATTGATGCCACTAGCATGGTTAGATAATGTCATTATGGCAAGATTATTCAACTTGATTTCTAATAAGTATTGCTTGAAGTTGAGGTCCACCATATATCGTTCTGTAATCCAATTGTTCTTGTTTTCATGCATATATATCAATAATAACATTGCAGATGTAATTAAACTTTGAATTTTTTTTTTTTTTTTGGTTTATATGGAGAACTGAAACTCATAGTTCATGTGGTTTGGGTCCTCTACAGCACAATTACTAGTAACTTAATTATGTTGATAATTCATTCTCTCGTGTCAAATGGAGCTTAGAGATAAAAAAAAAACTCTACTACTACTTTTTAATGAGCAAAATTCTCCCAATCAATGCGCCCATCACGGTGCATAGTGCACTAGACTTTCATTTCCATACCAGCTCTCTCCCTCACTTTTTTTTTATCATTTGTTATAGTTTATATGTTACGCTCTTTATTATATCGGGGTGATATGATTTTAAATTTTTAATTATATTTTTATAATAAATAAATATTAAATGAGGGATATATTTTTATAACCGGTGATGTAATACCAAAAAAGTATAATAGAATGTCAAAAGTCGAGTGACACCTATTCTCATTTAATGTTTACTTAATTTAAAAATACATACATCACCTATCATATAATTTAACACAAATATAATATTACAAAGTATAATAGATACCAAAGCCCTTTCCTTTACGCATGACAAACCATGCATGCCTTAACAAATAAATCAAATTATTATTTGACTTTGGTGGCAATGGCAAATGATGATTGTTATAATTAAATAATTATATTCAATTTTTTTTTATTATAAAAAAATCACTTCTTTCTCATATCTCTTAATGACTCTAATCTATGATTAATATATTAAAATTTTCTTCTTAACAAAAAACAAAAAAATTAAAAAATTTCAACACTTATTGGACGGCATTGCCTAAAATTCAAATGGTTCCTCTCATGAGTAAATGCATACCACGCATGGAACTCATGATTACTCATGAAACAAATTAAGCATTTCTTTAGCTTGGTTTAAACTCCTAAAGCAAAGTTAACTCTTCTTTTTGTTCATCTATTATTTCCCAAGAATCATTATGTGGGATTTGTGATCTGTAGGTAGTAGGAGAAACATTTAGTATAGGGATTAGGGGATGATGGATATTTCTCTCTTTTTTCACTTTTTGAGTTTTTATTGTCCACCTAATATGTTTCCAGCGGAAGAGATGTTCAGAATCAAATTTAAAAAAAAAAAAAAAACCTGCATGAGGGTGGATACAATTAAGAATTTTTTATCCTACATCTTGTCTCAATGTTTGTTACATTATCAAATGAATTATCAAGATTACACTTTTAAAATTACTTAAGAAAATCTTGACAGTTCATTAAGTATTAAAATAATGTGTGAAATGGAATGTGAGACAGAAAATTTTTGTAGTGTGGACATAATTTAATTTTGAAAGGAAGCGGTCAATTGTGTCAGCTTATTCGACTTAAATTGAAAAAATAGGAAAAAAAAGAAAAGGAATATGATAAAAATTGTACAAGAAAATCAGTTATATCGAGACTAGGGAATGTAAAGGAACGTTGTGGAGTCTTTCTGTTGAAAATTTTCGTATCAAGTGTAAGAACTTTCTATTTTGGTCATATGATTTCTCTCTAAGTAAAAGGTAAAACAAAAAAAATCAGCATTTTCTGAGTAGATAAAAATCACGATATGATTATTGTCTTTTACTACTTAGGCATTAATAATTTAGGTAAATATAAAAATAACACAAACAGGTACAGGACGAAATATGAAGTGGAGGAAGGAACTAGCTCATGTGATACCATAGTCCTTAGCTATAAGAACCTAAACTCAAGTCTTCTATTAAAGGATAAATTACAATCAACTCACTTGTGTTTTTGGCTAATATTCAAATTATAATCTTATATTTTACAACTTACAATCAATTCCTTGTAGTTTAGAATTTTTTGTAAAATGAATGAAAAGTAAAAAAATTTAATGAATTTGTATAAAAAGTTAAAAATACCCTTAAGTTTAGTATTTTTCCGTTGCTCAAAAACCCCTCCACCTAAATATAGATCTTCTGTTTTATATTAGAATACGTAATTAACCTTAATTAGAAACTTTAAATAACTAAAATAATATTTTAAATTTTAATTTTCAATCTCTTAACAGTTACTTAACAAAATATTTAACGATTTTACTTTATCTCAAAATACAAAAAAAATTAATTGTAAATTTACAAAATATAAAAGTATAATATAAATATTAGTCGAACTACGAAGGAACTTATTGTAATTTACCCTTGATTAAATAATGTGTAAATTGCTAAAGGTTAACTGTTTAAGAAAAAACCCAAATACCTGACATTATAAAACTACATAGGAAAAACTGAACAAGAGAAGTGTACTTGTTAGTAATTCCCATATGCCTACATATCTCATCGAAAAATCAAGTACGGCAACACTCGGAGCCAGCGCGTAAGACAATTTACAGCCTACTTTGGGCCAGAAAAACTTAGTACTGTTTTGCTGGACCAAGAATATCCCAACCCAAGCAACTTGATTCGGACATCATTGGCTTTACTCGAATTTAACGTATGAGGAGCGGAGTAGGGCAATGTTTTGAAAACCGAATCGGCCATTGAACCGGTGGCTTGTCTGGTTTGCGCTTCAATCAATTTGATCGGTTGAACCGGCTGATTTACTAATTTAGTTTTTTTTTTTTTACCAAAGTGTGATATAATTTAAAATGACCTAAAATATATTTATATAAAATCTAAAATAGAAGTGAAACACTATTTTTGGAGAATTATAGTTCTAATACCCGAAAATACTAATCAAATTTCTAATAAAAAAAGTGAAATTTATACAAAAATAAGTGTAAAAAAGATGAAAAAAATAATAATTTAATAGTTTAGACTTTGGTGTGTTCAATATTTTGCCATTTTGGAGTTTATTTCACAATTTTTTCATTTTTCTCTTTATTTAAATCATATTTTATTCTGAAATTTAAAAAATTAATTTTTACCGATTCCCAATTTTGTACTGGTTCTATCCGAGTTTTTGGACAGACCGGATATATAGTTGGACCGGACCAGTGGTTCTTCCGGTTCGCGGTTCGACCTGTCTAACCGGCTGGTCCGATCCGATTTTCAAAACACTGGAGTAGGGGAGGAATTCTGTAGCATTGTATTTGGATGGATTGATTTGATTTGAACAAAGCATTTGAAACATATACATTTGAATTAGGATGGAATTGAAATGACATAACATTTAGGTGAATTTCAAATTTTTTCATTTAATTATTAAAATCATATTCTCATTTGTTTATGGATTTCAAATCCACAACTAAATCAATTACCTTGTTTGAATAACTTATAATAAATTAGAATTTCAAATCAAATCCACCCAAATCCCTCTATCCAAACACAATCTATAATTTTCTAGGGAAACAATAAATTTGAAATTCAGGTCAAGGTATGTCAGTGGTGTAAATTTGAGTGACTAACGGTGATTCTTGCCAATCGTGCACAAACACGAGATTAAGAGCAGTAAAAGTTGAATCTGAAACCTTTTGATATTATGATCGACCATATTGGAAGGCAGATGGGCAACCGCCTCCCCAAAATTCGAAAATTATAGTATTACTTATTATTCCCTCTATCCTATTAATATGTCGTACGTTTCATTTTGAGATGTTCTAAAATATTTATCATGTTAACAAAATTAAAGAAATTTTCTATCTCTTTTCCTAAGCATATTGTCCTCTCATTACCTTTTGGTAGTGTTATTTTCAAATTCAAAATTTAAATTTTAGAGGGCAAAATTGTAAAGAAAAATACTAACATCACAATTAAAGTACTATTCTTAATAAAATAGATTCTTAATAAGTTGGATTCTCAAAATGCGATAGAAAAGATAAAACGTAGGGAGTAATTAATTTAAAATTTTCAATTATAGACTTCTAAAAATTAGATTTTGCTCTCCTAAGATTTAATTTAAAGTACAAACTTGTCCCTTAAAACATAAATCTCTTCAAACTTCCCCCTCCTCCCCAAGTCCTAACCTTTGCATCACTTCTGTTCGATCTATTTACTGTTTGAATTAACCTTATTCTCTTAAGTGATATCAGTCATGTGAATATCCAATTTCCTGCCAAAACAGTAGCCAGAAGATCCAATTAATCAACAGAGAGGGAGGGCCTAAAGGACAACAATGATTATTGAGTACCTTTGTTATTCTTGGCAATTACTTGAGCAAATATGGATACGGACGACATCTCATGTGAGTTGCACAACATGAATCGCCAAAGAACGGGACCGACCATTATCTTTTCATGCAACCCTTAAAGCTAAAAGTACAAGTGTAAAATCCATTACCCTTCCTTTATTTAGCAATTAGCAATTACTGTACTACTTATTTAATAGCTACAATCCAGAATGCTCTAAAACTTAGGGTTAATTATACTTTATCCTCCTAAACTTAAACTCTAGTTGTACTTTGTACTCTGAACCCCAACAATATACACTTTGTCCCCTTTAAAAGATTCCATCATATAAATAAATTTAAAAAGGTGATTGTTTTGACATTATTACCCTCCAAACCTTTATGCACAAATTACTATCCCTTTATTTCATTTTTAATGTTTCCATACAAATTTTTTTTTTTAATTTTGTAACGATAAGAGGATTTCGTGAATTATCATATTTATCTTAATTAATTTATATATTATTTTTCTTCATTCTAAAACTAAATACAAAAATGACGAACTTTTACAGTTATTTTTTCTTTATTTTCTTTGTGGTATCTAAACATATTCATAAAAAATAATTAGGTAAATTTATTTTATTTATACACATTTTTATATTTGATAAACAATTTTGTGTGTTTTGATGTTGTACAAAAAAATAAAAATGTACTTATTTAGTTAAAAGATATTCTTTAGTTTAGTTCACTCAAAATGAAAATGAACAGAAAATAATTATAAAAAAATTTCCTTTTATATTAAAGAAAAAGAATATATGAGTTGATTAAAGAAATTTAATAATTCATGGATTTCTCTCATAGTCTTGAAATTAAAAAAATAACTAAAAGAAATATGTGCTGTAATACCCAATTTTTTTGATCATTTCATACATTTTCATACTTGATCTTATCCTTTTAAATACTTATTAATATCCCTTTCAAATATTAAATAATTATTTTACCCTTTTTAAATATTTTTTTAAAATTTACGAATAAAAATATAATTTTATAAAACTTGAAGGACTAAAGTGCAAATATTTGAATGTTGAAAATCTATTAAAACTTCGTTACGAAGTTTCCTGCCTCACTGTTACTTTCATTCCCAAATGAATTCCAGAGACAAAAATCTCCAAAACCCCTTTAGCCTAATTTCTTAAATCTAATCATCTATTTAGAAATTTTTTTATTCAAATCAAATTGGTGATCCAGGAATCCTTGTAGACATTTAATCCAACTTCACAAGTTTTACTTCAAGATTTGCATGATTTTCATGTTAAATTTCAAGTTCCTCAAGAAATTAATTTATTTAATTTTGTTTGTTTTGTGATTTGATTTTAGTATCAAATATGTTTATGAGCTATTGGGACTTGATTTATGGCTTGAAATGACTTTTTAATTATTATTTTTGTGAGATTTGAATTAGGGTTTTGACAACTCTTAACCGGGTGATATACTTGAAATTATGAACCCTAATTCTTAGATTTTTATCTTATTTTCATAAATTTAAGTCAACCTTAACTCGTTTGTGTTCGATTATTGTCTAATTTTTGAGAATTTGGATGATACTAAAAAATGAACCCCTATCTTGATTTTTATCCTAACGGTATAATACTCTCCTAGTTTAGGTGATTCAAGATTAGAGTTTTAGACCGTCGAAATTAGAATACGTCTACGAAATCGATTTTTGAGATAAGTAACGTTTACGCCTTTTTATCGATACCCTGTATATCATTGGTATTGTAATCTTAGAATAATTGATATTAAGGTAAGTATGATTAATGTTTATAAGGTAAGTACGTTTATAAATTATATATTCATTATGTAATGTACCATTTGTTATTGTGCTATGTGTTAATGAATGATTATTGTGAAGGGCTCAATGGGTCATTTTAGTGGACTTGGCTATGAGTGAGTGAATGAAATGATATAGTGAGTACTCTGTTTCGTAAATGTTATACCCAGTCTATCGGGAAGACAAGTGATAGACACTCCATTATGCCTTATCTACTCGGGCAGATAATAGGTAGATATGGATCCAGTGTTGGGAAGACTACCTTTGTGAACCATGGGCTCATTGAATGGCATTTGCATTTTAAATATTGATAATGTCTTGTATATTGTTCCCACGTGTTATCTATAATTGGATTTAAATGTTATTAACTAAACACGATGTGCTTACTCCGTTATTATTTCTCCTTTGTTTGCAGTCGAGGACCAACAAGAGACGTTAGCAGGTCCTGAGTCGAGTGCTGACCAGGGAAGGAGTTACCGTATAGGTCCCAATTACTGGAGTTAAAGTTTTCATGTTTACCATTTTAGTGTGAGGTTTGTTCTTATATTTAGGTCTGTGTGCCTATGGACTTGTTAGATTCGTCTTGTGATTGAATTTATGACTGTTGTGGGATCGTGGTTTGTTGTTTTTATATATGACTGTGATTTGGTCATCGTGGATTGTTATGAATATGGCTGTTGAATATATTTTGTGATTTTGTTTTGGTTGATTTTGAGATATAATGACAGGTATTATGGTTTGTATATTGCTCTTATACTGTGCCTTGCATGCTTGTTATGGGTGATTCCGAGGTGCGGCGTGTCATTGTCCCATTTTAGGAGCGTTACATGTGCAATCTTTAAAAATTAAATAAAAGGAGAATAACTTTGCACACAAATTCTTTGGTGAGAATTTTTGTCAAAACAAATATCCACATTATCTTTTTAAAATTATATATATGATGGAATCTTTCAGATGAGGTAAAGTGTATATTGTTGGGATTCAGACAAAGTACAACTAAAGTATAGGTTTGGGGTAAAGTATAATTAACCCTAAAACTTATTCACCAGACCAGAATCACCACCACCACCATGGTTTAAATATCAAGTGCTTATTTTATAAATTTTTTGGTCAGATTCTTATTTTATAATATTCATATTTAAGTTTTTGCATCACGAGTGTAAAAATAAAAGTATTTTTACAGTTCCTTTTAGCGAATTGTTTATTTGGTTTTAAAATTTTGTATAGTACAAAATTTTAAAATCACGGTATTATACTGTAAAACATTTAAAATATAAGGAAATGACTTATTTCTTAAAAAGAACTCTAGAATTTTCCTAAAATTTAAGATAATATTTTCTTTTTTTTTTTCCATGTAGATAAATATTCCTATACTATAAATGTGAATAATTAATTTTTTATGAATATCCATTTCTTTTTTTTTTTCTTTTTTTCTTTTTTTTAGTTCTGATGTTCTTTTTCTCAAATCTCTTTTTCCATGTTCACAGGAAAAAAGTTCCGTTTAAAATTGCCACAAGTAAAGAAAATTTTGAAAAGCTGGCCGTCACCATGTATAGGTACAACTTTAATGGGAATTTTACGGAAATTGTTGATCCCAAAAGCGTAAACTAGATCCTAAGGTCTTTGGACAGTCGGTTGCACCGACAAAATTTATAGTCATCAGTGACCACTTTAATAAAAATAAGATGGTCATATTCTTTTAAGTGAAAAAGTTTTTATTATTAAATGATTAATATAAATTTTATCGGATTAAACCTCCTAATTTTTGTGCCATTTGGCACTAAATTTGCCAAATATGTGAAACCCCAACCTTATCAGATTGTACTCCATGCAGCAGTAATTGTAACACCCCATTATGCAAATGGCCACCTGCCAACCTGTACACCACTGTTAGTGTTGTTAATTGCTTGTCTCATGAAGAACACTTTATTTTTTTTTTCCTTTTTCTTTTCCTCTTTGATGTCAAATTTTTTGATATCATACAAATAAACAAACAAACAAATTAAACTTTATTCTCATTAATTAAGGTCGATTATATAAATTTTATTATGTCATTACACTGTATTATGAACCATATCCTTCTTGATTTTTAGATGGGCTATACCTTTTTCACAAGTTACCTACCAAATCTTTTTCGATATTTTCCTACCTCTCTTGTGTTTACTACATTCCCTAAAATCTACTCACCTAACATGCAGGTTGTCTTAAAATATAACCTAACCACTTTAAACGTGTTTCTCTTATATTTTCATCAATAAGTGTTATTCCAATCTTGTGACGAATATGTACGTTGCGTATTTTGTCTATTCTAGATGTATAATGTATCTACACATCTATCTTAATATTCACATTTCTGTTACTCCCATCTTTTGCTAATGTGCGTAATTTATTAACCAACATTCAAACTCATAAAGTATTACTCGCCTAATGGTTGTTCTATAAAATTTACTTTTAATTCTTAAAGAAATTTTGCGATCGCATAATATTCTCAAAACCATTATCTAGTTCGTCTAACCTGCTTGTATTCGATGTGTAAATTTTGATCTATACTATTATCACTCTGAAAAACTGAAACTGATACTTAAAATTTTCACTATGGGTATCCTTGATATCCGATTCTAATTCTTATTTTATTTTTACGTGCATTCTTACTAAATTTAAATTCTATATATTCTATTTTTTATCCACAAAATCTAAAATTTTTTGACTCAAGTGTTTTTTTCCAGATCTTGAGTTTAGCATTAATCATTTCTTTTATTTCATCTTTTAAAATAATATTATCTGTAAACAACATATACCATAGTATTTCTTTCTACAAATAATATACATCCATCAAAATATCTCATCTACTAAAATTTTTTTATGTGATCAATAAAAAAAATTACATAAATTTAAAATTAAGTCACCCGAAGTTTTTGAATTATTTAATGATATTATTACTGTCAAAATTATTAATAATACCAAATTAGCATTGTATAGTTGGTATTGAGAATCTGATCTCCTTTTCTACCTACTATCTTCATGCTATAAATACCTCCACTAAGGCCTTCCTTATTACTTGCCTCAACTTATATCGCCCGTTAGTCAAAGACATAATACTAATTTTCTTCTTCTTTTTTCTGATACCCATATTCTACCTTTAGTTTCTTGAAAGCCCAGAAAGATGAAGCTGGTCTTCTTTACTTTGCTTCTTTTAGCACTTGTACTCAGCTCTTCCTTCATTTCAACCACAATTGCTGGTTCAGGTAAGACCATTAACCTAAATTATACTATATATTTCATTAGTGGTTCCTAAAAGCAAGACTTTTCCACCAGTGCATGTGTAATTAAACTGTATAAATGAAGTAATTAGTTTCTTTTTATGTTTAAACATATGTATTTATTACTTCACGGTCTCTCATGTTATTCCACTTTCTTAGTTTTACAGTTTTCTTGAGAAAGTAAGTATTTTGTTAGTTTTAAAAGTTGTACGGTATATATTTTTAAAATATATAATGGTATAACGTAAAAATACGGTGTGTGATTTGTTACGGGATCGTAAAATTTCTGATGAATTAGTTGTCTTAATTAACTTAAATATTTGTATTATTGGGTACAGGTTTCTGTGATTCAAAGTGTGGAGTTAGGTGTTCGAAGGCAGGATTGAAGGATAGATGCTTAAAGTACTGTGGAATATGCTGTAAGGACTGCAAATGCGTACCTTCAGGAACTTATGGGAACAAGCATGAGTGCCCTTGCTATAGGGACAAGAAGAATTCCAAGGGCCACCCTAAATGTCCTTGAGGGATCAGAGGGCACTTGTTCAAAATCTTTCAATTTGGAGAGCCATCCATGACTAATTAGTGGCCAAATTAATTAATTTAGTACACTAAAAATATCAAAAAAAAAAAATTTGTTGTACCAGAATCCTAGTACTACTAGTAATTAAGCATTGTGTGTCCATCCTTCCAAATATTTATTTGATGTGCATGAATGATCATTTAATGTACTCAAAATGTCGGTTGCATGTACTAATAGCTTATGGTAAACAAATAGTATATGAATGGTAATTAATGTACGTTATGGTATAATATTTGTTTTTTAAGTTCAGGTTGTTGTTCATTGGGTAACAAGTTAGGATTAATTTTTCTTAAACTGATAATGTAAGATATATGTTACTTAAAACATATTTTAAATTTTAAATTTATATAGTGGCATATATTAATATTTGATGATATAGTTTTTTTTTATATCAATAGTTAGCAAAGATTAACTCTTAATTAAGTTAGGTTACGTATAAGTGCTTGACTTCTGGTATATTTTCTGATAAATGTGGAGATAATATATTTTTGTAGTTGTTGATATAATGATAAGTTGCCAAATACAGAATAGAGACAACTAATTACGGTTGGACAAACTAAATATGTACGTGGATTTTCTAAAAAAAGAGTCTGTACATCAGAAAATGTTGTTATAGAACTAAATAAGATGAATCGGGCATATTTAAAATAATTAAAAATATTTAAAAGGTTAATGTACAAATCAAATTAAAAATTTATAAGATTATTGGACATGTAATTTGACTTTCATTAATTGGCCACCATTAAAAGATTGGATTGTAGTTTGTAGATGTTATTGTGTGAAGTAGTGGGATATTTTTTTTAAATCCGAGGTTGACTGATTTCAGATGAAAATGTGGGGCCCGTGTGATGTTTGTACGATGAAAAAGACCGTTTTGTTCTAGTCTAGGTGTTGGTTGGTCCCCACGCGTTTATTACGTTTGCCGATTCGATTTGCGGGACCGGCCCAGCAGGTGAAAAAAATAAAAAAGGTTGTAAAGTACTATAATTCGTAATTAATCAATTAATTAGTTCAAGGACATTTTGGGACTACTACCTTATTAGATGGGCACCGTAAAAGAATTAAAAAATAATCAATCAAAAATTTTAATTCTCAGAAATGTTAAAATATTGCTTTGATTAATACAAACGGAATACCTTTTCTTATTCTTTTTCCTCGGATTACTAAATTTGCCATTGCTACCTATATTATTGCGTGCAAAATACAGCACCCAAAAATCCATTCAGAAATCAACAATTCATTCTCAAAAAACGAAAAATCATAATTTATGATGCAATAGTTTCAAAGAAATAAAAGCCTTGTATAATTATATTTACATGTTTGATGGGTTAGCTTTATTATAAATCGTTGAAATATACGTCTGTAACTTATTTAATTTAAAAAAAATGATAACCTACCTTCTTTCTGAACTTTTTTTTTTTACTAGAAACTAATAATAATACAAAAAATACATGCATCAAAAAAAAAAAAAAACAAATATTATGTGAATTTATTGAAGGAAATAGGATATATATATATATATGCCATTATGGAACAAGTAGCAAGAACAAGTTTCTAAAATTGGTTAATGATCAATGTGTCATACTGCATTCAATCTAACAACAAATAAGTATTCTCACAAGACAAAAAAACACTAGGAAAATCCCTTATTCCTAAATAGTAGTAGACGCCATCTCCAACCCCACCAAAAGGGATAAAAGATAGAAATGTACACCAACACCTGCCAATAATCATAATAACAACCAACAGAGGGAAAGGAAGAACCCGGAATATACACTTTGTGACTGTGGATCCTCTTCCTTCGTATGTTTCAAACAACAAAGCTCAAGTGGATTAGTGCTAAATACTTCTGTTGCAGCTTCAGATTTCCCCAGCTTCTAGTTCTTCTTTCTTCAGGTGAACAACTTTAGAGCCTAGTTCCATCTAAAGTCACTAGACTACAACTACAACGATAAATCTAGACATACAACGACTATAAACAAAAACTAAATACTAACTGTTAGTTTCTGCTGAAAAGCGGAAACATACCAATTAAAGAATAGAGCTACAATACGAGTTACTTCAGAATACGTAGTACATGTCTATCGTTTATCATGTTGGTGCTTCTTGTTCTCAAACCAATCAAGAATCTTTCTCCCGAAAAGGTTGCTGCGCATCGATGGAGCATTATTGTTGATTAAATTACGGAGTGCAATGTATACTTCGCCCTGAAGAGGAAAACAAAAGTCAGTGTCAATGAACAGATAATGAACCTAAGCCAACACTAAACCAGTAATTAGGAAATCAGATGATCATTCTATCACTAGCTGGAGAAATTTCTCATCTAAAATCTTTCTGTAAACGAGGTAAGAGATAATGCATGTGAGGGTTTCTATTTGTTTGCATGAAAATCGCAGAGGTCATTTCCGCCCTTTAGTTAGGAGGTCACGAATATGCCAGTCAAAGATCCTAATTGTGAAACTGAATTTCAAACAATCACACATCAAAAATATATCAGAAACTCTAGAGAGTACCATGATCGAGTGTAGCAAAGAAATGCCATTTTCAGTAAATCAGATTACCTTTGCAACTGACAGCGCTTTCTGAATGACAAAGTTTCCATAAGGATGTACTAGTAGACTACCAGCATTTGGACTCGTTAGCAGTTCCATGATAATCGTTGTGGAGTGCTGTTTTCCAGATTCAGATAGAAATTTCTCCACAACGTTACTCGCATATTTGTCACTGGAGAGAGCCACAAAATGGCCTTGAAGCTGTCCCAAAAGAAGGGCAGTGACTTCTGGTATTTTTAATCCCAGCAAGTGTTGAACCACATAATTCCTACATATAATGAAAGGCAAAAGCATATTAAAGAAAAACTTCCATTATATTGCTTAGACTATAGACAAGCACCAAGGAGGGTTCAGAATTAACCCATAGGGATCTTCTGCTAGTTGTAATGCATTTTTTATAATCTCTTCTATCAGCCGACGTTTGGGTTCTCCATAAGCATTCTCCACACATGCTTGGAGCACACAACACCCACTTTTGTCTGTTGCGATCTGGGGTTAGCAATTATTCGCAATTTCATTTAGAAGGTGCTGCCAAATACAACAGTCAGCTGATTGAGTCCAAACATGCAAGTCTAAGGTAAAAACTACTGAAATAGGGCAACTAGAGAAAGATAAATGAAGTCAATACTCGAGACTGCTACCAGATAACATGATGGAGTTTCTTGAGAAGTAGACTGCTTGATGCAAAACCCATATTACATCAATCAAAACTCATCAAACATATGAGTGGTAAAAAAATCTCATATTATATCTGCTTGTGCATAGGCAGATAAAATTGGTGGATGACATATGATGTATTATACATGCACAAACCCACACACACTCAGAGATTGTTACAAGTAGAGGAAAACATTCTTGCTTTAGCTACTAAGGCAAATGGATCATCAATGGCTTAGTTCTATAATAACCTCTGCTACATGGACTCTCCTCAACCCCCTCATCTCCCCACCAAATACCCATGTCTGTCGTGTTGACACGGGTGTGGATATGGGATCAATGCTAATCAAATAGCTTACGCGACAGGTTCACTTTCAATTGGGTACTTTGACTTTGTCTAGTAAGCAGAAATAACAAGTGCTTCAACATGAAGGCTATGGCTTTAAAGCAAAACACGAAAGGACCAATGAGATGCACAGAAAGATGAAATGTGGAAAGAAAAATCAAGAAGAAAAGAAGCCATGAAAGAAGAGAAGAAATAGGAGAGAGAAAGAGGTGAGTATTATTTATCAAATCACCCCTAATCTTATTTATCCCAAATACCTTATTAGTAATATCATTCAGTTATCTTCTTTTTCACTATGAACCACTACTATTTAATATTTGGCACACAGAAAATTTTCGTATTTTTAAAAAATGAACCATAAAATAATGTACATTGCTTCATCCCATCAAATTGCATTAATACTGCACTCACATATATGACCAGATAAGATGCACCCCATACAATTCTCCAACTCTTTAGAAGTGTCACCATATCCTTAATTTAAACATTGACAAATCTGACACCTAGGCACACCAAAACTACTTGACGCCCGTACCCGAGTCCATGTAAAATACATATATTTCAGATAGGTTGCAAATAAAGTTTTTGCATTGAATAAAGTACAGTGGACTATCCAATGAGGGAAGTATGACTGGCATGGATCAAGCACAGACATAATATCTGTTCAAGCTAACACAAAGGGTGCGAGTTTAAATGGGGCAAGCATTACAACAAAAAAAATGTCATTAGACACATTAATATATATATATTGTAGTCATACTTATCAGTTCCCATAATAAAGACATGCCAGATTTCAATTGGAGTGAGGAATGTAACATCCAGGCACATTTTCTTGCTAGTCGCCTTTTGCACTTTCAAGATATTTCTCGCTCATTTACTTTTGAACATGCACCATTCCATCAGTCCATCAATAAACAATTGTCATGAAAAAATAAGTATTCAAATTGAACTTTACCCAACAATACTTGGAAGCATTTCCAACTCCATCTTTAGTAGATGCTGACTGATTAATAACATGTTGGTTAATTCAAGACAGCTTGTTCAGTGAAGCAAGAATTTATCTTCTTTACGAGGTGAGTGTTATAAGGGTGGTGATAACGGTGGATCTTCTAAGTTGAATTGAGCTAGTAAAAGGTAACAGAATGAACATTAGTAAATTAGGAAAAAATTCAAAGCCTAAGGTTTGTCTCCATCACCATTTCATTTCCTAATAATGCTATCTTGGTGGAACACCTCAACAACAACAATCAAGTTCCAACCAGATTATACCTGGAACTTATGTATATTTTTATGCTATTGCATAAAATGGGGAAACAAAATACAGAATTAGGGAAGGAAAATGTTTAATTAAATCATAGGTTAATTTGTGAGCATTCCCAAGCTTAATTTATCATTCAGTACTCAGACTAGATAGCAAAACAAAAATGAACGTTAGTAATTGACGTCAGAATCAAGGTATACAGTTTAGTTCCAGGCATGATAAAAAGACCTTCTCGGAGAAGTAGAAAAATAAGACATCTGAACTATACTTCCACATTGAACCACAACTTCCATTCAGGAGTACTATGTTAAATAAAAAATAAAGGTTTGTCAAAGATTGCAGTAAGGTGGGCTTAATCCCAAACTACAACCACCTAAACATACTGAATGAAAATTATGACAATTTCAACATTAACTTCAGCTCAAATTTGGCTCCATTTGGATGGCAGTTTTTAGAAGGTTATTTAGAAAAATGTTACAGCACATTATCTTTATAAATTTGTACAACAAGCCCTCCTGATAATTTACCTAAACAAATAACCCTGGTGACTGAGACATATCTCTCACATGTATTATTAAGTTCTTTGCTTTTCAAAGACTACTGGTGACCAAGAAATGACAAAAGAGACCTCTTGATGTTATGAATGACAAACTAGTGAAATTTCTTCTTGAAAGGACAAATATCGAAGCACATGCAGAAAACTTGTCATATCTTGGTAATAAGAACTATCAAACACATCTAAGCATGCAATGATAAATTTATTTGATATATATTTCAATCCTTGTCTGCTATGTTTTATCTACTATGTGCCTAGGTATCATAATTATGCAGAGAGGATCTACAGGCTCATAATCAGCTAAATAAGTATCAGGTAATGATTGTCTTAAACATTGCATACTTAGGTTGATCTAGTTATTGATGAACATCAAGAGAACAGCATATGATATCTCAAGTCTTTTTCCTAGGTGGAATGGTCTCCATAGTGTCCTTCTGTGGTCAAATTCTTTCCTCAAGGGCAACACCTCTTGATAGGAAGGAACTTGAGATATAGTACAGTTGTTGTTCGCAACTTAATGAGCCTTAGTCCCCACCCTCCAATTCCCTACCCCTTATAACCATTTGTAATATAATTGAAATTTTAGAGATATCCTATTTATCTTTCTAGGTGCCTTGAGGCTGAGCCTCCGAAAGAAACCTTCCGAGCTTGTGCTCTGGAGCATGTACCCTCTAAGCATACACCTCGGAGGTCCATCCTTAAGGTAGTGCATAAGGGTAACACACCCACAAGGGCAATCTCAGGTCTGCCAGCCACCTTCTAGGTCTCATGGTGGTTCCTCCAGTTCATCCACCATCAAAGCTAAAGGTCTCCACTGGTATGCATAAGGTGGGATCCTCAAGGAATTGTACAACTTAGTTATAGGGGTATCTTACGCAGCGTACCATGTGTCCTTCCATGCTAACTTTTGTGTACCACTAATAAATTCTATCTATGCTATAGTACAAACTAAGTCGGAAGAAATAGAAAAACTAATCATCAACATATTCTTAGTTAAATGAAATCCTAAACTGCTTTACTAAAAGATTAACAGCAAAACTCTGTTAATCCTGAGAATACAAATACATAAAAAGGTAGACTACTTGGTACATTCCCAATTTTTATCTCTGTGTAGTTTGCAAAATATTTATATAACAGTCCCCCCCTTCCAAGCAAAAAGTATAAAAGTAAGAAGGGGAAATGACCAATACCTTGTGTATTTCATAGTGGTAATTTATCAAGCAATATTTAATGACATGCTGACCATTGGGGTCATTAGCCAAAGCCACAGCATGAGGGCTTAATGCTGAGATTACCAAGGAAATCTGCTCAGGGGTACTTAAATTCTCCAACAATTTCTGCATAGAGCGACCTCTGTGACACACATGCAGTGCAAATCAGACCAAACAAAATTAGACTTTTTAAGTGTTCAATATAATTTCAAATTAACAGTCAATATTAGACCATACCCGCTTGGATCGAGACAGATATCAACAAGCTGAGCAGAATTCATGGTAACAGTCACAATAATCCTAATCCTCTGCTCCTCACTGCACACCACAAAAAGCTTCTGCACAAAATAACTCCCAGATTGATTCTTCATCAAATCAGCAATATAGTAAATCACCTCAGATAATACCATCTCAATCTCTCTCTCATTCGAAGAATCCAATTTCGCCTGCAAAATCTTGCTTCCATTTTGATCTTTAGCTAATGGAACTATCCTTCCCCTCATATCCCGCAAAGAAAATCCATTTAATTGATGCCTATTCCTTGCATATAATTGTCTATCATTATTCGAATTAGGCCTCCTAATACTCGAATTTATCGTCACCAAGCCACTGGATAATCCATGAAAATTCGCCATTGATAGACCATTCTGGTTGGAACAGGGGAAATTTGGGAAACTTCTTGACAAAGATTGCTTGCATTGCAAGCAAGAGCTGGCATTATCATAGCCCAATTGACTGTTATCATTCTCTGAAGTCAATAGTCAGCCTGGGAGACTCACCAACAGACCATGACTCTCTGCAAGTGCCATCAACAAACCCAGAAACCCCTGGCCCACAAACCCAGTTCCCCGGGCCCACCATCAGATTCCGGTGGACCCCACCAAAGCCTAAACCCTGGTGCCCACCACCATTCTGATCAAACTGCAGCAATCCCACATTGTTCAACTCTTGCTGCTCTCTCAAACCCAAAGAACCACAATAACCCATCAAGCCCCCCGTCTCCGGCACCGCCACGTCACCAACACTCACCGGAGGAGGACGCAACGGCGCCGTTTGGGGGTGAAAATCCGAAGAAAGGTTGAGTCTCGCAAAAGCTGAGTTCAAGGGGTTAGATCTCTTACCAGAAAAAGCATTAGGGGCTTGTGGGTTGTCAAAGCCACCCACCGGCAAGGAGTTCCTGTGAAAAGGGTACACATAAAAATCCTCGGCTTGACTCCCCGGTGAATAAGTCGCCGGGAAATAAGGGCTTTGCCTGTTGGTCCCTAACCCTCTATTCTCCATCGCCGTTACAAGTGTGTTTTTTTCCTTTAGAGCAAGACTTTAAGAGGATTTTATTTGAGCTTCCAAGTAAAAGGGTAGTATTTATAAGGAGTAATAATAGGTAGTTAATAATAAATATTTTATTTTATTTTTTTAATTTTATTAATGAAAAAAGAAATTTAAAAAAAAGGAGGCTACATTCAATAGGAAAGACTTAAAAGGGGTATTTTGGAGAAATTAAGTGTGTGTTTGTGTGTGTGAAAAGATATGAAAAATGATATGGAGAGAGAAAAACAAATGTACCATAGTTATGATGGGATTGTGGTAGTAGAAGTAGTAATAGGGGGGAGACTAGTGACAGAGAGGGAATAGACATCCATTCTAATAAGGGTTAAGAAGAATTGTAAAGGGAATTAAAGAGTTTGCAGACGAAAGGAAATAGTGGGAATTGCATGCAAATTATGGTAAAAAGTCTTTGGTCTGTTTTTTGCTCATGCGTGAACGTGTAGGTTTATTGGTTGCCGAGTCTGTTGCCTTTGGCTCCATTTACCGGAAATGCATGGACCAAGTCTTCGGTGACATACAAAATATGTGAGTCTAACACGTCGAGTCTTATAATAAAACTTAAGTTTTGAATATTTATAGGGTGAGTATGATAATCGTTAAAATTATTAAAAAATAATAAATTTTTTTTTATTTTTTTATCATCTAACAATTTGTAATACACATTTCGATTTTTTTCATTTTATACCTCGTAGGTATATGAACCAAAATTCCATGCCATTTGGTTCAGCATGCATCACCAATTTTACTTTTCCTTTTCTTTCCCTATCTTTTGTCTTTGAAGGGAAGACATTGACTGATCAGTGGGTTAGACATTTTGGGGTGACAACACCATTCTATTTGCTCTGTTTTACTTGTATTGTTAAAAATACTAATCAACAAGCTAAACATTATGTTAATGTAGCATATGGCATGACAAATGTGCAAGCCAATTGAAAATTTTCATAGATACTTCAAAATAAACCGTCCATCTAAATGAACTAATAAAATCTCTAAAGTATTACTAATTTGAAAAAAGAACTAACGAAATTTAATGAGGTATCTAAAATACTATTTACTATAATTTTATCAGGTAAGATAATTTTGACAAATAATTCTGAATTTATAATTTTGAAAATTAATTTCTCTATTAAATAGGGGGGCCATATATAGAGGGATTTTTGTCTAGTGGCTGTGCAGTTAGCTTTGAGATAACGCTGTAGGAAGATTTAACCATAATATTAAAAATAAAAACCTAATTTTCTTGTAGCTTTTTTTCAACACATTTTTTAGTGAGAAAATTGCAATTTTCTAAATCTTGAGGGACTGGTTTAATTCTCCCAATCCTAAATCCGTCCAAGCATGCATTAAACTCCTCTTAACCATATAATGAATTGCATATCTCTTACTTTTTTCATAGGCACCCCCAATCAAAAACTACCTTTGCTATCTCAATTTTAATTTTCTTTAACTATTATTCTTTTATTTTCACAATTAGTAATCCATCACAAGTTCTATATTGTAACAAAGCATATGATGCTTATGTTGCAAAACACATAATTTGGAAATCATATTATTTAAACACATACAAATGAATTAGAGCTTATAATTAGTCAGTATTACTTAATAATTGATTAACCCTTATTCTTATCGTGATCTATTTATTTAATACTTTTACGCATTAATAATAGTGTGTGTTTTGTTATGACAAAAATCTTAGAATCAGAAAGGTGACAATGGGCAGACAAAGGTGCGTTTTGTTATGGCTACAAAGAAGCTAAAGCATCATTTTGTCAACTATGAAAAATGAAGAAAATATGGTAATGTAAATGACAATAAAAAATCTGGCCTCCTTAGGAATTGGAAAACTAAATCACTGCTCCTTTTCCCTAAATAACACAGACAAAAAGGAAATTCCTTCACAATGAATAACACTCCTCATAATCGGAGTAAGTCTTGACTATTCATTCCCTAATGTTGGAGGAGTGAGTATGACCATCATTGACATGACTGAAAGTAGGTGAAATTTCATTACTTTTCAATCATCCAACACTCTGTAATACCCATTCTGCAATACAGAGTAAATAGCAAAGAATTTTTGTCACAACTGTTACTACTAAGTACTATCTGAAAGATAGGCATATGTGATTCATACTCCACATATTATCTCCTAAATAGCAAAATATGATGATCCATTGTACTTTCAGCAGAAGGAAATGTACATCCACCTGTTATTATACTTCATCAAGATTGGAGAGTGCACAAAGCTTCTTGACGAGTTAGATCAAACTTAAAGTTGGATGGAAGAGTTTTCAGCTTTCTGACTTCAACATTGATGCTTAACAAGTCCATTACGCCAAAGGCTTTCTGGCAGTGTGTATCCAGAGTTCCGTTTACTTCGGCTGGTGGGATGATAGTTGGCTCAACTTTTGAGTTGGGCAAACCCATTGGAGTGTCTGTGGCTGAACAAATTGGTAGGAAGAAAAGCACCACCATGTGAAATAAGGTATAAGATGAAAGCCAGATATGCCAAAGCCCCGGAGCAGACCACAAGTCCAACTAAAAGTCCTTTAACTTCAGATTTGAAGAAATCCAGCAAAACATATCCATTGATCACTATTACCAAGGTTGCCACAGTCCACACAGTCCTCTATAATACAGTTTAACATAGTAGTAAATGAGATATGAGGAAGGAATAAAGAGTTAGCTGGAAACAAAGAAAATATAAATAGATTATACTTATGCCAAGTATTCTTTACTGAGTAATGGATCCTTAGTTTGATTTTATTGTAATCTGCTAGGCACCTGATGACATGCTATAATTTATTTGTCAAAAGTAAAAGTATGCAAATGAAAAGAAATTTATGAAGCATAAGCAACAGAGGAAGAAATCCTATGCTCTGAGAATTCGAGAGAAGCCCCTACTTGTTTAGTCTGATGCAACCTAATTTTGTTGGCATTAACCAGGAATGTTACTCCTTGATTGTTCATTTAGATGGACGGAATATTTTGAAGTATCATGAAAACGAACAATTCTATCCTCAGTCGACTAATAGAAATCTGTCTCTTATACACATCTGGATGAGTTAAAGGGATCATTGCATAAGGTTGTGAAGGTGATTCTAGAATGTCAAAAGAGTCTTCTGATACGCAAAATTAACTAGTTCTGACTTGGTTGTGAAGGTGATTCTAGAATGTCAAAAGAGTCTTCTGATATGCAAAATTAACTAGTTCTGACTTCCTAGACTGGAGATAGAAAAAGGTGCTTTTAACATCATTAATGTTTACGAGGGCATTTGTAAACTTGTAGAAACAAAAACTCATTATAGATTTTGAGACTGATGTCTTACCCCCATAGTGCTTCCAATTTTGAAGACTCCCATGACATGCTCATTGGATACCAGTGTGAGAAGCAGGAATAAGGGCAAATGGGATCTGCATACCCTGAAACACATTAAGCCATTCATTCAAAACATCCAATGAATCTTCAGATCTATTGAAGACAATAGCCACAATTACGGTTGGTATAATGGCACAACTTCTGGTAATCAATGATCGCATCCATTTCCGCATGCGAAGGTTAAGAAAACCGCCCATGATGAACTGTCCAGCATATGTACCAGTCATGGTGCTACTCTGACCAGCTGCCAAAAGCCCAATGCCCCAGATATAGAGAATAGGGAATAAACCTCCACCATATCTCTCTTGAAGATATTGCCCTGCATTCACTAGGCCTATACTACTGGCTTGTGAAGTACCATAAAATCCCTTTGCAAAGACGGCTGTGACAAACAAATTAATAGTGAAAGAGACGAGAACAGCAATGGAGGACTCAATCGTGTAGTAATTGAGAGCCTCTTGGACCTGCCCTTTCTTTTTGGGATCAACCTTCCTTGACTGCACCAAAGCGGAATAAAGAAAGACATTGTGAGGGGTTATGACACAACCAACAACTCCCACAGCTTTCTGAATTGTTTTTGAGCTCAGTCTTGGTAATAAAAGACCTGCAAAAGGATCGAATCTTATTGATAAACAATATACGAAGAACTTTGGTCCATTCAACAAAAGGGATGCCAAGTGCAGCAAACTTCTAACCTATTGTGAGTTCTTTAGTGCTAGGCTTTGTGTCAGCAAACATCCAGGCAAATGATAGTGCCATTGTTGTAATAAGAATTGCAAAAACAGCTTCTAGTTTTCTAACTCCATAGTTTTCGAGAAACAAGAAGATGAAACTGTTCAAGCCAACAAAACATACACGTTAACAAATAAAGCTGCATTTAGTGAATTCTCAGAATACTAATTCATCAAACAGTTTCAACTATGAGGAATCACCAATGTCTTGAAATAGGATTCCAAATGATTGAATATAGTTACTCTAGAAAAAAATTTGGAAGCCAAATCATACCTTTAAATGTGGACTACATGAACACATACTAAGACAAGAATAGTGTCCTAGGAAAGCTATAAGTGATAGGAAAGAGAGATGGGCAGGTATTGAATAATCCACATTCTCTTTGGACTTCTAAAGATTTCCTTTGGTGCACATTTTTTCTACATGAATTTGAGGTTTTACTTTTCAATTTTCTATTTATCAACAAAGTGTACAACCATGACAAATTCTTTTCTGACACTCAATAATATTAATGGATCTCATATGAACTCCATCTTCCGGAAGACACTGGTGTACAGAAAAATTTTCCTACAATCGTTTGTTTTCTAAAGCAAAGAGTATATCCAGTGCCGTCTCTTCAATCACTATCTCATTTACCAAGATTGCATTTTTAACTCGAGCTAGCCCAAATACTATTTTAACTGAATTATCACCTAGTATAATCACTCAAAGGATTTATCTATCTAAGGATGAAATATTAGCAATCACTACAAATATCATTCTTTATCATAGCCATAAGCAAACACAAATAAGCTATGTGACATGCCTTATTACAGCTCTTGAACTTTTACCATAACTCACACTTACTCAAGTTCACCTAATTTGTTTTAATCAGTTAGCTCCTATTCCAAGTGGGACATCAATATCATGACTAAAAACAAATTCTCTTCTTTTAATGATCTTTTTGCTAACCAATATATAAACTCACTTTACCAAATTAAATTCCAACAAAAACAACCCAAAAATAAAATAAACCCCCTCACCAATCAGAAGCAGTGATGAGAACACCAGCCCAGAGTGGAAAGACCCCATGGCTCAAAATCTTGATAGCAATAGCACTTCCAATGACCTCCTGAATATCAGCACCAATCAAGGCCAGCTCAGCCATGAACCACAACAAAAGCCCAGCCCAATAGGGAAACTCCTCTCTACAAAGCTCAGCCAAGTGGCGTCCCGTGGCCACACCCAACCTCAAAGACAAGAGCTGGATCAAAAGGCCCATGAAAGTAGACCACATCAACAGCCACAACAGTGAGTAGCCCGCAATAGCCCCAGCCTGCAAATCACCCTCCAAGTTTCCCGGATCAAGAAATGCCACGCTCATTAGAAAGCCCGGCCCAGTAAATTCCCATAGCTTTTTCCAAGAAAATGGTGGTGCTTCCTCTTCTTCAATGGAATGGGATGTCTCCTCTGCCAAATCAATTTCGGAAGGCAATAGGATTTTTTCTTGGTATTCATCAAAATAATCATGGGCTGATGTTGATGATGACAAAGGTAGGAGGATATTGGAGGACTCTTGATCATCTTCTTCTTCTCCTTCTTTTTGGTGATTGTGGGTTGCACCTAATGGTGGAAGAGGGATCATTGCTGTTTATTTTAGTAAATGCGGTTGTCGATTACTATGTTTTTTCCGATGAAACTAACGATCTTGAATTCGGATTGCCTTGTATTTCATGCCAAATTGTAAATCTGTTTGTTTTCCCACCTTATCTTGGGCTAGTTTTGGGGGTGTGGGAAACTTAAAAGGAAAGATATTTGGGATGTTTGTGTATTTTGCATGTTCAATTGCTAAGTACACCCTTTTTTTTTTCTTTTTTTTTAAAATGTGGTTTTGAATTAGTGTATAAAAATTAAAAAATATATTAAATTACATTAATTTGATAAAAAAAATAAAGTAATTAAATTAATATTTTATATTAAATTTTCTAATTATTTAATCCTCCTTGTTTATTAATACCAAAAAATTCTTACCTGAACTGAATCTATGACATATTGTCATGAACTCCTTAGTTGATGTTATGCCATTATTTAGGGTAAGATAAGAAGTGGCTTAAGGAGAATTAAACAATTTATGACATTATGTTATGAATTCGTTCAATTTAAAAATTTTCTATATCACACCGATAGTTAATTGACAAAAAATTATTTAATATTTTTCTTGAAATTCTACACTGACAGGTAAAATGGTGCGACCCATAGATATTTACAATTTTTGGGCTTTGCTTTTAAAGCGTGATTAGTGGAGAAAAGGGAAATTGTACAAACACAGCTGGGACCACTTGGGAAAATCAAGAGACGAATGTAAAACCAAAAGGATCTTTGATGATTTTTAAGTCAATCTTTCAGAATTTTTATTTTAAAGTAAATCTCTAATCAAAAAACAAAAACTTACCAAAAAAAAAAGGAAAAATTTATTGGTTGGGACATTTCTTAAATAAGTATTAAAAAGAGAATAAGAAATCATTGATATATAAAAGAAAATGGCTTGCATAACTTGGCTGATAAGGCGTAAACTGTAAGTTTAAAGAAATTACTTATTTACAATTAGTAATTACCTTAAAGTTTAATTACAGTTTGTCCCTGGTAAATGTTGGATATTGTGCGAATTACCCTTTACAATTTATTTTATTCTACAAATTGCCTCTCAAACTTTAAAGAAGTTAAAATTTTCATCTAATACGAATAGTAAAATGTCATAGTTACTCTCAATATTTTTAGTTACACTTCGTGAATTTCTCTACTAAGATTCTTTTCTTAATTTCAAAATGATAATTTCTAGGTAGCATGAAGGAGTGAGTTAGTTGATCAATTTAAATTTATTTAAAATATATATTAACTATATTTCGAAAGAATATATTTACTCAAATAATGTGATTGTTTAAATACAAAGCAATGAATTAATTATTGACAATAGAGAAGCTAAAAATAAAAAGCTAAAACAATGTGATTAAATAAATAAAATATTTTATTCTAGATATAAAATAATATTGATGAAACAAGTATGTGATGTCATGCAAAAAACAGATATGAAGAAGAAAACACAAAATAGTAAACTCATTCACACAATTAATATTAAAATGGTAAAATTTTATTCAAAAATGTTGGATGAAAAGATGTCGTTACTTTTGAATAACAAATTGTTTATAAAATAACATTAGATACCAAAGTGTAATTCACCATAATTTTATATTGGTTAATGTAATAAAAAATTGAGCGCAATTACGATATTTTACTACTCATTTTCGATGAAAATTTTAACTTCATTTAACCTTCGTGGGGTAATTTGTATAGTATAAGATAAAATAAATATAGAAGACAATTTATAATTATTTAAGACTTATTGGGAGCAAACTGTAATTAGCCCTTAACGCAAATTCAGGTATTATTAGAGACGACCTTTGTATTCAAAATAATACTGCATCATTAGAGACTACACAACTTTTGTATTCAAAATACTAAATCATGCGGCAGCCTCTTCCAAACCCCTTCCCAGCTACCACCTCTTGGATCCCACAGGAAAAAAAAAAATTAAATTATAAAAATTAAACACAATATATGAAAATTTAAGAAATATATATATAATTGAAAGAGAAAGAGAAAAAAGCTGTCTCTTATACACATCTTCCATATTACATAATAATAAGAGTATATAAATTTATTCTTTATGTAGTGCATAAATTGTATAAGAGTACAATGACCCATACGTTACGTAATGTAAATAACGTAACTTGTATCTATAGTTATGAGATACTTAGATATAGATAGATTTCCACTGCAATTTATCAAAACAAAAATACATGGGCTGTAGACATCCACAAAGAATTTGTAACACTCCCCCTGAATATCTAATAACTAGATCATGTGTCTCGTTAAAATCTCACTAGAAAAAATCTGGTGGGACAAAAAATCTAGTAAAGGAAAAAGAATACACAAAATTTGTAGTAAACTTTTACTGCCGCCTCATTAAAAACATTGCCTGAAAAACTCATTAGAAAAAAAATATGATCAAGGGAAAAAGAGTACAGCATGCACTTATTATCCCTCTCATAAAATGTCACTTAATATCCTTGAGACGGTGCATTCCGATATTATAAACTATCTTTTCAAATGTTGATGTTGATAGCGCATTTATGAATTAATCAGCTAAATTATTACATGAGCGAATCTATTAGATATTAATATCACCATTCTTTGAAGCTCATGAGTGTAAAATTTTTTTAGAGAAATATATTTCGTTCTATCTCTTTTGATATAAGCTCTATTGAACTGGGCTATGTATGTGCATTATCTTTATATAATATTATTGGCAGTTTAGCTCTTTTATTATTAAACCACACATCTTATGGATATATTAGGTTAATGATTTTAGTCAAATACATTCTCTACTTGTCTCTTGTATAGCAATTAATTTTGCATGATTTGAAAAAGTAACGGCTAAAGTTTATTTTGTTGAATGCCATGATATAGCTATATCTCTACATGTGAAAAATAACCCATTTGAGATCAAGTTTTATGTGGGTCAGATAAATATTTGGCATCTGCATAACCAATTAATTGTAATTTAAATTCATTTGAATAAAGTAAACCCATATCAAAAGTCCATCAAAAGTATCCAAATATATGCTTAACATCATTCCAATAATTTCGTGTTGGAGAATAACTAAATATTGCTAACAAATTTATAGCAAATGTTATATTAGATCATGTATAATTAAAAAGATCATTAATTTTCATTTTGATTTGCATTACCATATCTAAGTGCTATATGATTATTCGAGCACAGAAAGGTTTCTTTTTCACATCAAGCAATCTTACAATAAATTTTTCAATGGATGTTTTTATCAATATAGAATTGCTTTAATACTTTTTTTTTGTATAAATTGATTGATATAATGAAAATTTTATGCGTTAAATGCTCAAATTATATACCTATATAAAATTGTGTATTACCTAAACCTTTCATCTCAAATTATTTATTTAAACAATTCATTATCTTTTGAACCTCTTCAATAATTTCAATAATATTTATATCATCAACATATGCTGTAATTATCACAAATTTTAATCTAATTCTTTTTATAAAAATACATGGACAAATTGGATCATTTTTGTAAACCTCTTTAAAGAGATACTCACTAAAGCGATTATATCACATATGCCCAAATTACTTTAATCTATACAAGGATTTACATAATTTTAATGAATAATTTTCCAGGGAAAGTTTATGTATGTCGAGTATGTTAAATCTTTCAGAAATTTTCATATAAATTTCTATATCAAACGAGCCATATAAATAGGTATTTTATTAATGAATGGATCATTAGACGCATTTCAAAATTTTAATGAAGTAGTAAACTATTAAGATATCTAAAGGTAATTGCATCCACCACAGGAGAATATATTTTTTCATAATCAATGTCGGATTTTTGTGAAAATTCTTGTGTGATAAGACATGCTTTATATCGCACAATTTCATGCTTCTCATTTCGTTTTTGCACAAATACCTATTTGTACCTCAACGGTTTTACATCTTTAAGTGTTTGAATTACAAGTTCAAAAACCTTACTTTTTGACAGTGAATTTAATTTTACTTAAATTGTATCTTTCCATTTTAGTCAATCATATCTGTGTTGATATTTTTTGACAGATTTAGGTTCAAAATCTTCGTTTTCATTCAAAACATCATTACTATGTTATAAAAAAAGTTATTGTCAACAATAATATATTTTCGATTCCATCTTTTTTCAGTAGAGACATAACTAAGATCTCTTCATTTTTATTAGATTCAGATACCTGATCAACTTATCACATTCTATGATTAGTTATGTAAAGAAAAGGGTCTTTTCGAGAACAACACTATGTTTTAAGAAATCATAGACATCTACAAATGTGTCTCTTATACACATAAGAATGTGTATAAGAGACATGATCATGCTTTAGGCGTAATTTACTGTCATTTCTACTGACGGGTTGTTCTACTGAAATTTCAATTCTAATTGGAGTATTTTCACCTGGTATATGAGATTTAATAACTCGTTTTACGTCAGTAAATGAATTTGGCATTTAATTTGTAATATTTTGCAAATGAATTATCTTTTAAACTTCTAATTAACATTATTTTGTACAAAGATCAAAGTGTGATAGCAATAATTCATTCCATTCAATTTTTCTATCATACTGTTTAACTTCTTCTCCTAATATTAGAAAAATATTTTCATCAAAATGACAATCAGTAAAATGTGCCATAAATAAATTCTCCCTTAATGATTCAAGATATTTAATTATATAAGGGGACTCATATCTAATATATATTCCTAACCTTCTTTGAGGACAAAACCATCTCTGTGCGTTGTGGTTGAACAATTGGATCATATACCGCACAACCAAAAATTGTTAGATGAGATATATTAGGATCCTGACCAAAAGTCAAGTGTTGTGAAGAAAATTTCAAATAACTTGTTGGCCTAATACGTGCAAATGATGGTGCATGCAAAATAGCATGTCCCCATGCAGAAGAAGACAATTTTGTTCTCATAAGTAATGGTCTAGCTATTAATTAGAAGTGTTTTATAAATGATTCTACTAGACTATTTTGAGCATAACATGCGCTATAAGATATTTAATAGTTATACCAATTGACATACAGAAATTATTAAATGTCTGAAATATAAATTTGTCAGCATTATCAAGACGAATTTTCTTAATTGCATAATTTAAAAATTATATTCTTAATCGAATTATTTGGGCAATTAATCTCGCAAACACCAGGTTGCGAGAAGATAATAAATACACATGAGACCATCTAATAGATGCATCTATCAAAATCATGAAATATCTAAAATTGGTCTTTACGATATGTGAATGGGCCCACAGATATTACCCTGCATACATTTTAGAAATGCTAGGGATTCAATTTCGATTTTAATTGTTGATGATCTAATAATTATTTTTCCTTCAGAACAATCAGCACAAGAAAATTCACTAAATTGAGAAATCTTCAAATTCTGCAATAAATATTCACATAAATTTGTAATTATTCTACGCATCATATTGTTCCTAGGATTGCCTAACTGATAATGCCAAATAATAAAAGTATTTGGATCATCAACTATTAAAATCAAGAGCTAACATCTTATTCACATGAATACTAATATATGTATAATACAAATCAGAAGAAAAAGTAGACAATTTTTTCAAAACACATTTTTCTCTAAATATTATTTTTGTGATATATAGATACTCAATATTTTTTTCATTTACAGTCTTAATATGACATTCATTTCGGTAAATATTTTTAAAACTTAATAAATTTGATTGAGACTTAGTAGAAAATAATGCATTATTTATAATTATGAATTTTGTTCCTCTAGGTAGTAATATAGTGGCTCTTCCAAAATCATCAATTAATTTAGGATTAACATTAGCATTACCCTTTATTAAATTAAAAAAATATTTCTTATTTTTAAGTATCATATATGTTGTTACACTATCAGCAAGACAAAAGTTTTCACTGTTCTCGAATCCAATCATTATTGCAATTTAAATTAAACTAAAAAAAAAAATTACTGAATAAAATAAAAAAAACATCATAAATAAAAAAAAAAAAAAATCATAGTTATATCCATTCTCAAAAATTTACTCATATTTTGTCAAAGAAGTCTGATAGGAAAAGATGTGTATAATGGTGAGATCATTGAAATATATTGCATTATAGTTTGAGTCAATAAAATTTGTCATAAAGCCATCACCTTGATAAGTCATATTTGCTTCTATATTTTTTTTCTTTTCCTTTGATAGATGTTTGATAAAATTTAACAAGATACTCAGCAGTATGACAAGTACGGGACTAATGTCCTTTTGGATGTGCCATATTGATAGCACAAATTTTCAATATTTTTGGTAAGATTATTTTGACTAACATTTTCTTTCCCTTTCTCATTGTCGTTAGGATTAATCCACTTCTGGTGATATGGATAATTATTGCGGCCTTTCCCACGGCTATGATTATGTCCGCAGCCATGGCCACAACCATAATTGTTTTTAGAATTGTTATGCATGGTTGCATTCACTTCAAAAAATGAAGTATTTCTACACATATTTGCATGCACGTCAGGGAATGGAGCAGTTCCAGTGGGATGAGATTCATGATTTTTCATTAATAATTCGTTATTTAACTTAGTCATAAGAAGACATGAAATTAATTGAGAATATCAAGTAAAACTTTTTCACGATATTGCTGCTGTAGGAGCACATTCGAAACGGGAAAAGTAGAAAATATTTTTTCCATCATATCTTCATTAGTAATACAGAGCCTAGAAAATAAATTTACTTGGGAACTGATTCTAAATATTGTTAAGTTATAATCACTTATAGATTCCGTAAGATCTTGCAATTTTAAATGCCTCCACCCATAACGAGGTTTGGGAAGAATTACTGTTTTCTGGTGGTCAAATTGATTTTTCAGGCTTTCCGCTTTGGAAAGAATTATTGTTTTTTGGTGGTCAAATCGATTTTTCAAGCTTTCCTATAGATCTGCAGAATCTTTTACGACTCACTTTTTAATCTTTCATGGATGTGATGACGAAGGAAAATCTTTGATCTTATCTTGGTTCGATGCAATATTTTCTTTTTTAATGGTATTTCCAAAACTCATAGAATCCAAATGAATTTTATGTCCAAAATTCATGAACTCATCCTTTGGTGTCCGACCTACTTATA
The DNA here is from genome assembly GCA_025175665.1 of Cinchona pubescens. Taxonomy (NCBI): domain Eukaryota; kingdom Viridiplantae; phylum Streptophyta; class Magnoliopsida; order Gentianales; family Rubiaceae; genus Cinchona; species Cinchona pubescens. Next base: position 1,667,839 of record JANKKI010000326.1, read on the forward strand.
TGCTTCTAATTGTACATCGACTCCTACGGAGCTCACTACATGCCACATGTGCTTAGCCTATTGGATGACTATTGTTTGTTTCATTAGCAGACAAAGGTGCGTTTTGTTGTGGCTGCAAATAACCTAAAGCGTCATTTTGTCAACTATGAAAAGTGGAGATAATGCGGTTTCTTTTCATATGCCATTAAAAACTCTGGGCTCCTTAGGAATTGGATAGCTAAATAACTGCTCCTTTTCCCTAAATAACACAAACGAAAAGGAAATTCCTTCACAATGAATAACACTCCTCATAACTGTTACTACTATCTGAAAAATAGGCATATGGTATTCATACTCCACATATTATCTCCTAGATACCAAAATATGATGATTCATTTTACTTTCAGCAGAAGGACATGTACATCCACCCGTTATTATACTTCTTCAAGATTGGAGAGTGCACAAAGATTCTTGATGAGTTTGATCAAACTTAAAGTTGGATGGAAGAGTTCTCAGCTTTCAGACTTCAACATTGATGCTGAACAAGTCCATTATGCCAAAGGCTTTCTGGCAGTGTGTATCCAGAGTTTCATTTGCTTCGGCTGGTGAAATGATAGTTGGCTCAACTTTTGAGTTGGGCAAACCCACTGGTGTGGCTGAACAAATTGGTAGGAAGAGCACCACCATGTGAAATAAGGACTTATAAGATGAAAGCCAGATATGCCAAAGCCCCTGAGCAGACCACAAGTCCAACTAAAAGTCCTTTAACTTCAGATTTGAAGAAGTCCAGCAAAACGTATCCATTGATCAGTATTACCAGGGCTGCCACTGTCCACACAGTCCTCTACAATATAGTTTAACATAGTATATGAGATATGAGGAAGGACTAAGGTGTTAGCTAAAAACAAATGAGAGAGGAGAAATAGATGCTACTTAATCGAAGTATTTGACAATATTTAATTGCTACCAGTAATGGATCATTAAGTGTGATTTTATTGTAATCTGCCAGGCAGCCTGTGACTTGCTATAATTTATTTGAAAAGAACATTATAAAGCATAAGCAACAGAGGAAGAACTCCTATGCTGTGTAAATTAGAGGTAAGTCAAGTCCCTACTTGTTTATTCTGATGCCACCTAATTTCGTTGGTATTAGCAAGGAGCCTAGGAGTGTTGCACCTTGATAACTGAGACGACACCATTTGGCTCGTCTACAAGTTTTCATCTTTAAATTACTCGACGAACCACGGGTCTTTGTCAAATTTCATGGGTATGTTCAGATTGGTTCAGTAAATGTCAACAACTATTCATATCCTCTGTCGACTAACAGAAAGCTGGTTCTGTAACATATTGAAAGAGATTATGGGCATCATTGCAGAAGGTTGTGAAGGTGATTCTAGAATCTCAAAAGAGTATTCTGATATGCAAAATTATCTAGTTCTCACTTCCTAGACTGGAGATAGAAAAAGGTGCTTTTAACATCATTAATGTTTACGAGGGCATTTGTAAACTTGTAGAAACAAAAATTCATTATAAATAATGCGTTCATGTCTTACCCCCATAGTGCTTCCAATTTTGAAGACTCCCATGACATGCTCATTGGATACCAGTGTGAGAAGCAAATCTCTATTTCAAATGGGATCTGCATACCCTGAAACACATTAAGCCATTCATTCAAAACATCCAATGAATCTTCAGATCTATTGAATTCAAGGTTAAGACAATAGCCACAATTACGGTTGGTATAATGGCACAACTTCTGGTAATCAATGATCGCATCCATTTCCGCATGCGAAGGTTAAGAAAACCGCCCATGATGAACTGTCCAGCATATGTACCAGTCATGGTGCTAGATGTCTGACCAGCTGCCAAAAGCCCAATGCCCCAGATATAGACAATAGGAATAAACCTCCACCATATCTCTCTTGAAGATATTGCCCTGCATTCACTAGGCCTATACTACTGGCTTGTGAAGTACCATAAAATCCCTTTGCAAAGACGGCTGTGACAAACAAATTAATAGTGAAAGAGACGAGAACAGCAATGGAGGACTCAATCGTGTAGTAATTGAGAGCCTCTTGGACCTGCCCTTTCTTTGTCTCTTATACACATTGGATGTGTATAAGTTTTGGAATCTCTTTTACATTGTGAGGGGTTATGACACAACCAACAACTCCCACTTATTTCTGAATTGTTTTTGAGCTCAGTCTTGGTAATAAAATAGTAAGACCTGCAAAAGGATCGAATCTTATTGATAAACAATATACGAAGAACTTTGGTCCATTCAACAAAAGGGATGCCAAGTGCAGCAAACTTCTAACCTAAATGAATTCTTTAGTGCTAGGCTTTGTCTCTCAGCAAACATCTAGCATGTGATAAGTGACATTGTTGTAATAAGAATTGCAAAAACAGCTTCTAGTTTTCTAACTCCATAGTTTTCGAGAAACAAGAAGATGAAACTGTTTGAGCCAACAAAACATACACTTTAACAAATAAAGCTGCATTTAGTGAATTATCAGAATCCTATTTCATCAAACAGTTTCAACTATGAGGAATCACCAATGTCTTGAAATAGGATTCCAAATGATTGAATATAGTTGCTGTAGAAAAAAATTTGGAAGCCAAATCGTACCTTTAAATGCTACATGAAGACATTATAAGAGAAGAATAGTGTCTCAGAAAAGCTATAAGTGATAGGAAAGAGAGATCTTGCAAGTATTGAATAATCCACATGATTCTCTTTGGACTTCTAAAGATTTCCTTTGGTACACATTTTTTCTAGATGAATTTGAGGTTTTACTTTTCAATTTTCTGTTTATCAACAAAGTGTACAACCATGACAAATTCTTGTCTGGCACTCAATAATATTAGTGGATCTCATGTAAACCTGCATCTTCCGGAAGACAGAGGTGTACAGAAAAATTTTCCTACAATCATTTGTTTTCTAAAGCAAAGAGTATACCAGTGCCTTGAACTTCAATAAATATCTCATTCTACCAAGATTACATTTAAGTCGAGCTAGCCCAAATACTATTTTAACTGAATTATCACCTAGTATAATCACTCAAAGGATTTGTCTAATTATCTATCTAAGGATGAAATATTATTAATCAATACAAATATCATTCTTTATCATAGCCATAACCAAACACATGTGACATGCCCTATTACAGCTCATGAACTTCTACCATAACTCACACTTACTCAAGTTCACCTAATTTGTTTAATCAGTTAGCTCCTCCTATTCCAAGTGGGACATCAAAATCATGACTAAAAACAAATTCTCTTCTTTTGATGATCTTTTTGCTAACCAATATATAAAGTCACTTTACCAAATTAAATTCCAACAAAAACAACCCAAAAATAAAATAAACCCCCTCACCAATCAGAAGCAGTGATGAGAACACCAGCCCAGAGTGGAAAGACCCCATGGCTCAAAATCTTGATAGCAATAGCACTTCCAATGACCTCCTGAATATCAGCACCAATCAAGGCCAGCTCAGCCATGAACCACAACAAAAGCCCAGCCCAATAGGGAAACTCCTCTCTACAAAGCTCAGCCAAGTGGCGTCCCGTGGCCACACCCAACCTCAAAGACAAGAGCTGGATCAAAAGGCCCATGAAAGTAGACCACATCAACAGCCACAACAGTGAGTAACCCGCAATAGCCCCCGCCTGGAAATCACTTGATCCAAGCTCCCGGATCAAGAAATGCCACGCTCATTAGAATGCCCGGCCCAGTCTAAAATTCCCATAGCTTTTTCCAAGAAAATGGTGGTGCTTCTTCTTCTTCAATGGAATGGGATGGCTCCTCTGCCAAATCAATTTCGGAAGGCAATAGTATTTTTTCTTGGTCTTCATCCAAATAATCATGGGTTGATGAAGATGATGATGATAAAGGTAGGAAGATATTGTAGGATTCTTGATCTTCTTCTCTTTCTTTTTGGTGATTGTGGGTTGCATATGGTGGAGGGATCATTGCTGTTTACTTTAGTTACTACTGAGGTTGCTGATTACCATGTTTTTTCGATGAAACTAACGATCTTGAATTCGGATTGCTTTGTATTCCATTCCAAATGCAATTAATGTTAATCTGTTTGTTTTCCCACCTTATTTTGGGCTAGTTTTTGGGGTGTGGGGAACTTTTAAGGAAAGATATTGGGATTCAGATTTTCGGTCGCGCACTACAGTACAGAAAACGTGTCACGTTGCAGTATATCATTTGGGTTAATAACACTTTGCCCCTTGCATAACTAGGAGGTAATTATATTTTATTTCCTATACTATAAAAATATACATTTTACCCCCTATTAACATTATTCATCTATTATTAATAGTAAATCATTAAGAAAATAAGTTATCTGACTAAAATACTCTTGGTACTATATTTTGGTAGTGATGTAATGATTATTTAAATATAACTAAAAATGAACGATATAATATTTTAATATAATCTATATTAATATATTTCTTGGTCAAATTTTTAAAATTTTTGAATTTCATTTTCTATTAATTCGAATGTGAATGTTTAACTATAGTGGTAGAAAAATTCTTAAATGGACTGATTTTCTATTGAAAATTTTTCTTTAAAATTATTGTATAAAATATATTTTTTTATATAATTTTGTGATTTTTTTATGTCTTTTAATATTTTACACTTTTAATATTTGACCTAACCTGTGCAAATTGTGGTGTTAGATATAATATAATTTAATATTTTATTAATTTTCACTTCCTACCAGAAGTTGTGATATTATGCTTACTTGTGTAATTGCTGTCTCTTATACACATCTTTATAACTATTGACATCCAATTAAATACATGAAAAATCAAAATATAATACCAATAGTATTTTAGTCATTTAATTATATTTTTTTAATATTTTAAAATTTTTAAAGGATGAAAATGTAAATGATAGGTAAAGTATATATTTTTATGGTTTATGGGACAAAATGTAATTACATAACTAGTTCAAGGATAAAGTGTTATTAACCCTATCTTTTGACTTGGCTCAACTAATATTCAACACCTTAACAACATTTAGATTTTTACCCAAATTGCGGATGTTCGCAATTTTGCATGTTCAATTCCAAAGTACTCCTGATTTTGTTTGTATGGCCCTTGAGCCAGACTTCACTCTTTCTCAATAATGGTCTTCTGGTTTTATTATCCAATATAATATATATATATATATATATATTAAATGACTATATATATGTTCCTTTTACTACATTTGCATTTTTTACTGGTGCACAAAAATTATAAGGTGATAGTTTGTTCATCTTCCACTACGCATCATTGAGTGCCAGACAAGAATTTGTCATGGTTGTACACCTGTCTCTTATACACATCTAGAATTGTCCTGTCTCTTATATTCATCTAGAAAGTATAAGAGACAGCAATTTTTAAGTCAATCTTTCAGAATTTTTATTTTTAACTAAATCTCTAATCAGAAAAAAAAAAAACTTACCAAAAAAGGGGAAATTCAGGTATTATTAGAGACGATTTTTGTAATCAAAATACTGCATCAATAGAGACTACTCGACTTTTATATTCAAAATATTGGACGTTTAAACTAGGTTATTTTAGCAGATAGAGATGGCTTATATTATTGGCAATGAAGGTGGGTTTGGAATTGTTATATTGCCTGCTTTTGTTGAGGAAGAGTTTTGACAGAATAAGATGCAAGGATAGCAGGGAAATGAAGTAAAACCAGGACAATTCCTCGAGTGTATTACGATGAGATTAGACTATGTTTGTGGATTAAATTTTGATTATTCATTTCGTACCGTGATTTTGATATGACAATTGTTGAGATGATTAAAAAACAAAAAAGTCTTGCTACTTTTCAATCATCAACAATCACAAACACTCGTTTCGCAACGAAGAGTGAGTAGAAAGATTTTTTCATGATTGTGATGCATAATTTTCTAATCCACTTCACCACTTTATATGCAAAGCCATCACAGATAGGACCAGGCTACCATTTCCATTAAGTAATTGTCTCTGTTTTTACGGTGTACTTGGTAAGAAATTTTGAGTTGATAGGTAATAGTTCTTTGGATAGAAAAAGTCTTTGTAACTCATTGTCTATAACACACATCTAGATGTCATTCATTATAAATCTTATACACATCTACTTTTATTTTAAAAATCATTTAAATTATTGTAATACCTAGCCAGAGTGAATAGCATACACAACTTGCTCGTTTGGATGGCTAGTTGTCGTGATCTTGAGCGTTGCCAATCCCATGTTCCCAACATTATCTACTCTTGTTGACAATAATGCAAATAAAGATGTCTTTAAACCCCACCCCAAAAAAAAAGGACCACCAAGATGACAATGGTAGACAATTCAGAAACCCAAAAAATAAAATCACGGACAGCAAACCCACCAAAACTTTTGATTACCCAAAAATTTCCGCTGAAGGATGCTTTCTCGTCTTTATTGATAGTTAGAGTTTGACGTAAAAGATGCTCAAGTAGCGAGTATGCATGCTGCATATGATCTTTATGTTAATATATGCTTACTTAAAAGGGACATAACCTCTCTGTCTTGATCTCAACCTGTTCACAAAAACCATATATAATAGGATGAAAAATCATTTACAAAATTATAAAGTGAATTGGATATCACTTGTTAAGGTTAATTTATATAACAAAATTATATTATTCAACAATCTCGATTTTAGATATTTGGTCGAATTTTTTTTTCTTTTAATGATGTAGTGACTTTATCACTTTGTATAAATATAGTGATATTATAATATACATGATGCACCAAATTAATAGCCTTTTTTTAACAGTTAAATATCCAGAAAATGAAAAATCCTAACGACCTTTTTTTTTATTAGACTCGTTTGGCATTTGGTTGCATTACGGATGAAATCATTCTCATTATTTTATCATATCTTTTTCTTTCGAACCAATATTTATCCACATACATTGTGCACATGGTTAGTGTACTTAATTGGTCGTAGGGCCTCCATTTGCATGATTAAGAATTTTTTTTATCAAAAACTAATTAACGATTTTTCTTTGTAAATTTCATTCCTTTTCTTGCCCAACAACCATTTTCCTTCTTTTATTATGTGAAAATTTTTCTGCTACTATGGTTCTTTAATTGCTTAGATTGAAAATACCTTTTAGTATTGTGCAATAAGTAAACAAGCATTTACCAAAATAACAAAAGGATTGGACAAATAAGTGTCTTTCTCGGGCTAATCCAGCATCTCACCCGATTTTGGTTGGAGCCCAGCTTGCTTACATACATTGCACAGAGCTCACTTATGTTTTCAGTTTCTAAGACAACTGTGAAGCTTTATGGTAGTTGATCTACCAATAGAAGCCTATCTGGAATGGATGATCGACTTTGGTATGATCCAAATTAAGGTCTTCTATTCTATATGCATATACGAAATTTCATTTATAATTGAACAACAACTAAGATATTTACTCATTTACTAACACTGGAGGCTGTAAACTTTTTGTGGAATTGTTCAAGAACTCTCAAATAAGTCTTTGAGAAACAGTTCCTATTTGTGGAATTGCCTTATTCAACAGTTTTTGGTTATAAAGATCAAACATTAAATTTCATTGTTTTTAAACTTGAACCGACCAAATTCAGAATGGGCACAAGAGAATGTTGAATGACTGGTTGTCTTGGTCTGCAAATAGCTTCCAAAGGCTTGAGTTTTGGAAGGCTAAAACCTTTACCTTCAGTCATATCCACCAATTCTTCACTAATTCTCTCCCACTCAAATGCCTGAACAAGTATCCCCAACACCAATTCAAGAATCCTAGTTCCCAGTCCAGCACCAGGACATCCCCTCCTTCCAGCACCAAATGGCATTAGACTATAAAGATCATCCTCTCTCCTCCCTTGGTGCCTTTCTGGTATAAAACTCTTCGGGTTCTCCCACAACTGGGGGTCTCTGTGAATGGCCCATAGATTTACCAGCAACATCAATACCCTTTGAATGTCATAACCTCCCACTGTACAATATTTTGAGGCTTCATGAGGGATCATAAAGGGGATTGGTGGATACAAACGCAGTGTCTCCTTGACTACATTTTGTAGGTAAGTTAACTTTGGCAAATCTTGTTCTTCTAATAGCCTGCCTTGTGGAACATTATGATCATCTATTTCAGCTTTGATCTTCTTTATTGCTTCTGGATGGTTTAGGAGCAGAGCCATTGCCCATTCCATTGTTATTGATACTGTATCTGTTGCTGCAATCAATAACACCTGAAAAATATCAAGGTGAAAGAAGCAATCAATCCCTTTTTTTTCTTATGATAAATAACTAATGCTTGTTCCATTATATTTGAACAAAACTATATATGATAAAAGAAAATCATGTCCTAACAAATAAATCCAAAATCAGTTTCTGTATCACACATTGTTGATTTACAATGACCTGTATTGAAATCAGTGGTTGAAAGTCGTGAATATATCCCTGACCGTGGTGGTGATGAACATTCTATCACTATTAGATAATAAATTTGTCCAAAATTATGAAAAATAAGGTGAAAATCACAAATTGTTGCTTGTACATTAGTTTAAGGAAATTAACTAGCAAAAATAATCCTCATACTATAATTTTAGTTTATATTCTAGGATGTATATAGGCTAATGATGGTGTATCAATATCGGATCAGAAGGACCGTTCCGGATATGATTCGGCCGCCTCAACCAGAGTCTTTGAACCATGATTGAAATCTCCCACAAATTTAGTTATATCTTATGTGAAACTTTTAACATTTATTCCCGTCTAATGATGCCAACGTGTTTCAGTCAACTAGTCTAATATAACTGCACTGATATGATAGAAGCACAAAATGGATCACTTACCATTACAATTCCTTTGATGATCTGATCTGTGTAGTATCCAGGTTCATCTTGTTGCAAAGAAAGTAAATGATCAATCATGGTGGTCTTCTCTACCTGTCCTTGGCTTCCATTTGCAGCAGCTGATAAAAGCTGCCGACGCTCATCTACCAGGTTTTGTATAAACTTATCAACCCTTTTCATCAAAGTTGAGAACTTTTTCTCCACACCCTTAAAATCCATCCACCTCAAGATAGGCAAGTAATCCCCCAAATTTGATCTCACACTATTCACAAGCATCTCCTTGAAAGTTAAAAACTTAGTCTTTCTAGCCTCTTCATCATCAGCTGCATCCTCTCCATAATACCTCTTTCCAGCCAAAGTCATTGACAGGATATTGAAGGTGAGTTCAGCAGAAATGGAAGTCAAGTCCACTTTTGCTGATCCTCCATCAACATTGCACTTCTGCATTAGTCCACTTAGGAGAAGCATCACTTCCTTCCTTCGCGTGCTGGCGAACGAAGCCATTCGCGCTGGAGAGAAGATCTCTAGCGCTGCTAACTCTCGAAGATTGCGCCAATGATCTCCATAAGGGGCTACACTGATTGTAGTGTAGTTGTAACTGAAGTGTTTCGAAGACATCGTTTTCGGCCGATTAGCAAAGATAATGTCATTCTTGGTGAAGCATTCTTCGGCAGCTGATGGGGAGGTGACAATCAGGACCTTGCGAACACCTAGTTTTAGAAGTAAGATATCACCATATTTGGTGCAAAGTGATTGCAGAGTTTGGTTGAGTGGCTCTTTGAGAAGATGACTTGGAGGTGGCCTATTAGAGGAAGTGAAGGTGGGCTTGGGGGTTGGTTTTTCCGCAATGCTTGATTTCTTATGAATAAACTTAAGATGAAGAAAAGGAAGATTGCCAGACATGCAATGAAACAATGAGAAAATTCCATTGTTTCTTTGTTGTTGGGGCCAAATTTATGTAGCCATACAGGATATATAAAGAAGATGATGAAAATTTTTTGGGTACCACACCTACATGATTGATTGAGAATGTGAATTTGGAGTAATCATACGGTTGAATTAGTCGGTACGTAAAAACATAATTACTTGAAAGTAATCATTCAATTAATGTTCCTTATATTTTTTTTTCACTATAAACATTGAAAAATTTGACTATACACATATCAATATAGGGTAATGATACCGTACACAGGGTATTTTGTTAGTTGTCAACATAGTGTAAATTTAAAAAAAATTTATGTAAACCAAATTTATGATATAATATAATAAATCTCTCAATTTATATTATTTCATATCAATCCTTATTCATTTAAATAATATATAATATTATATTATAGATTTTATCTATAAAAGAATTTTCCATAAATCCACAAACTAGATAAGATATTTTATGTAGGATAACTTGATTATCCATTCAAAATGAAGAAGAAATTTCTACCATTGACATAACATTGAAAAGTGAACGTATAAATTATTATGATCGGATCGAAACAGTTCTATTGAACAACAAAAACATGTATAATAGACAAAAATTTAGGTAGATTTGATATCTTTTGGAATGGTGGTCCTTTTTCAAATTATGGGCATATAATCATCGATATAAGATAATTTTTAAAATTTAATTTTGATTACAAAATCTAAAATACAATTAAAAACTTAATCTACCTAAATATTTTCCTTGTAATAAGAGTCTGTCTGTTATAACAAACAAAATTTTTGTCTGCAAGTAGAATTTTCAAATAAAAATCATGTCTGAGCCAATTATTGGGCATGTCCATGATGGAAAGAATTCTGTCACCTTACCCTACTCTCTGAATTATATTGGTAGGTGTAATTTTCTTTTCTCGGATTTGTCGGAAAAGGTATTTTATGTCCAGTAATTTTTATATGTATCGATATTATAAATTTTTTAATTTATATTTTTTATATTATTTTATAAAATAATGTAAAATAATGTGAAAAAATATAAAATAAGAAATTAATGATATTATACTATAAAATCGATCTATTTAACAATTTTTCTTTCATGCCAATTCAGTAAGTTTCAAATTAGGAAAATATTTAGTTAGACCGATTTTTGTTTCTTGACTCACACAAGATTAAATCTTAAAGAATCTTACTTATATCATTGATATCATAAATTTTCTAAAGTTTAATTTATACCATGTGAGCCTATAAAACGGATCTACCTAAATATTTGCCAAACTACACTAATTTTTACTACTCATAAATGGTGAAACTGTGAAAGAAATCTCGAGACTGGTTACAAAAGTGAGCTGTCCAACTTCCATGAGAAAGATCTTTTTCAGTGGTCAAAACACAGACAAATTTGATTTCAGATGGGCATTAGGAGCACACGGCCAAAAATCAATAAGCAAATTATGATAATAATGATGAACTGATTGATTTGTTGAAAGTGATAAACTGGACATTCTGGATGATTTAATAACCGAGACCAAATTTCAACTCCAATTTAAATGATTTTATTATGTCTCTTATACACATCTAGATGTGTATAAGAGACATGATTAATCAAATTGTTATATCAGGTCTGGCTTATACACACTAGAACTATTTTTCTTTTTGGGACGATGTCTTCTAAACACTAGAGATCAGACAGCTACACCTGTCTCTTATACACATCTAGATGTGTTTAAGAGACAAAACCTGATAATTTCCTTTAGATTTCTTTTTTCTTAGGAAAACTGAATGGATGCTCTCACATTAAGATGGTTCATTTCAATTTCACATCTAAATGTACTAATCTAAATCGATGGTCCTATAATATAATTTCTCTGATATCGTTTTCTTCTAGATGTGTTATAAGAGACAGCTATAAATAGAAAGGGGGGCGTCTTTTGAAATGGATTGGAGCACATCTAATTATGGAAACAGATCAATTATCAATGTGGAATGCAAAATAATTAGAGCACTGTCAATTATACACATTAGATATTATAATCACGTTAAAATTTGAAAGAACATTAAAGGGTATTTTTTAATTTTTAGTCTATTATCTCATCTAATCAAAGGAAGATTATGATAGTTGAGAATTACTGTAAATGGATACACATCTTTATTGTTTCTTTTTGGTTTTTTGCAAAATTGATATGTATTTTAATCAGTATACACCAATCAAATGTGACAAATATTTTGAATATGGAGAGAATAGTCACTTTTGGTGAAATGTGAAATAAGTTTAAGGATGTTCTGATCTCGCTCTTTGTAATAGTGTCGAGTGAGCTCTACTAAAACTTCAAACTACATTGCAAAGCACACTTGACAGAGTGTGTCTCTTAGTGTGAAAGAGATAGAAAGTCGAATTAAAAGATTTTTAACCGTGAAATAATCTGTCTACAATGGCAATTCATATAATATTTGTCTCAATTGTCAGCCCCTCCTGTGTTCCAATAAATGCTTATTTGACTACTGGAAAGAAAATATCTCATTCTTTACACCTAGAAAAAAAGGGGGGAGAATTTGATAAATACACATCTAATCTATTCAAGTATAATTGCCATATACTAACAACTATTGCACAAACAATGCCAGAGCTTCACCTTCATCCAGCAGAACATATTGCCATTAGGGAAACACCTAGCATCACCTTCATCCAGCAGAAACATTACCATTAGGGAAGCACCTTGTCCAGCAGCAGAATCGCCGTGCCATCTCAATATAGATGTTCATCTCCAGAAACAATAGATTTACAAATTTCAACCATACTTCAAAACCCCTGTAGTTGTACACTTATGCAGATTTTAGTTTTGAGTGTGTACGTATCTGTCCTCTTATAACATTATTTGGAGTACAACATGGAGAAAATGTTGCAGCGTACCACTCTTCAAGGGGTACGCTGATCCAATTTGAAAAAGGACCACCACCATGAGATATCAGATACAAGATAAATGCTAGATATGCAACAGTTCCAGCACAAACCAGAAAACCAAACAGCCATCCATGAACTTCAGAGGAGAAAAAGTCTAGCAAAAGATACCCATTAATTACTATCACCAGAGCAGCCACAGTCCAAGCTACTTTCTGCAGCATAAATAAATAACACAAGAACATGCAAATCAAATAGCTAGTTTCTGGTATTTAATGCGATTCAGACCGGTTATGCAATAGTTTATGCAAAAAAAGTTGACAAATCAGAGGAATTGTTGAATTACCTCAAGAGTCTGCCCAATTCTTCAAAGACTCCCATCACCTGTTCCTTGGAAACCAAGGTGAGAAGTGGGATAAGAGCGAAAGGTATCTGTATGGATTGTAGCACATTCAGCCATTCATTTAGGACATCCAGCGAGGATTCGGATCTGTTGAAAATAAGGGCTACCACAATAGTTGGTAAAATGGCACAACTTCGAGTAATCAATGCTCTCAGCCATTTCTTAAGGCGAAGGTTAAGAAAACCTCCCATGATAAACTGGCCTGCATAAGTTCCAGTTATGGTGCTACTTTGTCCGGCTGCTAATAATCCAATGCCCCAAATGTAGAGAATGGGGAACAATCCTCCACCATATTTCTCTTCAAGGTATTGTCCAGCATTTACTAACCCTATACTATCAGCTTGTTTACTACCATAAAATCCCTTAGCAAAAACAGTAGTTACAAATAAATTGATCATGAACGAAACAAGAAGGGCGACTGAAGATTCAATTCAGTAGTAATTGATTGCCTCTTATACCTGAGATATCTTTTGGGGTCAATTTTCCTTGATTGTCCAAGAGGCAATCAATTACTACTCAATTGAGTTCTTCACCTTCGACCATTCAGTGCTGTCTCTTATACACATCTAGATGTGTATAAGAGACAGTTTTGGAACCAAAAGACCAATTAGAACTTCCTTTCTACTGGGCTTTGCGTCACCAAACATCCAAGCAAATGATACAGCCATGGTTGAGATAAGAACTGCAAAAACAGCTTCCAACTTCCTCACTCCATAGTTCTCGAGAAGCAAAAATATGAAACTGTGAAAAGATCCAAATTATAAACAAAAGAACTAAAAAGTACTTTAGTCAACAGAATAATAAATCTCAGCTGCAATTGGTTCCAGAACCAGTATATTAGCTACACAAATCTCTGGTGCTAGTTTCAATTTGCTGAAGAATAACATGAAATAGGTGATAATTTGCAGAAGCAGATAGATCATAAATCAGGTAGAATTAGCAAAACAATCTCAGCATAGCCATCTAAAAACAAAGCAGCCTACTACTTAGTCAATTAAACACATCAGATAAAGTGTAGTAACTTTACATAAAGTCTGTCTCTTATACACTTCTAGATGTGGACAGGGACACGACACATTTTTAAGCATAACCAAATTTCCCCAGAAAAAAAAAAAAAAAAACATTTCAAACCAATACATTTCAAGCATCACCTTGTTACTTAGTAACAGAAGTATAAATTTTTAAAAAATCATTAAAACAAAAAAGCCAGCAAAACTAACTTCCCAAATTCAAAAACCCATAAAAGATTTCAGAAAATCACCAAAATTCATTAAAAAATGAAATTTTGCTAAGAAAATTACCAATCAGATGCAGTAATTAAAACTCCAGCCCACAAAGGCAACACCCCACGGCTAAGTCTTAATAGCAATAGCACTCCCAATAACCTCCTGAATATCAGCTCCGATTAAAGCAACCTCCGCCATGAACCAAAGCACAAGCCCAGCCCAATAAGGATACTCCTCCCGGCAAAGCTCCGCCAAGTGTTTTCCGGTTGCCACCCCAATCCTCGCCGATAAAAGCTGGATCAATAGGCCCATTGCCGTAGCCCACATTAATAACCATAACAAAGAATAGCCCGCAATTGCACCCGCTTGTAAATCCCCTTCCAAATTACCCGGATCTAAAAACGCTATACTCATCAGAAAACCCGGACCCGTAAATGCTATTAACCACAGCTTCTTGAATGAGAACGGTGGCACTCTCGAGTAATCTCCGCCGTTGATTTCGTCTGATTCGATATCCATTATCACAATCTTTTCTCGTGATTCGTATGCCACTTCTTCTTCTTCTTCCTCCTCTTCTGCTAAACATTCTTGTTCTGATTTTGTCTGCTTTACTAGATCAGACATTCAAACTTTTTCTTATCAAAAAAGAACCTTAGAAAGATCACGAAATAGAAGAGGCCTTAAATATTAAACTCTCTTTTAAGAATCATTTCGTTGGCATGAGTTTAAATGCTTATCCAATATAACAGTTTGTAGAATAAAGCATAAGTCACAGGTAATTCTCGACAAGAGATTGTTAGGGTTTGGGCTATGAGTTAATACAACTGTGTTCCCGTATATGCTTTTATTTTATGTACCTAGTTTTTTTCTTTTGGGTGGGGTGGGGTGGGGTGGGGGAGGGGAAGAGATATCTTTTCATAATGTAGAGTAATAGTAATTTCACAATTACAAACAGATATAAAAATATATCTCAATAAATCTAAAAATCTAAATCTATATAGATTTAAAAATTTAAATTTAACTTCTGAGGATTGAACAGGTCTCGTATCATATCTCGGACATGTCACTAAACTTCTGATGTAAGGCACAAAAACAAATTTGGTCAGCCATTAAATGGGGATTCTCCGTAATTTCACAAATTAATGACATAAAAACTTGCAGAATCGATATAAAATGAACCTTTTTTTCAAGAGATAATTCACTAAAAAGATAATTGTTGGCTGGTTTTGATACACAATATTAGAATTTCGAAATAATTAAATTGAATTGAACCTAATATTGTTTTTACGAAATATTGTCATTAAATTTTCAAACAATATATATATATCGTGACAATCTCTTCAAAAGTTTAATACTTCTAGTTCAGAATTAATATCATTTATTGAAAACTAAATTTTTATGTTTTTTATTTCAAACTTCAAACACAATATTTGTTTAATGTCTAGAGAAATAATATTAAGTAACATAATTTAGTTAGAGATAAAATATTAAAAAAAGTAAATTTGTTGTTAGTAAATATATTATGTATAAATGAGAGTTTATTTCAATATAGCACTTTTCGATATATGTGAGAGAGAATAGTGAAAAAAAATTAATCTTTTCGTGATTAAAATAAATTCACTTCAATATTATTCAAAAAAATCGATATATATATATATATTTAAATAAATTCACTTCAGTATTAATCAATAGTCAATATAGTTGCTAGATGTGTATAAGAGACAGGGTAAAAATAGTGGCAACTATTCCTTTTAGAAATCATTCCTTTTAACACAAGTGGATTGATCTTGTATAAGATTTAAAGATGGGACCGTAAAATTTCCCAAAATGAAGAATTCTACAGTCCCTTTTAGGGACACTATTCTCTTGGCTTTAAAATTTTGTATATTACAAACTTTTTAATTATATGTTGTTATACTGTACAAGTATTTAAAGTACAAAAAAAATAGTACCATAAAAGGGAGCCTAGAATTTCGTAAAATATCCATCCTTTAATTTTAATTATTTTTGACAGCCTTCTTCTTTAACATGAAAAGAAAGTAGCCATGGCTACCAGAGAAGTGCGGCTCGCCCTTCTACCACCACAAGCCACCACCTTCAAGGACGGTTTATGGTAAAACACACCTTTACATTCAATTTTGCAAGTAGATCTAAAATCTGAACTCCAAAAAAGCAGCCAAAAGTTACCGAAAACAACCTAAAATCAAAATCAGAACTGAATGTGGAGACCATAATGATCTTCTTCCCAAAATCAAAGCGAATCCCACCACAACTTCAATGTCGCAAAACAATGTAGTCTTCAACTAGATGGTTTTCTTGAGAATCTAATCTAATTTTACTATCAAATTCAACAAAATTATAGCCTCAACATATTGTCCAAAATAAAAAATCAATCTACAAGATTTCTCTACAATGTCGCTATTGGCCACTTATCTTGCCCAAAAAATTAACAAAATTTTCAATCAAAAATCAAAATCCAATGGATCTAGGATAAAATAATATACATCTTGTGGAGTTTTAACAGTTGGGTCCAAATCCAACTTGTGGAATTTTAACAGTTGGGTCCAAATTCTGCGTAATTTATCCACCCCCGGGTTTTCCCCTCTTTCCATCTTCTGTCTCCTCCTTATCTACCAATTAACTCCTCCTCTTGCAGTGTCCTACCCCACTACCTTCCCGCAAAGGCTGCAACCCTTTTCCCTTGTAATGTCTCTGACCTACAACCCTTTCTTCCCCTGCAACCCCTCTCATGCCACCTCCTTGCAGCCTCCTTCTCCTGCCTTACAATCCCTCCCACCTTTGTGGTCATAATTTCACGATTGTGTATGTATATATCAACCTATGTGCTATATGAGTAGAAGAAAGAAAGGAAGAAGAAGAGTTAAAAAGTGCAGAGATTTGGCAAGCTAGGAAAGACAAAAAGATGTTGAGATGGTAATTAAAAAGTTGGAAACTACGTGACTAAATCAAATTGGTTGTTCAATGTTCCATATTTCGGATCATCCGAACCAACGTTATACTCAATTGTATAAACTTTTCTTCAAATATGAATGATAATATTTGAAAGTTTTTTTTATTAGTTTTTGTTTAAATACTTGAAATATATTAGTAGCTTTAATTTAAAGAATAATAATGTATAGATTATGGATACAGTAAGGGACATACTAACCGATTAAACTAATCCAAATCGAACGTGAACTAAGTGGATGAGTTTAGATAAAAAGTTTAATTTTGGTTTGAAATCGTAAAAACTTGTATAAAAAATTTGGTTCAAAATTTTTTTAAATCAGTCCAAATCGGATCGTGAGCTACACCCCTAACGATAATCTAACGATAATATGAAAAATAATTTATCCTTTCCTGAATTGTGCAGGAAAATCAACTCAAAATTCTTACACATCTACAAATTGATCATCAGTATGTATATGAATTATTTTTCTTTTTGGTTGTAGCAAAAAAAGAAATAGTTGCGAAGAATAAACCAGTAGTTGTGATAATTCATGCTCTTGATTGACATTGGACAACTTGTTATTGTTTGGTTCTAGACAATTTTTATAACTGAATAAAACACAGGATGTTTTAGGTGCTAAGGCATGAAAATAAATTAATGAGAATTGTTTGTATATTTTTTGGTACTGTTAGGTCAAAAACGATAAAAAAAAATTAATTTAAATATTGATCATGCTATTGTGTAAGTAAAAGTATTAAGATGAATGTAAAATAAGTGTGTTGAAATGTAAATTGGACTTATAAATGATTGTCGTTCATCACGTCTATTAACACCTGTCTCTTAAATTATTCTCTTATACACATCTTGTGTAGAATGATTGACAAAGAAATTTAAGGTTGATTTTGGAGTTAAAACTCATAGTTGAAGATTAATTTGCAAAGGAAATACTTGGAATCGAAAACAAACTTGAATTCAACTTATTTGAAAGGAAATTTTACAAATTATACAAGGAAATGCTTGTTAAAATATATAAAATGTTTGTTGAAATGTACAAACTGCTTGCTGAAATGCATAAACTCTTTTTTAAAATACATAAATTGCCATTCGATATGTATCATAAAGACATCTAAAATGAACATAAACTTGTTGAAACAAAGTAAATTGCCTAAAACTAGAGTTTACTACTTAAAATTAGAGATTTTAAGAGATTAAACTATTTGATTTGACTGATTTTTGTTGGAGTTTGACTGTTCTCCCTTTCTTGAATGTTTCTTGGTTTTCATAAGCTTCTTTCACCTTTAAAAAAAAAATATCATTACATTTAAATTTAAACTTTTCCATCTTCTATCCACTTGACTATTTGTTTCTATGCAAAATTTTAGTTATTTGACTTGTCATAGTGATTATAAGAGATCCATTCTTGCTATTATACAAATCCAATTGTTTATAAGAGACAGTAATTAATCGCACTTCTCTGGTAATAATGTGCTAATCGGTATTGTTGGTATTGACATATTTATACCAATTTATTACCTTATTGATTTAATAATGATACTCAATCGACACTATTAATATCATTACAATTGATATAGATACAACTGATATCAACATGAATTCATCTTTATCAGCAACTATATTGACTATTGATTAAACTGAAGGATTTGTACCGACAAGAATATAAATCACAACTCTAGGGTCCATGTTCAAACTGTTCTTCTTGATAAAGCTTTACTCACATTGTGTTACTTCCGGACGAGTACAAGAATTAGAGAAATATTTAGATAGATCTGATTTTTTATTTAATTTATAAATTTTGTAGTGTGGATTAAATATTATAAAATTTATGTCATCAATTGATGTAAATAAGATTTTATAAAATTAATTTTTGATCTGAAAGATTTACATGTGAGATTCAATAGGTAGGATTCAAAATTGGATGTGTGTTAGTATTTTTCAAAAAATTAACCGCAACTGAGGAGATTGCTTCAAATGACTAAACATGATAAAAGATGATGATTTGACTTGAGAAAATTTTGCTACAAGTTCTTGAATTGTAAACCTTTCATGAACCAATTAAAAATAGTTGAATTATATTTTGATGACCTTTTACTTATACACATCTTTTCCTTTACCCTTTAATACTTGTACCTGTCTCTTATACAGATTTTACAACAGATCATTATCTCTTATACACATCTAGTTCTGATAAAGATTTTATTGAATGATAATTTTCAATCTCTAGAATTAATTCTCGGGGACAGGAAGCTATGCCTTCCAATGTGGTGTCATAAGAAATTTTAAGCCGCTCATTTTTGTCAAACTCATTGCGGTATCCATTGAAATTGAGGGAACTATTTGCCTATTCATGGCCCTTCCTATATCCATTGAATTTTGGGTTAATAACACGTCTATTATTAAGTTATTTATAAAATTATATTTTATCCTCTAAAATATAAAAATATATATTTTATCCTCCATTCATACATTATTCATTCTTTCAAAATTTTAAAATATCAAGAAAATTTAGTTAAATGACTGAAATATCCTTAGTATTACATTATAATTTTCATATATTTAATTAATTTTCGATGGCTTATACACATCTAGATGTGTATAAGAGACAGACATTACAAGGGAAAAGGGTTGCAGCCTTTATAGTGAAAATGTGACAAAACGGTTGAACTATATTATATTCTACATCGCACTGTCTCTTATACACATCTAGATGTAAAAATACAAAATATTAAGAGATATCAAAAAAATCAAAAAAAATTTATAAAAAATATATTTTCATACAATACCTTTAAAGAAAAATTTTTGATAGAAAATGAGCCCATTTGAGAATTGTTCTACTACTATAGTTAAATATTCAAATTTTAAATAATATAAAATGAAATCCAAAAATTTTAAAAATTTGATAAAGAAATATATATTGATAGATTATATTAGATATTATATAGTTTGCTTATTTTTTAATTCATTATTACATCGCTATCAAAATTTAAATGTATAAAGAAATCTAAATATAGTACCAAGAGTATTTTAGTCATTTAACTAGATTATTTAAATGATTTTAATATTAGTAATAAATGAATAGTATCAATGAGGAGTAAAATATATATTTTTATAATTTAAAGAGATAAATTATAATTATTTACCTAATTTAAGGGACAAAATATTATTAACCCTTATCTTTTTGACTTGTTTGGCATCCACTAGTACTACTGTTACTGCCGTACTCCCATATGTGTGGTTCATTTTAAGCATAGTCTTTGGCACTAGAACCAGAAGTCAGCTTGTCTCCACCGCTAATCTAAAAGGCCTAGCAATTGGCAATGCCACTTGTCAAATGAGAAATTTTTATATGGAGTCAATATGTAATTTTTGAGTTTATGTTAAATTATATTATTTACTATTATTTTAAATTTAAATAGTTGGGTATTGAATAGTATAATTTAATATAAATTAAAAAATTTATAATATTATATCATAAATTTAAATTCAATTTATGTAAGATTTTTTACTTAACAAACGATGAAGTTTCATTTTCAAGTAGTTCTAATCATCCAACATAAGGTTCTCACAAGTTACACCATTTTATACAAAACGCACTTGAGATCAATTGGACCTTTTTCTCGAGAATGAATTACTATTGTACATGTTTGGTATAGGGTTCTCTCCATTCCCACATATGAGCCAACTTTTTCTAGGCTTTTGAGTTGGAACTAATAAAAAATAACAGATTACTTTGAAAAATGACACGATTGTATGCATAATTAGAACCTAATGCCATACGATCAAAGGTGACTATGCCTATGTTAGAAAGGGAATCGACAGTTAAAGAGCGAAGGCCATTGTGGGTAACTTAGTTGCTTATGGACGAAAAAATCGAAGTGGCTCACTGTTATATATATTCAGTCTATCTAACAATGCCTACACGTAGATAATGAAAATATGCAACTACATAATACGAATCACGTAGAGCAATGTCCAAATGAACAATATCAAGCCATTCCTAGACGAACTCGTATGTGTACCTACAATTTATAGTTAAAATAAATAAATAAATTAACCTAACATTGAATTAATAGGCATAGGTGAAGAATAGTAATAATAGTTCAACAAATCGAAATGCTGGAGGGGCCGGATGAGTTTAATTAAGTACTCTACCTCTATTTTAAATAAGTATCAACTAAAATTAGCACACACGTATTAAGGAATTATTAAATTATATTAATTTTATAAAAATAAAATTAATGTGATTAAATTACCTCTTTGTATTAATATCCAAAATATAATTTTTTTCTCTCTTAATATGATACGTAAAAGTTAAACAAATATAATTTAATATTTTTTTAATTTTTTAAAGTGATAAGATAATTTAGTACAAGACAACTTAATTTAAAACAATAGTTATTTTGAAACAAATAAAATACCAATTAAGGTAAAGCTATGCAAATTGGACTGAATCGTTGAATAATTGGGCAATTATCATCATGCGCTCTTTTTGGAGTATTTTGTTTTTCTTCGCCAAACGTTTTGGGAGCATAGAAAAATGCCACTCACAATTTACAGAATGATGAATCCAGATCACTAACAAAGAAACAATTTTTCTAGTTTCTTTTTGCCTGTAAATTTTACTACTCCTTCATGAGCTCACTCAACGACAGCCAAGAAGATCCACCATCTTCCATAGCATTGAATGCAGCTTCGCCGACTTCCTTCACATTCTTCCCACCCGTTTCCCAACATCTCCTTCCATCAACTCTCCCACTGCCATTTTCAAAGTCTCCCATTTCACTAACCCTTTCAAAATCCCATCACAAGTCTTCACCGTTATTGCAATCTTGATTCCCAACACCACCATCTTTGCATTCAGCGGTTGCTATGCCAACATCGGCCATGCCAATATAGGAACTTTTGCACATACACTTTCCATCACATAATAGGATTATCCATCCACAATGACTGAGAAATCCCCGAACAGTTGTGTTCAAGAATTTGTCTCTGATCAATCCACTCTTTAACCACAAGTCCCTTGTCTTCAACTTTGTTTTCAAAACCATCATTCAAATCTAGATCATTTTTCCTCACAACCCACAAGAAATTGGCTCCTGATTTCTCCAATCCAGTTTTCATTTCTTGGAGTTGCTCCTCAGATATCTCCACCGGTGACCCGAATGAAATGTATAGAACTTGTTACACATCTTGGGCTTATCCCTGTCTCTTATGAATCCATGAAGGTTTCTTGCAGTTATCTTTTTTATAAATCTTGATTTACAAAGCTAAACAAAGAGGTCAAAAGTCCTAAAATCCAAGAAATTGTCAGGAAAACTGTTGCGCAAAAAGGAGGAAACTTATATTAATATGAAAAAAGAATTCAGAAGATGAGAGTAATTATTTTTGTTATTAATCTGAATTGCCTAATAAAATCAATATCAATGCCTATTTATAGGTTTATAAAATAACTAAATTATATAAAAAATAAAAAATTAGTTATAACCTACTTTGACTAAATATTGAAAAATTTATTCATGATTTTTTGCAAACAAATTAACTAATGTTGAGAAGATCTTGCAGAATTTTGTTATAGAAGATTTTGAATCTTATCTCCAACACTCCTCCTTAATTCAAAATCACATACTTTCTTTTAACTTGTTGATAGGACTACTATTGCTTGGTTCTTGGGCAAAATCTTGTAAGAATGTTTGCTTATTTTTAAACCAGCAATTAGCTTTCTTATGTCAAAATTTCTTGCAAAACACTGAATGCTACGCTTATTGTTGTTGAATCGTTACTCAGATCCTTTGCTCTTTCTCTGTCAGAGACTAGAATTCTTTCTTTTACCTCTTTCTTGTACTGTAAAGAGGTGTAAAACTTCTTTGAGTCTTCTCTTTTTGCTTGAAATGTTTTGTTTTCATTCTTTCCTTTTGTAGAATTTGCTTGAAATGGATCTAAAGTGAAACTTTTTTATTTTTTTTTTTTCATATTCACTAAAAAATGTTCATTTCCAGCAGAGTAAAAAATAACACATTTCTTGTTCTTAAAAATCACAGAAAAATTCTTTTCAAGTAACTGCTTAATACTCAACAAATTTTGATCAATTTTTGGTACATACAAAACGTCAATAATAATATTCACATTGAAGATGTGTATAAGAGACAGATCTTAAGGAGCCTGTGTTCATTTAAAAAAAAGAAGTAGGTGAGAATCATTTGTGATTTATCTATTCGCAATAAGGATAAGGTGGATGGATTCCACCCCTTTGATTGCTGTTATTGACTGACTTCCATTGTTGGTTCTTTCCTTTTGCCAGATAAACACCTTCTATGACATATTCTTTTCGAAAAATTCTTTTTTGTTTTCTTTTCAAAAACTCTTCTTTGTTCTTGTATTTGTAATACATTTACTAACTACTCATAAAGATTTGTATAAGATCTTTATGATCTCTTCTCTTAAAGATTAGTAAAAATTCTTGTGAATACTTCATCTGTGACTGCACTGTACATGCAAGTCATGGCTTTGGATATTTTCTTTTTCTCATCTCGATGCTCTCTTTTGAGCAAGAGTTGGATTTTCAGGCAATAATTGTTGATCATTTTGCACCATTTTTCAAAGATATTAGCTTCTAAGTAAGACTTTATTTTGACAGCCCAAACTTGATAATTCTGTCCATTGAAAGTTGGAGGGTTCAGTTCAACGTTAAACGTCATGACAAACAACGTTCTATCCAACCTGTCTCTTATACACATCTAGATTTTTTTTTAATGAACACATGGTCCTTAAGAACAAAGAAGCTCTGATACAACTGTTGTATTTTTAGGAGGAAATTTGGATATTGATATTTGGAAAGACTGTCTCAAAAATAACAGAGCAAGACTTTTATTATTAATCTGAATTGCCTAATAAAATCAATATCAATATCTATTTATAGGCTTATAAATAACTAAATTATAGAAAAAATAGAAAACTAGTTATAATCTACTTTATATAAGACTAAATATTGAAAAATTTATTCATGATTTTTTGCAAACAAATTAACTAATGTTGAGAAGATCTTGCAGAATTTTGTTGGAGAAGATTTTGAACCATATCTCCAACACTCCTCCTTGATTCAAAATCACATACTTTCTTATTCATGATTTTTTGCAAACAAATTAACTAATGTTGAGAAGATCTTACAGAATTTTGTTGGAGAAGATTTTGAATCATATCTCCAACACTCCCCCTTGATTCAAAATCACATACTTTCTTTTAGCTTGTTGTTAGGACTGCTATTGCTTGGTTCTTGGGCAAAATCTTGTAAGAATATTTGCTTATTTTTAAACCAACAATTAGCTTTCTTATGTCCAAATTTCTTGTAGCACTCAATGCTACGCTTATCTGTTGTTGAATCGTTGCTTAAATCCTTCGCCCTCTTCTCTGTCATGGTTGAAATTCTTTCTTTTACCTCTTTCATGTACTGCAGCCTTTTGATGCTTCTTTGAGCTTTCTCTTTATGTCTTGCCTAAAATGCTTTTTCTTCATTCTTTCCTTCTGTAGAATTTGCCTGTAATGAACCTAAAGAGACTTTTTTCTTTCAGAATTCACTAAAAGATGTTCATTTTCAGAGTCATAAATAACACAATTATTGTTCTTAAAAATCACAGAAAAATTCTTTTCAAGTAACTGCCCAACACTTAATAAATTTCGATCAATTTTTGGTACATACAAAACGTCAATAATAATTTTGACTTTTGAACCATATTGAATAGCCACATTACCTTTGCCCTTTACCTCAATATATTCTTCATCATATATTGTTCTTCACCATTGGTCATGTAATTTGTACAATCACTATCTATAAGCCAGATTTCGTGGGTAATGTTGGTTGCAAAATAGGTTGCTACAAATAATTTCTCCTCCAGATATTGTTTAACTATAATATTGGCTTCTCCTTGCTATTTTTGAGTCTTGCATACCCTTTCTATATTATAGTTAATCCATCAACACTTTTGATGAGGATGATTTAGATTTTTGCAATGAGGACAAGGTGGATTAATTCCACCATTTAGATTGCTGTTATTGACTGACTTCCACTGTTGGTTCTTTCCTTTTGCTAGATAGGCACCTTCTAAGACATCCCCTTTTCGAAAAATTATTTTAGATGATCTTCTTTTCGAAAAACTCTTCTTTGTTTTTGGGTTTATAAGGCATTTACTAATTCCACCAAAGTTATTTGAATAAGATCTTTAAGAATTTTCAAGAGAAGAGATCTTGTCTTAGAAGGTGCCTATCTAGCAAAAGTTTTGTACAATCCTTTTGTCAGGCTGCTCTTCACCTAATGAGTCTAAGAGGATGAGATATTGACATTTAAGAGTCTTTGAAAATACTCTTTAATGTCATTTTTTTCATTCATCCTTAAGAGTACAAACTCTCTCCTAAGATTCAAAATATGCATTTGTCGATTTCTTTTATTGCCTTGGAAAGTTTCTTGCAAAGCATCCTTTAGTGCAAACTTTTTTTTGCAGTATCACAAGTCATAATTCTTGTGAATACTTAATCTGTGACTGCACTGTACATGCAAGTCATTACTTTGTATCTTTTCTTTTTCTCATCTCGATGCTCTCTTATTTGAGCAAGAGTTGGATCTTCAGGCAATAGTGGTCGTTCATTCTGCACCATTTTTCAAAGATATTAGCTTCTAAGTAAGACTTTATTTTGACAACCCAAACTTGATAATTCTGTCCATTGAAAGTTGCAGGGTTGGATAGAAAGTTGTTTGTTATGAAGTTTAAATTGCACTGGAAAAATGATTCTCACCTACTTCTTTTTTTTAAATGAACACAGGCTCCTTAAGATCAAAGAAGCTCTTATACCAAAGATTTATATCAATATTAGACTGCTTTCAATACAAAAATTGATAAGAGCTTCTTTGTTATTAATTTGAATTGTCTAATAAAACCAATATCAATGCCTATTATAGGCTTATAAATAACTAAATTATAGAAAAAATAGAACCAACTAGTTATAACCTACTTTGACTAAAGATTAAAAAATTTATTCATAATTTTTTGCAAAAAAATTAACTAATGTTGAGAAGATCTTGCAGAATTTTGTTAGAGAAGATTTTGAATCATATCTCCAACACTCCTCCTTGATTCAAAATCACATACTTTCTTTTAGCTTCTTGTTAGGATTGGTATTGCTTGGTTCCTGGGCAAATTCTTTTAAGAGTGTTTATTTATCTTTAAACACGCAAGGAGTTTCTTATGTCCAAATTTCTGTCAAAATACTGAAGTTGTGCTTAAGGAAATGAACATCTTTCAGTCAGAATACCAAAGAAAAAATTTTTTCTTTAGA
This sequence comes from Cinchona pubescens, assembly GCA_025175665.1. Lineage (NCBI taxonomy): Eukaryota > Viridiplantae > Streptophyta > Magnoliopsida > Gentianales > Rubiaceae > Cinchona > Cinchona pubescens. Next base: position 1,694,416 of record JANKKI010000326.1, read on the forward strand.
TTCATTACAGGCAAATTTTACAGAAGGAAATCTGACTTTTTGATACTTCTTTGAACCTTCTCTTATTTGCTTGAAATGCTTTTTCTTCATTCTTTCCTTCTGTAAAATTTGCCTGTAATGAATCTAAAGAAAAAATTTTTTCTTTCATATTCACTGAAAGATGTTCTATTTCCTGCAGAGTCATAAATAACACATTTCTTGTTCTTGAAAATCACAAAAAAATTCTTCTCGAGTGACTACTTAACACTCAACAAATTTCGATCAATTTTTGGTATATACAAAATACTGAATAGCCACATTAACTTTGCCTTTTATCTCAATATACTCTTCATTTCCAATTTTGATTTTAGAAATGGCTGTTTTGTCAAGCTGTCTAAAGAGTTCTTCATCATTGGTCACGTAACTGTCTGACAGCAACCTGTTGATAGATGTGACATTTCCCAACATTAACTAGTTTTCTATTTTTTTAAAGACAGTTGCTTTACCTGTCTCTTATACACATCTAGATGTGTATACAAGATTGGTTTCTCCTTGCTGTTTTTGAGTCTTACATGCCCATTCTGTATGACCCTGTTGACCGTTGTTACATTTGACATTTGATCTCCACCAACAATTTTTATGAGAGTGATTTATCTTTTTGCAGAGAAGGATTTAAATGGATATATTTCACCCTTTTAATTGACTGTTATTTAGATGTGTATCAGAGACAGGCATTATTTCTAATGGTCAACAATCCATCAACTGTCAAAAAATCTTTTACAAAAATTCAAGAAAGTACAGAACAAAAAGAATTTAAGAAAAATTCTTCTTTGTTCTTGGGTTTGTAAGACATTTAATAACTCTTCTAAAGTTATTTGAGTAAGATCTTTAGAATCTTCAAGAGAAGAGATCTTTGCTTCAAACCTTTCTGGTAGGCTCACTAAGACTTTTTCTACAATCTTTCTGTCTGGAAGCTTTTCATTAATAGACTCTAATACACATTTAAAAGTTTTTGAAAAGACTTTTTAAGAGATCTTTTTCATTCATCTTTAAGAGTTCAAATTCTCTCATCAGATGTCAAAATATGCATTTGTCGATTTCTTTCATTGCCTTGGAAAGTTTCTCGCAAAGCATCCCAAACTTTTTTGCAGTATCACAAGTCATAATTCTTGTTACTTCATCTATGATTGCACTGTGCATGCCAGTCATTGCTTTGGGTCTTTTCTTTTCTCATCTTGATGCTCTCTTATTTGAGCAAGAGTTGGATCTTCAAGTAATGGTTGTTATTCATTCTACACCATTTTCCAAAGATCATTAGTTTCTAAAAGACTTTATTTTGAAAGTGTATAACTGACATGTGTCTCCATTGAAAGTTGGAGGGTTGGATAGAAAGTTGTCATTCATAATGTTTGAATTGGATTGGAAAAATGATTCTCACTCACTCTTTTTTTTTTAATGAACACAAGCTCTTTAAAATCAATGAAGCTCTGATACCACTGTTCTGTTTTTCACAAGAATAACTAATTTTGATATAGAAAAAGAATTCAAAAATTGAGGAGCAAAACTTTTGTTATTAATTTGAATTGCCTAATAAAATCAATATTAATGCCTACTTATAGGCTTATAAATAACTAAATTATAGAAAAAATAAAAAATTAATTATAACCTATTTTGATTAAATATTGTAAAATTTATTCATAATTTTTTGCTAACAAATTAACTAACGCAGACTGTTGAGAAGATCTTGAAAAATTTTGAATCATATCTCCAACAAAAACTGATTTCTTCATCATCTGACTGAGTTTCTTGAAGAAGAGAACTCTGGTCTACAACTCGAATCATAGTCATTGAACAAATACCCATACCATAGCATACAAGTCTTGGAATGTTGTATTTTTGGGCAGAGTCTAATGTCCAACCTAGGAAGCCGTCAGTGACTTCATGAATTTGGTGGCATTGGCAAAGGGAAGAAGAGAGACATGGATGGGAGTTTATCGGTATTTTCGACTCCGGTGGTACTCCTTCAATGTTGTTGGGGAATGGGAGGATGATGATGGAAATGCTAGGAGTCGGAGAGGCGATTGTAGATTTAGTCCTGGTTATGATGGTTATTGCGGCGTATAAGAGACGGGAGAGGTGAGCTAGGTGGAAGTATGGAACTGTGTCGCCTTTTGACATGAAGGGAAACAATAGAATATGAGGAGTCATTATCTCTGCTCCTCGCAAGCACACAATTCAAAGACTTCTGTAACTCTTTTGAAACTTTTATGTGGTGGAAAATTTTTTTTTTTTATTTATTTCGTAAATTATTAAATAATTAAAAAATAATAAAATATTTTATTTATTTTTAATTATTTTAACTATATACGAGTTGAATGTCAAGAATTGCAACATGAAAGTCATTTTTTTTTTTTTTTGAGAGTAGTTTCGAAAGGTATAAGAGGAGCCTGTTATCCAAAGTACTTGAAACATGCGTGATAAATGTCAAGATGTGAATGGTGGGCTTTCGGAGGAAGAAGGGCTACCACATGCTTGCCATTGTTCAACCACTTTGATAATTTTATGTTGTTTCAGACTGATTTTTTGTTTTTGTACTTCATTTTTATTATTTTTTTTTTATCAAATAGTACTCCTTTCTTTTGAAAAGTCAAAGTGGCCACTTTTTTTTTTCCTTTTCTTTTTTGGTTCCTCTGAAGTAAAAAATGGAGCGGAAACGAAGTTTATATTAGTAATTCAGCATTCCTACTTGATACGACTCATGGTACACTGGGATATAATTTACATCCTTCCCATTGTTTAAACAACTGAATATGAAATAATTTTTTGAACAATAAACACTTCTCATAAAAAAGGGAAACTTATAAGTAGCGTTTTGCATACAGTCAAACATCGTAATACAATGCAGTTGAAAAGTAGCACAATATATTCGTTGTCCCTAAAGTGTAGTATAAAATACGATTAGGAAATATTTCATAACCAGAGTTGCACGAAATATTTCATAACCAGAGTTGCACGAAATATTTCAAGACAAATGTTCTTCTCCATAAAATCAGTCTAAATTTGAGAAAGAAGATTTAACATTCCAGGGCGAGGTCGACAATTAGCCAGTAAAGATTGAGCTTTGGGCATAGTCAATCCAGGACCTTCACTCATATCAACCAATTCCTCACCAATTCTCTCCCAATCAAAGCACTGAATAACTGACCCTAATCCAAATCCAACCATTCGCATTGCCAAGCCTTCTACCAGGACAGCCTCTTCTTCCTGAACCAAAAGGCATCCATTTATACCCATCTCTAGTCCCTTCAACCCCTTCAAACCTTTCTGGCTTGAACTTTCTTGGCTCCTCCCAAATCTTTGAATCATTTTGTATAGCCCACAAGTTCACTAACAACATCGCGCCTCTTGGGACGCGGTAACCTCCCACAACACATTCCGCCGAGGATTCATGTGGAACTAATAAAGGCCCTGGCGGGTACATCCTTAGTGTTTCGCTTATTATGCATCGGAGGTATGGGAGATTTGCCACATCCGATTCGTCTAATAAACGTTCTTTTCCTATGATGGTATCGATCTCTGCTTGTGCTTTTTTGAGAGTTGATGGATTGTTGAGCATTAGGGATAATGCCCATTCCATTGTTCCCATTGATGTATCAGTTCCTGCTGCTAATAAAACCTGCAATTTTGTTTACAAAGTCTTCAGTATTAATGACCTTCTAATGACTAACCAAATTAAGGTAAACGCTTCAATGACCGAAGTTAGTGAGATGTGAATGCCTGTGTTGTGTAACATCAGTTTGAAATCTTGAAAATTAGGTTTTAACTTTTAAGCCTTTCTTTTTATTGTTAAATAAGATCACATTTGCAGTGACAAAATCGTGATGCATGCTTCTGCTCCTAAAAGTCAACCAACTTTATACATTTGTTGGTCCTAAATATTATATAGCTTTCTTATTACATGCCCAGATCTAAGAAAAGTAGCTACACCAGATTTGACCGGATCCTCTCCAATTCACACTATATGGTCTCTTCTATGGTAGGATTACACAAACTTTGTCAGTGAAATTTAATTTACCCAAAACAATAAACAGTAATACACCATGGTCACTGGTTACTGGTCAGTAACTCTTAAGGAAAACCTACCTTCAAGACAATCAAGGTAACAACTTTGGACTCTTAAAATTCTTAGCAGACATGGAGATTGATTCAATGGAAAAGTAAAGGCGGGATATCTGTTTTTCAGTTGCATCTCAACTGTTATGAAACCAACATTGAGCAGTGGGTAACAAAAACTTACTCGATCCAATAACAGGTAATTGCCATGGAACGATGTATTCATGTACTGACAAGAAATGGACTTCTTTTCACCTCTCCTTATTCAGTTGGATCTTTCATGTTACTAGTTTGCAAATTTAATTCCAATTTCATGTGTCTCTTATTATAATAGTACTACAAGTTGAGAAATAGTTGTATGCACAAAATCAATTACTTACCAGAAACAAAGAGAAACTAAGAAGGAAGATTCAGAAAGAAAACAAACAAGCATACCAGCATAAGACTTCTGATAATTTCATCCTTATAATACTCAGGTTCCTTCTGTTGACGTCAACAACACTTGTATCAAAGTTTTCTTTTTTTCCCCTGTTTCCCTGCGCCTCCGCCGATCTCCGTTTTTCACTTCTAAATCCCTTGATCAGTTCCTGCATGAACCGATCCCTTTTCTCTTGCAAAGCCTTCAAGTTCTTCGTGAAGCCTGTGTAAAGTTGATCTCCAAGGAAGATATTTTACGCTGGTTTCTCCAATGATCGCCGTACGATGACCACACCAGCGAAGTATAATTGTATCCGATGTATTTTCCGGCCATCAAATGTGGGCGGTTGGCGAAAATGATGTCGTGTTTGTTGAGGCATTCTTCGGCTGCGGAAGGAGAGGAGACGAGGAGGACAGGGCGGGAGCCGAAATCCCAGTAGGAGGACTGGGCCATATCGGTCGGAAATCTTGGCTAGGCCTCGATGCAGAGGTTTCTTTATGAGGTGGATTTGGCCGAGGACGGGTAAATTAAGGATGGGGCTTGGAGGGAGGTTTCGAATTTTGCGGAGGAAATGATTGGTATAAGATGTATAATGCTAGGAAAAGTGGGAGGCACAAGAATATAGTATCCATGGAAATATGCTTGCTGGAAATGGATATGTATGTGGCTTTAATGAATGAAGTTGTTGATAGTCTTTATGGAAATTTATATTACTTATTTTTTCATTTTGTAGAAGCTTTGGACAATAAAGGTCATTGATTGGATGACTTTTTTAAATTCTCGTTAGACCCCTCAAAAAAGTCCATTTACACATTATTATTATTATTATTCTCCGAAATTTACTAGATAAGTTTTTTTTTTTAATTATCTTGTTATTCACATATATAAAAACTCAAAATATTCTACACTATTTATTTTAAATAATACTAGTATTATATCAAATGATGATGACTATCCAAATGCTAATATTCTTTTTTGCTAAATATTCTTGTTTCAATTGAAATTGGAACAAGGGGGCTCGTGATCTTAGAAAGAATATTGTGCTTCATTTGGTAACTCAATGGTGATGTATTTTTCTTTTGTACACAATATCAAGTACACAAAAAACAAAAGAAAAAGAAAAAACTATGTGTATAAGTATACAAATGATGTATGTGTATCACAAATTTAGAATTACTTATCAATTTTATATTATGACATATCAGTAATTTTATCATTTCAGTAGATACATTATTTAGGATTTTTTTCATTATTTTCAAAATAATATTTATACTCATTATCGTTCACGTTCTTCAACTTCTTTTTTATTTAACATACATAACACCTCAAATGTTATTACAATAATTATTTTAAGTAATACTCTAAATAACATCCCAAATAATAATTATTCACAAATGGAGCCTCGCATTTTGAAATTTGAATTAACTCATTCCATCAATTCATGCTTTACGAATTTTAGATCCATGTAGTTTGTTCTCTTTCACAAACAAATGATTGGAGTTACAAAACATCTTGCTCTTAAAAGTCTTCCAGAACTAGCAAATTCTCTCCAAATTAACAGTTATAAGAGACAGGGTATATTATCACAAAAATGTTCCGGTCTTGTAATGTGCTGTGATAATATACCAGTTATGGAACGTGACAGTGGATGATCTAGTCAATTAGATGCTAAGAGGACAGTGAAAGTGGGCAACTACTGGCTAATGTTGGATTGACAAAATTGTTGCATGTTGTTTTTTATAAGTAACCTCTTTAATCTTGTTAAAAAATAAGATAAATTATCGTAAATCTTTATATGATATAATCTTTCAACTCATAATTTTATATGTTTTGAAAATATATCTTAAATTCTTATGTCTTGTAAGTCAAAAGATAAAATGGATAAAAATCATCCACATTAACACTGTGTGAGATGCACGCACTTTTAACTGCGCATCTTAATAAAACCGTAAAATCATTTTTATGACCAATATGCCCTTCTTAAAAAAATACACAAAACTATCAATCCACCACCTATTTCCTCCACCACTGATCAACCTCCTCCTTCTGTCACCTCCCCAAAAATGAATTGCAACATCATCTACAATCAAATGCAAAGCTACGGACAGAGAAATAGTAGGAGCAACTGCGCAGTGTTGGTTGGCAGTTGCAGTGAAGTTTGGAGCATCGATGGTAAGACTTTGAAGTGGCATCTCAAGTGGTTGTGTGGTTTCCGTAGCATCAGCAACAACGATAACAACAGATGCACCTTTTCCAATAACCATGACAGCTGCTCCAAGTCTAATATTCCCAAATTCAAAACCATCATCATTAACGACAAGGCTCATGGAAGAAAGAAAACGATATACAACTGTCTACCATATGTTTGTCAAAATGCCAAAGATAGAAGACAAAAGGTATGGGGAGGGTAAGGAGTAAGAAAAGCTTATTTGGAGTATGTTCGAAAATAGTCTCGAGTGTGTATCTAGATGTGTTCGAAATGGAGACATGAAATAAGTAGACAGAATATGGGTTTGTTTGTTTTTTATTGCAATAAATACCAGTTGCATTATTAATGTGATTATGAGAAATTGGAAGAGACCCGCCAACTGTTTGATGAATTTGCTGGTGAAAGGGACTTGGTGTCACGGAACACTTCGATGAGAAGCCAATATTATGTTTTTTCAGCATTGTTTAGGTAGTTATTTAAGAAGTTTCTTAGTTGCTGGAAAGTTAGCAAGGGTGGTGGGAAATGTAAGGCGGTAGCAACGGAGGGGAAGGTGTGCAAGAAACCCATCTAATATGGATAGAGGGTAAAAAAGTAGTTTTAGTAAATTTCGTTAGTTTGGATGACTTTCATCCATTCCACCTTTTGGCCTAAAGAGATATACGGGGGTTTAAGGTATATTTTCAAAATACATACGAGTTATAAATTAAAATGCTATACCATAGAAGGGTTTATGGTAATTTACCCTAAAAACTATGAAGTTTCGTATCAAAATTAAGTAGTAATAAGTGGTATAATTGAGCTGATGTTGAATGTGATGATGAGGATGATTGCTGGGAAGAGGCTGTCTCTTATACACATCTAGACTTTCGACTTTTCTCACACACGACTGTGAAATAAGATAATAAATTGATTTGACTTTTCATGCAGAACTTAAAAAAGTCCATACCAATCAATGCTTTATTAACCAAAACCTGTCTCTTATACACAACTGAGATGTGTACAAGAGACCCTTCAATATACATATATAGAATGTTCAAGTCACAGTACATTAATTTTATGTTCTGAGCCTTTTAACTCTAACACTATGTTAAAGAATATAAACTTACATTTTAATATCAATTGACAACGAATAGTGTGGTTCAAATAATTATTAATTAATCAAAAATACCTTTAAGTTAACTTATATGAGATATTCTATACTTTCACAAATCTTTCTCGTACTAAAAATTTTGGCCGATTGTTTCTAACTTATGGCAAATACATTAACAATGGGTGTATCTTGCAAAAAATCCTAAATAGAAGTGAAGTTTTTTCAGAGGCAGATTAAATCCAAATTGGTTGCCAACAAAAGGATACGTATACTAAAATTTAAAACCTCCATGCTCTTTTTTTTTTTTTTCTTTTTAAAAACAAAAAAAAAAAACTCCTAAATCTCTAATCACACCATAATTAATAAATTATAAAAAAAAAGTCTTGTCACTTAATTCTATTTTATTTGTCAAAAAATAACTCGCTATTATAAATAGCATGAATTATACGTATAAGCGTGTGGAATGGACTAAGGACGGTTTAATTTGACTTAATTTGACTGTATCCATTTATGCTTTCCATGGAAGCAATTGATTGCCGCAATTGAGGCAATTTTCTTGGCTTTTGGATCGCTTTTGAAGTTTAAAATTTTTAATTCTACGTCATTTTAAAGAATCATTTTGTGATATATATTAAATTCTGTCTCTTATACAAATTTTGATAAATAAACGAATGATTTATCTTCTATACGAAACTGTTTAATTTCTATTGAATATTGACTAGTCAATTAAGTGTGCGGTAAATTTGCTTTCTTTCCTTTTTAATTTCAACAAGCTAATCTCAGCTTACAACACCAGCATGACGAGAAGATTCAAACAATATGACCTCAACTTTCTAGATACAATTGTGTGAAAGCAAGAAAGTTAATTAGAAAAGTTGGATATTTCCAATGTTTTGAAAATCAAATCGGATAGGCTAGTTCGATCGATTAGACTGTAAATCAGAAGAGTCGTCGGTTTGATCCACTAATCATAATGTTTGATTTCAAGTAAAATAAACTCCAAAATCACAAAACAATAAACACACCAAATCCTAAACTATTAAACTATTATATTTTTGATCTATTTTAGATTTTATATAGATATATTTTAGGTCATTTTAAATTATACCACACTTAAAAACCTAAATTAGTAAATTGGAATCAAACCAACCGTTGAATCAAAACGACAGCCACCGATTCAATACTTGGTCCAGCTTTCACACCTGGATATGTCCTCCAACCTCAACACATGAGAATTTTTAAATAAATTCAATCCATATTAGGTGATATAAATTTCTTAATTCAAATTTATTCACATCATCTATAAAAATAATTATTTTAATAAAATAAAGTATTGTGAGTGAATTTTGATTAAAATACCTAAATCGTCTACTATAGATTGAATCCATTTAAAAAAATTTCCCTACACACTCGAAGAATCAATTATTTCTATTCCTTATACACATCTATTCTTTACTTGGAAGTCTAACTTTTCAGTCATAATATATATGGAAACATATAATGGTGCCAAAATGTCTCGTAATAAACCTTCTTGTTGGGGTCCGTGATAGGAAAAGAAAATAGTGCGAGTGTTTCTTTTCTAGAAGGAAACCATCTTATGCAACTCAATAACCATATTGATGTTATGACTTTATTTGACCAGATTTGAACACACTCAGGATATGATTTTTATTTTATAAATCGAATTAAACGTACAATGGCTAAAATGACGGGTTGATATGGTTATTTAATATAATTTTATGACATATAATGATTTTCGCAAATAATTATAATTTTTTTTTAATCAAGACGAGCTATTTTTTTTCTTCTCAAATGTCGGAAGAGGAGCTAATCGTTTACCGTGTACAAGTTCTTTATCTAGAAGTACGCAAGTTAAATCTGTCAACTTGGCTAGAGGAATCAACTAATGGAACAAAAATTTTGGGTCATTAGCTTAGGAAATACTTAGGTTATTTCACATCAAGTCTGTAAATTATACACATCTAGATGTGATATAGATGTAGAAGTAGACAGCGGCATGAATGGTGAATTAGGTCATAAAACTAGTTCCAATTTGAATCGGAAATTAGGGGATAATGCTTCCTTCTCTGACTTCCTGTAGCTTCCATTATAGATTTACTTTTATAAAACCAATGAATATTCGAATTCGAATCCAAATCAAGATACACAAGAAAATTTATTTTATTTTGTAAATATAAAAAAATATTTATTTCAAAACCTATATGTATGCATGAGTTGTATAATAGAATATAATTTACATTTACGATTTACGCAATATATATGTATATGTATATATAGAATAACACTAATTGTATAAAATTGTATCATATATTAGGTTTATTTTAATCGAATTAGGTCCTAATCTAGTAAGAACAACAAGATCCATGTCCGATCCATTTATTATAATAAAATAGGTCCATATCGGATCTGCATAATCTAAATTTTTCTTGAATCTAGACCTAAAAAACAAGTCTAAACTTGACCATTGACAGACGTACTTTGAATTAAGGAATAAATTGGAAAATTAAATTTTAGTTCTATTACAAAAAATTCAGAACATAAAATTAATTACTAGATCCCCTTTCTTCGAAAATAAACTTTTTCTTTGGGAGTGGTAAAGATTTCACGTAAGAAATTTCAATTATTTATATCTATTTGGCTAAATGACTAACACAAAATACTTTTAAATAGGAAAAGTACATTTTGAATGTTTGATAAGTATTATCCACAAATTTAGGGGTAAAACTTTTGATATCAAAGCACTTTTATAGCACAAACCAAAAATTGGTATTTTTGGACTAGTTTTTCTATTTAAAGATAATTAAAGATAAAGTTTGACCATTTTACCATAAGTTTACCGTTACTAAAAAAAGAAAAAATTTTAAAATTCAAAATTTATATTGTCAAATATAAAACATATTTATGCAAGTTTACACACAAATAATAAATATTAAATATTTTTTCAATTGTTTTAGTTTATGTATTTAGTATTTTTATTGTAAACTTGCATCGACCATTCTATGCCATATGCATGTACAGTATAATCATCTGAACTTGTATACCCTATAGTATATATATATATATATATATATATATATATAATTTTTATAAAAGATTAATTTTTTAGACTATTACATTTTTAATACAAATAAACTGGTCTCTTATACAATCTAGATGTGTATGTGTGACAGCTAGGCATATAATATCTCTCTCGTACACACAAGTGTATATATTAAGAGAGAAAATTTGAATTAAGAAATTTATATCACCTAATATGGAAGGAATTTAGTGTGTGTAAATTTCATGTTTATGTGTTAAAGACATATGAAATATAATATGTGCAAGTACTGATTTTGTGTGAAATAAGGAATATAGTATGTGCATAATGTGTTATGTGTGAGAGAGAGAAATAGTGCAAGTGTGCTATATGTGAGAAAGAATAAATAGATGCAAGTATGTATTTATATGTGAGAAAGAAAGAACATAGTGTATGTACACAGTGTATATGTGTGAGTAAGAACATAGACAGATGCGTGTTATAAATACAGTGTGTTGATACCTTTTGAAAAACACCTAGTTATTAAATTTATAAAAACACCTAGTTATTAATATTAACTAAGTATCCCGTTGTCAACTAGTAGTATAGGGAAATAAGGGTCGAATTCTTACATCTAGATATTCGGTGATTATCGATTATACAGTTGGATTATTAATTAAAGTGGTTGATTTAAGAAAGTTTTAACTAAAATTAGAATTTAAAGAATTAAGAAAGAAATTTAAAGACTAACTAATGTATTAAAATAAAAATTAATACTAAGGAAAGCAATGTTAAAGAAAGCAATTGAAGTAGACATGTAAAAGAGTGTATTATAGAAACCATTTAAAGAAGTAGGTTAATAATTACCATTTTAAAAAGCAATTTGCATACATATAGGTCTGTCTCTTATACATTTTACTAGATTTTAGAAAATCAACTACTAATCTTCTCCAATTAACCAATCTAAATTACAAATTACTCTTAAGAAAGTAATTGTAAGGAAAGCTCATAAACTAATTTATCCTAATTAGCTAGTCTAAGCTAATATTTTCTACTAAAAAGTACTTTTAAAGACTAGATTATAGGTAATCTTATTGATTAGTTAATAAATATCTGTATTGAAATTTCTTACGTGTAAAAGCCCATGAACTAATTCTCTAATAAATAAGAAAACAAGTAAGAGATCATTTTAATGAAAGCAATTAAACTAGTTAAGCTAAGGAAACATGAAATTAAAGATTAAGCTAGAAGAGTTTAAATAAGAACAAAGTACTTACCACTAAAAAAGTTGCAATCTTTAGCTAGGAAATGGAGGTTACAGAAAGATAAAACCTAATCTAATTAATCTAAGAAAACCCTGTGTATAAGAGACAGGTATAAGAGTAATTTAGTTCTCTTATACTATTCTACTCTACTCTCTACTTGGCATCTTGTAGACATTTTAAGAGATATATTTATATGTCTACAGTCAGAGAAGGAAGCATTATCCCCAATTTATCACAAATTGGATGTTTTTGCCCCCCATCACCATTCATGCCGTGCTCAATGACCGTGGTCACTGACAGCTTAGTGATTGCGGTTGTCAAATTTCGTTCTTTAAATTCTTGACCGTAATCACGGATAATAACTTGAATTTTCCTAGTAACCGGATCTAGTAATTAATTTTCTCTTCTCGAACCCTATAAATAAATACACTCTATTAATTATACAAAAACACTAAAATAACAATAGCTACTAAATGAACATAAACTAACACAATCTAGAATATGAAAGTACAAATAGGCAAAAACAACATTTAAACCATAAAAATGCTTGAAATTAAGGCAAAAATACCCAAGTTTAGGGTATATATAACTCTAGTTTCCTAGTGTTATCATGTGTACAAGTGTATATTTATGTGTAAAAGAGAGAGAATATTGCAAAGTTTCTTACACATTTGCATACATTAACATATACTTGAACATGAGCAATATGTAACATGTAACACTTTCTCTGTATAGAACATCTACAATGTGTATATGTGACAGAGAAAATGAATATAGTTTATATACAAGTGTGTGTTTATGAGTATATTTGTATTTGTTAAAAAATTGGTGGATGTGAAATAAAAAAAAATTGAATGATTTTTGTTAAACTAGTAAATAATTCAATAAATTAATCGATAGACTTTTCACTTAAAATTTTATATGGAAATTAAGTAGCATTTAATGTATTTAGAAATAAGAGAATTTCGTTATCAAACATATTTAATAGAGAAAGCACTTAACAAATTAAATTTCAATACTTAATGAGTTATCACCTTGAAATTTACTGTCTATTAGTAGTTAGTATCCTGTTAAGATGAGGGCACAGAATGAAAATTCTTTGAATTTGACATTGTAGTGTAATTTTACAAATCAACCATATAAACTAGAAAAAAACACTAATTTTGATTGGAGGAATTTTTGTTTTTGTGGCCAATCCATATATATGGACTGTAAATATACACATCTAGATTCATATAAGATAATTTCATTAAAGTAACATAATGTTAACATAAAGTAAATTTACAATTACAAACCTATAAATTCCAATCTTACTATCCCTAACGAGTACTGTAAATGAGGTTCTCTACTCGAATTAGAGTATGAATGCTCTTTATATAGACAATCAAATTGCATTTGGTGACAAGTCTTACACAAGATAACTCATACAAATGATGATGAGTCATCTACAAGACAACACCTATGGGATAGTGATAACTTTGTACAAAATGATAATAGATATTCTAACGACAAGATGATGATATACATTATATAAGATGACTATACATGATAAGGTAAATTATATCTTAACATGCCCCCTCAATCAAAGCTAGGAAACAAATAATAAGAAAATTGTCTCGAAGAGATTGAAATCTATGTGTAACCAAACTTTTAGTGAAGATATCAGCAAGTTGGTGTTCTGTAGGAAGTACCAAATAAAAAGAAATCCAATAGCTACACGTTCACGTATAAAGTGAAAATCAATTTTCAAATGCTTGATGCGTGAATGATAAATAGGATTGGCAGAAAGATACATAGCACTTATGTTATCACACGTGCAAGAGAAGAGGATTTGTTAAGGATAAGACCAAGGTCACGACAAAATGTTGAATTGAGTAAGTTCAACAAGTATGATCATCAAGAAACATTAGTACTTTAGTCTTAAACTAAACTGTCAATGTATTGCTTTCGAGAACACTAAGATGTGAGATTTGAACCATAAAAAATGGCGAATCTAGTTATAGAGCGACAAGTTTTGAGACATTCTCTGTCACAATCAGCGCCAAAGTATGAAGTCAGAGAAGACGATGAAGATGCTGTGAAAGAAAGGCTATTATGAAGTTTGTCCCAACAATATATTGAATAATCCTTTTTACAGCCATAATATGGGATGTGCATGGAGCACTAGCATAAGAAATGTTTGGACGAGTAAGAGTAAGATACTGAAGAGCTCCTACAAGACTACAATATTCAGTAGCATCAATAAGATGGTCACCTATAGATTTAGAAAGTTTTGCCTCGAAAATAGGTGTTTTCATTGGCTGACTATTAAGTAAGTTAGCTCAAGATAATAAATCATAACCATACTTACTTTGAGAAAGATGAAGATCAGAGGAAGTACGAGTAACATGAACTTCAAGAAAATAATGCAAAGGACCAAGATCACTCATAGAAAAATTAGACTTTAATTTGTTGACAAACTGACAAACAAAAGAAGAGTTAGAGCTAGTGAGAATAATATCATCTACATAAAGAAGAGGAATGGGAGAATCACCGTTATGACGTTAAACAAAGAGAGAACTATCAGCACAACTATTATAAAAGCTGTAATGAAGTAAAAAAGAATTAAACGAATAAACCAAGCATGAGGTGCTTGTTTTAGACCATGCATAGCTTATTGCAATTTACACACATGATAGAGAAACTGAGGATGAACAAAACTTTGGAGTTGAGTCGTGAAGACATCTTCTTTGAGAAAACCATGTAAGAATGCATTTTCTACATCCAATTGCCTCATTTGCCAATGCTTAGAGAGAGCAAGAGATAGAACTAGACAAATGGTGGTAGAACGAACGACAGGACTGAATGTTTTTGAAAATCTTTTCCTTCTTGTTGATGAAAACCTTTAACCACAAGTCGGATTTTGTATCGTTCAAGAGAACTATCAACTGTATAAGAGACAGGTATAAGACCTATCATTATCTTGCATCTATCATCATCTTTTACAATCTTTAAGCAGCCAGAGCATATTTGGGATTAGGTTTATGAATACTTTGCTAGGCCCTAGTAACCATTGGATGTGTAGAAATAGAAGTGGATGAATTTGATGAAGAAGAATTTAAGGAATGATTAAGTTCCATATAGGAGCTATAGAGGTTGGAATTGAAACAGAAAATTATATATTAGATGGACCACACTAAGAGGAGTATAATTATCCAGCTGCTATTACTAGCTGTCTCTTATACACATCTAGATGTGTATAAGAGACAGCTTATGTTTTAAGCACCTGCAAGAAATCGTTTTATAAAAACTTATTTTTTATTGAATGATTTACTCTAGAAATACAAACACATTTTGTAGTAAGATGCATACAACGATAACCCTTATGATGAGAACTATAGCCAAGAAAAATGCAAGGAGCATAAGGAGATCTCATTTTGTATTTTCTATAGGGTTTTAAATTGGGATAACACAATACCAAATAGTTTTAAAATATACTAATGTGAATTTTCTTTAAAAAAATGCATTTTAAAAGGATATTTATGGTGAAGTTTAGGTGTAAGAAGGTGATTAATGCTCCATTAAGTAGAAAAAGTTTCAACCCATAAATTTAATGGAGCATTAGTATGAAACAATAAGTGCGTGCCGTTTCACTTAAATGACGATTTTTGTACTCTAAAACACCATTTTGTTGGAGAGTATAGTGACAAGATAATTGATTATGAATTGAATATTTAGATATAAAAATCAAAAAGAAATTTTAGAATATTCACCACCACCGTCTAAACTAAATTTTTAAATTTTTGTGGACAATTGAGTTTCAACCAATACTTCAAATTTTTGAAAACAATTAATAACCTCATTTTTAAATTCATTGGATATAGTCATGTAAACATATGTAATCATCAATAAAAATAATAGTGCAAACATAAGAATGAAATAATTTCAAATATGGAATAGTAATAGTCTTACTAATTGAAAAAGAAAGATGAATGCTTAGATACTAAGCAAGAATTACAATGTCTTCACGACTCAACTCTTAGAGTTTTCTCATATACAGTCTCTCTATCATGTATGTAAGACAGGTGCGTTATAACGCACAACTGTCTATTACCTGTATCTTAACACATCTAACACTATTAGAAAATTCTTTTTGAGAGAAATGACATGTATAATAGTATTTAAAGAAAGTATTTTATTGGGTGTAAAAATAGATGATTGACCAAAAGCATGACTTGTAATTAAAGTTCCATCTCCTAAGAAAATAGATTGAGGATTAAAAAGAAGTGGCCAATGAAAAATGTTACCCTAATCATAAGTCATGTGGGAAGTAGCACCAGATCCACGTAGTAGATCTAGGCTACTGGAGGTGGATGAAGAAAGAGTAAAATCTTTTGTTGAAACAAGGGCAGTGGATAGTGAGGTTGTGGTTGCTGATGCCATGGTGTTTTGTTCAAGTTTAGTTTCATGGGTAAGAAGTATAGTCCAAAGTTCCTGAAATGAGGAGGGAGGTTTTTGGTTTGCGGCCTCTTCACGACTCAACTCCAAAGTTTTGTTACTTCCATCAATATGGCTGAAAAGGTCAAAATTTTCCAAAATAGATTGAAAGAGATGACTTCACTTCATGTTGTTGCTTTGATCAACAGTGACAGAGACCAAATTTTTTATATGAATGGAATAGGGATTGTCTAGAGGTTGGGGAATAAGAGTAGAGGTTGGGGAATAAGAGTAGTGAAGGTAAAGAAAGAGGACACAGGTCTTGAGAAGACAACACAAAGAGTAATAGGAGGAAAATAGCATATTGACTCTTGTCTGATACCATGTAAACGAGATTCTCTACCCAAACTAGAATATAAGTGTCATTTATATAGACAATCAAAAAATAGTGATAAATCTTACACCAGATAACTCTTACAAATGATGATGAGTTATGTACAAGATAACACCAACAAAATAGTGCATGATAACTTTGTAAAAGATGATGATAGATGCAAGATAATGATAGACATTATACAAGATGATCACACGTGATGAATTAAATTTTATTTTAACAAGCCCGTAATGACATTTCTGGCATTTTTTTTTTCTTGCAGGTGCTTAAAACATAAGCGCTCTGATCAATCCCAAAAAGAATTTTAATTCTTTTTGGGATTGATCAGAGCGCTTATGTTTCTGTCTCTTCATACACATCTAGATGTGTATAAGAGACAGCATTCTAAGGGATAATCAATTTCCTCACTTTATGAACGAGCCTTCGGCAGATTGGACAAACCCTGTTTTCCCCCTCCATGATCCTGCAATACCCATCCTATACTTATTTCCACAAAATTCACATTTCAAATGTATTACAATTCACATTAGTATTTCTATAACCAATTAGTACTAATATTTATCTATTAGCACAATCTTGGCAAGTAGCACAGTGACCGCAAGGAACAAAGAAGCAGTTTCTTGGCATGTCATAGCAAATTACGCAAATCTTGCCATCATACTAGCTCTTCTGACGAGCTACCTTATACAGATGATTCTTTGTCCTCTTCATCCGATCCATAGGCAATCCAAGAATACTCTCAGGCAACAAAGGTTCAGTCTCAGTTGCCACGCTCGTTGCAGCTTGTTCTGTTTCATCAATCTCCTCATTGCATGCTCCAAGGAATTTTAACATCAGAAATATGATAATAACAAGAACCCCTGCAAGCACAAGTCAGTAGGAAGGATACATCTGTATAATACCACATTACAACTTCCCGTCAAAATTTACATTTGTCAATATGTCAAAATTTACATTTGTTAATATGTCTGTGTCATAATTGTGTTTAGGTTATAAAACATTAGCTCGTGTTTGACCTGTTTAACAATATATATGGGATCGGGAGCTTAGCTTTATCATGAATTACCTAAAATTGAAACGTAGGCAGCAAGACGAGCAACAAATGACAACTCAATAAACCATTAATTATAGATATCCCTGCAATAATTGTTTTCACTATGTCTCTGTCTCATTACTACACATCTAGATCCTATATAAGAGAAGACAGATGTGACACACATTGTTCGGTGTAGTCACTACTACATCTAGATGGGTATTTGGGAAAAGAACATCGAGACGGCATGACCCGCTTCCTGTTGAAGAACACATGCTCTTTGCTTTTGTATCATCGTACATTTTCGAAGAAACGGTCATATTCATTACAATCCCATGATGCTTCTAGGATTGGGATTAATGATGCCAATGTAGTACCTATCATCTTCTTCAATGAAGTATTCGGCTTCTTTACCTAAACTTACATAAGAAGATATAAGAGACAGCACATCAACATGTAATGTTTACCTAAACACTAACTTACTACTAAACGGTTCTTTGATTTGAGATTTTTATGTAAAAAAGTAAAAAGTTAGTACAGAATTTATTACCTTCTGTACTAGTACTATACTTTAAGAGGTCAGCAGTAGGAGAATTTGTTGGCAGGAGTGTTTCATCCTCCCCTGTTTTAGACATTACTTTAACTAGTAAAAAAGAGCATTTAAGGAGAATCATAAACTTACATAATAGTAATCATTAATCAGAACAAAACCTGCAGTTTTATCTACCTTTGGTTACAGAAACTTCAAGTTGATTCAAACTACTTTTTTCAGCTTCAAATCCAAGTTGGATTCTTGAACCTTTATTCAACCACAAAGAAAATCCCTGAAAGAATAATCNAGGTACCTAGTGTACATAGATACAAAATAATTTTAACAAAGTAACGTTACCATATTGTAACTATAAATGGATATAAGTTCAGGTTTTATCAAGTCTGTCCTTTATACACATCTAGATGTGTATAATCATAATATTCGACACATTCCAACTCTCGTTTCTACTTGTTCAGCTCAGGCTTCTGCGAAAATCCGTAAAGAATTACTCCTTTTCTGTAAGTATCAGTAACTTCAACTTGCTTCACAAACACAGAATTGGCTTCAAATAATCGCGACGAGCTAGGTCCAAGAAGCATGTTACAATCTCCATAGTAACCGTACCTTAGGCTAATTGTAACTGCAAATTTCAGTAGAAAAATATGCAATATATTTTTAAGCGTACAAAATCTTATATAAGAATAAAAAAATTGCATTAAAGAATAATAATAATAATACATGTACCACAAAGCCAAATTGTTAAAGGAGCAAGGAGGCGAGGACAAGTGTCTTGCCACTGCTGAGGGTAATGATTTACAAGAGAGCAACTCATGATCTGGGCATTTTTTTTACATGAATTTTGGTGACTGTAGAAAAATGTTCATGAGGGAGAAGTTTTAGAGTGGAGAAGGAATGGTGTTAAATTGAAGATTGAGAGGAGACTAGTAGCTGTGGCTATGGGTTTCCTACTCTTCTCCTACTAATCTTTCTGCTTAGTCTTTGGCTGGGGGAAGGGAATGGAAGTCCTTTTTGAATGTTACATGTTGTATTGTTGTTCCAGACTACCAACAACCAAGTCCGACCAACTTATTTCCAAATTCAATTTAGCTCAAGGTTTTGTTTTCTACTTCTTTTTTGTTGAGTGGGATGGGGTGAGGTTGTTTTAGGCCTGAAAGTGTTATATATTGTGTTAATCATATTATAAGGTGATTATTACGATATAAGGAAAAGTGTTGTTCCATTATGTGATTAACATTCAAAAAGGACTTCCACCAAGGTCTCAAGACCTGTCTAAGAGACACATAAAATGTGTATTAAGATGAGTGAACTCTTATATTAAGAATTTACGTATGAAACCCTCTTAAGAAATCATATGTTTACAGGTAAAGTGGGAGCTACGTGACATTTACATTTTCTGTAAAATTACAGTGTAAAAAAATTTGTGTATAGAATCCTCTTAATAAATCATATGTTTTAGGGTAAAGGAGAGGTTATGTGACAAGAAATTAACAGATGAAGTATTAATTATTTGAATCTCGAATCTAACATAAATTTCCTAAAGTCCACTAAGTCTATCGAAATATTTTTCTTCCTTTGTGAAGATTTTTTTGTTAAACATAATAGATTCATGATACTTCAGCCCAACCAAGAAAAGAATTCCTAACAATTGGGACTCCTTGATGACACAAAAGAATTCCTAACAATTGGGACTCCTTGATGACTCAAAACCCAGTGAGGAAAGCAGGCAAGTCAAAAAACGGGGTCCATTTTTTTTTAAATGACCATTTTATACTTCATATTTTTATAGTTGGGCTTTTATGATTAGACAACCAGATCCACACAAGTTTATTATTATTCCGCTAATCCGCTTCAAAGAAAGAAGCCCACCCTATATGACGGACTCAAGTGCCGAGCAACATTATTGGACTGGGTTTGGGTTTTCACTTTTCAAGCAGCCCATTTCGATTCATTTTGAAGTTCAGTTTGTTTTTGACTAGCGCTTGGCCCAACTAACATTTTGATCCAAATAAAAAATGTAAAATTTTCGACAATTTACTTCGTTATTTATGTAACTTTATTGTTTGAGGCAAATGTTCAAGAAAAATCTTACTTCAAAAAAAGAAAATCATAAAATGCCTTATCTACCTTACTAGCTGTCTCTTATACAAATCTGATCTTATCACAAGACAGGAGTTAAAATTTATGTGCATCCCAAAATTGAATTTGATTGAAAAAAATTTAAGATTATAAATATTAATTTGCTTTAACGACAAGCATAATTAGAGTATTAACAATCTCAAGTTTATTTATGTTTAGAAACCCTAACTTGTTAGAATCAAATCATATTCGCACATAGTGCCAACTCCGTACTACTAATGAGACTGTCATGTAGATTTAAGATTACAAGCAACTCCAGTTTTTCTTACTTTTTGACAGTATTATCCAGCATTCAATTGTCAAAGACTTTAGTTGTTACTATACATCAAATTGACACTGAATAATTATACATAAGTTATTATATGTATTAGCGTTATTAACACACTTGATGTGTGTAATTATGCCAAACACTTGTACTGTATAAATTTCAGTACAGTTACTGTCTTTATACAAATCTAGATGTGTATAAGTGACACACCTAAAAAATAACACCTAAAACTCTTCCATTATATAAGAAAGTAGTCCTATTGGCACATTTTAAAAATGTGCATATTTATAGAAAAAGTATAAAAAAATAAATTCAAATTAAATAGTAGTTTATGAGAAGTTATTGAATTGGAGAGAAGTTAAAAAAGTTATAGATATGAATTAAATTTTTTTTAAAAAAAAATACACTAAAAATCTGTTATATTGTTGAGGAATTATACAATTTATTCTAGGGAATCATTTCTTTAATTTTAAAAATTTATACAGTACAAGTGTTTAAAGCATATGATATCCGTACTGTACAGCATTTAAAGTATAAAGAAATTATTTTTAAAAAAAATTGTAGAATTTTTCTTCAGTATTATACCGTAGTAATGTTAGGAGGGAAAGAATTAGGTAGATTTGATCTTAAACCTGTAAAAAATACACATCTAGATGTGTATAAGAGACAGATAAAGCTAATGAAAGTTGATCAGCGGTTGGCTGGACATCCACCTTGTTTACTTCGCCACTCCAAATAATACAAGAATTAGAAATTTTTTGAAAAGTACAAATCAATAAGGCTATATTTTGAATCTCGTAATTATGATCAATCACATTATTCATGTAATTAAATCGAGATTTTTCGAGCCCACCTAAAAGCGATCCAAGAAACCTAAGAGCTGTAACTTTAGGATTTGATCTAATGATTTCGGTAAGATTAGCGTTTTAGACCCCACTCTTCAAAATTCAAAACTTAATATCAATTTGCCATTCATCTTAGTATTAAGTAATACTATTATGAAGAAAACTTGTGAGAAGATCAGCTAGTTAGCCAGCAATTGTACAAGAAATTCTTAATCAACTCTAATAAGCTGCATATGCTTGAGATCCTAACTCCTATACAAATGGTCACTCAATTTTATAAGACCAGTTAATCAATCACTCAATTATGGGATCATGTGGATTGTTTAATGACACCATACGTAGCTGCAGACATTCAGCTTTGAATGCTATTAGTAATTTTTCAAGACTATTTTTGTGTGTCCAATCTTTTTGGACAAACTTGCCTCATTTTGACAGCATTTATTCACTGTGGCCTTCATAGTCATATTCCCCCCACCCCCACCCCCACATATATATTAAACTAATTTTTCATACACTGTTAATATAAAAAAAAAATTATAACATGTTACATTATAAAATTCTATTTAAAATTTAAATAATATATAACATATATTAACACTTTGTAGTGTAGAATATTTTCAAATTGATGGTGTATGATGAAATATTAAATTAACCCCAAGCTTTTTAAATTTTGACGCAGGCATTAATTTTAACTTTCTTTTATCTCTTTTAATTTAAGACAAGAAATTTGTACCAGAATTGAAATAGAAGATTTGAGAATAAAGTTTTTTTTTTTCTTTTACCACTACCTAGCTAGAATATGATGACACTTTTGAGAAGATCCTTAACAGTTGAGGAAACACGCACACACCGCCATCTTTATCTCTCACTTCTCGTCATCTTCTGCTGAATGGCCTAACCCTGCCAAAAACCGTTCTCTGATCATCTTGTTCATTTTCCATGTTCCTTCTCTCTTCTTTTTCCTTCTCTTCTCATCATCTTAATTTACTTTTCAACTACTTGCATCAACATTATTTCAGCATATAAAATTACTATCAATTTCTTAATTGTTTGAGTATAAACAAATTAATAAGGTACAATAATTTCAGATTTTCTTGATTGATCAGTACTAGCTAGACTATTACTATATTTAGCACATCCTTCCCAAAAAAGGGCTTTCAACAAATTGGATCATATAGCTTAGCATATG